>VXBI01006790.1:540316-670019 GCA_013397375.1 Toxostoma redivivum
AAAAAAAAAGGCAGTGGAAGTTAAGGTGAAGTTGGTACAGTCTTTCCTTACAACAAAGCCCTTGTATGAAACATTTTCTGCCAAAGATGGATGTGATTTCCCTTGCTCAGAACAGGGCAGAGAGAAACAGGTTAAATCACAGCCAAAATAATAGGAGTCAACAGACCCAGGCTTGCCTCATCTTTTCCCACTGTAGCTCTGTAAGGGGAAAAAAATTCACAAAAATTGCAGTATGTCAACCTTCTCCCTTTTCCCTCCCAAAAAGATTCAGTTTCCCTGGAAAAGCAAAGAAAGAGGCTGAAGGGATTTCATATTGAACCACTGCAATAATAATTGCCACAATTTCTTCCCTACCAGCTGAAGAGTGAATGGCATGAGTCCAAATGTGGGCAAGGGGAAGGAGGTGACATTCACTTCTCCAGTCTGTGCTGCAGCCTGCAAGAAAGGCTGGGCTGGAAATGCTTTGGAAGATCTGCAGATGGAGGAAACTCAAATGCCACGACTGCAGTAAGAAATGCCACTTGTGAAAAACAAATTCTTAACAGAATTGCCAGGCTTGGACACTGAAATACCAAATATATATGCAAAATACAAAGCCCCAAAACATCAGAATTTTCTTATTCATAAAACAAAACTGGCACCCAGCTCCAAGTGTAGAGAGAAAACCCTAATGATAAATTGGGAATGTTTTTTCTACCTCACTTGCACGGGCCAGACAAATCAAGCTGGCAGCTGCCAGCTCCTGGAGGGACTGGTGTGCTTGTGGTGGTGAAGCCTTGCACCAACTACAAAAGAAGGAATTATTGCTTTTCATCTTAGGGCTTCTACTGGTAATAAACTGCAGGTCTCCATTCCTTTCCTGCTGCATTGAGGCTGATCTCCAAGGGCATTTTCCCAGTGGATTTGGCACTGAGCCCCAGTCACAAGTGCCCCAAGCCACACAGAGGCATTGCCTGCTCCTGACCCCTAAATGGGAGTGGTCACACTGCACCTGGGACAGGGGCCCTCCTGCTCCTCTGGGTTTTAGCCACTCCAGCAGCGTGTGCCAAGGCAGCAGAGCACCACAGGAAAATAAAATACACCAGGGCAGTGCCCTGAATTAAAGCATCACCAGCCCAGTGACTGCTCGGGGTCAGGTGGGGTTGTAGTAACCTGAGTTATTTCTCAGGATTTTTTTGCTCATAATTTCCAATTCCCCTGAACTGCTGACTCTCAAAATCACTTAGTAACACAAGTCTTTTGCTCCTTCTTTGCACAGGAACAACCACACTATAACATAAAACATTTATTCCAGAGTCAAACATGTATTCAAAACATTAGCTCTAGCAAGAGAAACAATCAGACACAAGAGCTTTCAGTTCCATTCCCAACAGAACACTTAGTGAGAAGAGAATGACTTTATCAACAAGCAGTAAAAACCTTAGTTTCCCATGTCTGAAAGATTTCATTAAATGCTTCCCTTGACTAGGTGCAGATCATTATATTTCTCATAGACTGTAAGCAATGTGAGCCTGTGTCTGCACCTCGAAGCCTGAGCTCTGACTGACAGCTCTAGGAATTACAATAAATACTGCAGGAACAGAAGCAATGCTTTCCTAGGAGCCCACTGCCAAACTGAGTGCTTCCTTGCAGAGAAACAAACCAAACCAAAAAAAAAAAAGAAACAACAAAAAACAAAGAACCTGGGACAGCTCCATTCAGTGCTGTCTCTCAGATAAGGACACTCATCAGGCAAAGCCACTTCCCATTCCCATCCTGGCAGGATGCAGGCTCTGACCCCAGGACATGCTCCCCCTCCCCAGCCACAGCCTCGGAGGCTTCTCACCTTCCCAGCTCCTCCCAGGCCACCAAGAGCCCCTCAAAGGGGGTCCCAGTCCAACCTCTGGGAGAGCTGAGCCTCCCCAGCCCACCCAGCCCTGTCCCACCCTGCCAGCCCCTCCTGGCTCTGGGATGGGAAGCTGCCCAGAACATCAGGGGTTCGGCTGCATTATCCACACACTGACTCCCTGGCAGTGATAAAGGCCACAGTGATGGGGAAAAAGCTAATTCACAGCCTGAGAAGGATTAATCTTGCTACTGTAAAATGTCTTGGCTACAGCAAGGGTTAGTCAGTCACGGGACAGACACAAGCCAGAATTAAACCAAATGCGTACAGGAAATTACGCTTTTCTTGCAAAGACAGAAGGGGGCAAATAACTGTTAAATGGCATTCTTTGCTCCATTTTTTACTTATCAATCAGTAATACCCTGAGAGGTGTGAGGGTGGTAGTTTACTTTTCCTACTCCATTTCCTTCCCCACTCAGAGCTGCTCAGACAGTCCTGGTTGAGGCAAGGACACTGCACCATCCTGGAATTCACCATCAAGGACTTACACCATCCTGGGTGAGCAGAGCAAACCCACCTCCAATGCAGTACTAATGAGAATTGTCTTGGAAGAGAAGGTTCAATCTTTTCCAGCCCAGTTGTATTTGTCACTTGAAGATGAGTTAATCACTAATAGCTAGGACCACTTTCTGTCCCACCTGCAACACAACAGCTCCCTCCCAGAGCCAAAATCTGCAGCAGTGCCCAGAGGATCAGGGAACACCATCCTGGCTGCAGAACTCAAACACAACCCACAGCATTCCCAGCAGGAAGGCCAGGCTACAGCTCACAGCCATGCAGCACACAGGGGAGCCTGAGCACTTCACCACTTGCACTCAGTTTGCAGGAAAGGTTTGTAAAACAGCAAAAAACAACTTGCAAACATTTGTTTAATTCAGAATTTCTTTGCAGCCCTTTGTAACCAGTGTGTTCCTTTAGAAAGGAATGTGGGTATTACAGGTACCAGGCAGTGCTGGCAGGGAAGGAGCAGCAGGACACCTACATGAGCAGGCTGGAGTTTCTCCATGGATTTTTCCAGGCCCCCCAGAATCAGATCAGCAGAAGGAAATGCAGATGCAGTAGTACAGCTGCAGCACTTTCTGTTTTAGCTTCATTTTTTTCACTCCTTAAGGCATGTTTAAACACTATCTGTGAATAAACACCAGTAAAAGTTGTATGTGTGCGTGAAGGAAAAGCTCTTTCCCTTTCTTTGGTGCCAGCCAACATCATCAAAACACTCCACAGACACCCACATCTTAGGAGAAAGGAAAGCAAATGGAAAATAGTTCCACACAAAAATGCAGTCAGTGATCACTCAGAGGCTCTTAATGCTGCAGCTCTGATTGCCCTCACACGCCAGCAGAGACAAAGGAATGCAATTTGACTGTGCATTCCTAAGAGGAAATTATATTCCCCTCTCTCTGTCTTTCTTAAGCATTTCCAGTTTTTCAGAAAATGACATCAACAGTATAAATCACCTGGGCCTAATACAATGGACAAAGTCAGAGTAATCAATTCTTATTTATTATTCAGCCTCTATCATGATGTTCCATAATCATTATACCCCAGTTTGGACACAATAATAAGGAAGCTAACAGAAGTAATGCAATTTGTGGTAAGATGTTGGCAGGCAGTGGCAATAACATTGCTTGATAACAAGAGAAAAGGCAAACAGGTCTTGGTTGTAAGAAAAGATATTAAAATGGACAAAAACACACCAAGGAAAAGAGGTATCAGATGTACATATTTTCAAGTTGTTATTTAAAAAAAAAAAAAGGAAAAAGAGAAAAAAGGAAGATATTAATGTTAGAGACCAATCTGCATCATCAGAAATGAAAGGCTTAGGGTTATATAAAATCACAGGCACAGTAACAGCATTTGAACATCCTCACAGAATCTAAATACAGAGTGAGGTTACAAGAGTCAGATGAAGAAAAAAATGAACACTTCTCTTGGAAGAAAATTATTTTAATTACAAAAACTAGTCTGCCTGGGCCAGTGCCAGGGAAAGCCTGCAAACCCCAGCTATTTGTGCACACCAAAAACAAGAACCACCCCCTAAACTCTTGGATACTTCATTTGCCTCGCCTGTGTGAATGGAAGAGCTTAAAAAATGGACCAGGGAGAAAACCACAAAGCAAGGAATGGTGCTTAGATCCTCGGGAGCAAAGTCTGCTGCAAATGCCACATTGCTGGGGGTGCTTTTAGCTCTCAAAAACAACCTTGTTCCAATGATCAGAGGAATTTCTGGGTGAGAGGGATCACTGCACCACAGAAGGCACAGTTCAAAGGGACAGCAAGCCACACAGAATAATTCTCTGGCAATATGACCCCTTGAAATGCTCAGAGCAGCAGAGCCCTGCACCTTAAAAATCTCAACTACTAAAAAAGACAGGGTGGAAAAAAAAGGAAAAGAAAGGAAAAAAACTTGTTTATAATAAAGACTACATTCTGTAGCAATTTCCTAGATTCCTGGGGTTAGAAATCTAGATTGCCAATGGATAAGTGAGCCTTAAAATCACATCCCTGCTGACAAAAATTCATTTCTTATAACCGTCTCCATTTACCGGAATGTTGAATCTTTCCCATGGGGAAGGAACAAATGAAAATGTTATTTCTCTGCTCATGAACTCATACCTTTCTGTCTGCTTTTCACTGTTGGCAATTTCATTCTCTTCCAAATTTGACTAAAGCCCATGACCTGGGGGAAATAATGTCTATATAATAATCTTCTGAAACTCTAATTCTGAGTCATGTTTTTTTGGATGTTGCCTCACACTTTATGAAAATTGCACTGAGCTATGAAATGTAAATGATGTGATGTCTCTGCCTTAACATAATAATTTTATCTGGTGACCATGTTAATAATAATAATAATAATAATAATAATAATGTCTGCTTTGAAAGCAACAAAACTAAAATATATAAAATTAGTAAAAAAAAAAAATCCATGCCTAATGGCTAAAAAGATGTTGTGGCACCCCATTCCATAGGTTTATTTTCACTGCTCCATGAAAAGAACTAGTCACAACTGGTAGCAAATTAATGGTGTGAAAGAGGCAAGCAGAAACATCCTGACACTGGGGCTGAGCAGCTTAATAGCCCTAAAGCTGCCCTGGCTGTGCTTGGGGGAACCCAGTAAATCCTGGCACTGCTCCTGGAGCCCTGGCCAGGCTGAACCCCACACCTGCATGTGGGGAGACAGAACAAACACCTCCATAAAGCATCATTATTGGCTGGGGCCTCTCGAGCAGCTTGCTGAGCTAACTCAGCAGTGGGGATGTTTGCAGTTGATCATCTCTTCCCCCAAAAGCAGAAATAACTTCAGTGTCTGTTTATTAGCTGCATCCCTGCCCAGCTCTGTAAATCTACCCAAAAAAAGCTGTACATTACCAGATGTTTATTTTATTTTATTATCCACACTGACCCATAAAATCTACAATACTGTAGATCAAATGGTAGAAATCATTAAAAACTTGCTCTGAACAAAATTGGTACTGCCATATGTTTTGGGCCTTCCTCCATGTGAAGTTCTACTTAGCTCCACAGGTATAAATCTAGAATAGTCCCATTTTGAGCAGCAGCTATTTCACATCTGCAGAGGTGCAGCCTTACTCATATTGGTATTTGTTCTCTCATGTTTCTGGGATGAATAACATATTTATTTATTTATTCCTTTATACATACATATATATGTGTGTGTGTATATATATATACACACACACACATACAGATATTATACATCCAACTGAGAAAGGCAAAACAAATGACAAGTGTTTTATTGGTTGGAAAAGAAAAGCCTGGCTATGGCAACCTGAGAAATTTTTACCTGATGTACCTGAATATCAGATTTGCAGTGAACCAAAGCCCACAGCAATGCATGTTTGCTGCCAGGCAAACACCCTGTAAGTAAGATTTTTACAGTGCATCCTAAATCTGCAAATTGGTAGCCATAAAGTCCATCTGGAATCATGAAGAACAGGGAGAAGTGAGAGCCCAGACCTTCCACAGCAAACAACATATTCCAGTGTCATGTGAGAATCCGTTTTGTCACTGACAGCACCTGGAAAAGGGATCTCAGAGGCACATCCTGCATGCCTTGGACAGGCTGAGCTCAGGCCAGCACTGACTGGGTCCCCATCTTTCTATAGCTGCTGTGCAGTGAAATCAAGCCCTCCATCCCTTCTGCTCAGCAGGCTCAGATTCTGGGCTCAGGAGTGTGTGCACCTGCCTGTCCAGGTGCCCACGAGGGAAACACCCCACTGGAGTGGCTGTCTCTGGGGACACAAAAAGCTGGAGGAAGATGATTTTGTGAGGGAGGACCCCCATCCATGGTCTGTTGCACACCAGCACTGGGTGAAGGGGAGCTCTGGAGCTAAAATCCCAGGGCAGTGCACTCCTGCAGAGTTCCCCAGGGAAATGGGTCCTGCCAGCCAAACCCTGCAGCACTGAATCCCCAAAATTTGGGACATGGCTCTGAGTGCTCTGCCCGGGGCAAGGACTGCACAGGGTCTGTCCAGGTGGTGCAGCCTCTTGGGAGCCTCATCCCGAGCCCCTGAAGGGACACAAACACCCCCTGGGACAGCACAGCTCAGCCCAAGGAGCTGCACTAATGCATGAGTGACTATGGGCTTGTGCAGCTTTCCATCAGGCCTAGCACAAGAAACAGCCCCAGTTTTAAATCCATCATCTCTGCCATTTGCCTCCTCCACACAAGAACTTTAATTTGGATGTTCTCCCTAAAGCACCTTTAGATCCTTGGACAAAACCATCTGAGAATTGCACACTCCTAAGTTGTTGTTGTTGTTAATGGTGGTGCTGTAATGTATTTAAAAGAAAAAAACTTTACAACTTCCTTACATGACAGTGGTAAAAGGTTCATTTTAAATAATCAAGAAAGAAATAATTTCCATTAGATAAAGCAGTCAATAGCATCAGGAATGTGGCTGCAATTACTTGTTGCACTTTACAATGAAATCCTTGTAGTATAATAACCACAAGATGATGAAACACATTTTGTCTCCATTTCACATGACTGACCCCAATTTTGCCAAGGACATCTGAACACATTTAACATACTGAAATCTTCCATTAGGATAATGAAAATACACATTATTGAATTCTGTATTTGCTTTATAGTGCTACAAATAGCAAATTCAATCTTTCTTACTTTTGGTAGCAACTACACCTGCATAATTGTTCACACTTCTCAGAGGCTGAAATAAGCTACAAAATGAAGAAAGAGAAAGATGTTGACCCCACGATCCATTATGCAGCACTCAGGTGATTTTATTTGCTGTATGTGTTTTAGTAAAAGGATTGTGTATAACTTAGCAACCTACAAAAGATATCCAACTACCCTGCACAGGCTGCACTAAAGCAGCTCAGCTCTGATGAGCAGCTCACAAGAGGTGCTTGAGAGCTCCCTGGGAAGGCAGCAATTGCCAGTGCTCACAGCCATGGGGTAAAATTCAGCTTTGCTTCAACATACAAATATCTGGCTTTAAAAGTACTGTGTCATGGCCAAGCCCAGCATGGAAACACATGGTCAGCCTTTTGCTATCCCTTTTCAAGAGGGGAAATTTCAGCCACAGAAAACTCCTATCAAAGTCAGCTACAGCTTTTATCTGCTCAGTGCAGATGACACCTACCTTCTCCTTGCTCCCAAGTCTATCTCTGCTTGCACACAACAACTTGCTGTAGATCAAGATATTTTCCTCTCTTTTCTTATCCATAGATCTCAAATCACTGAAATTGAAGCCCCATAACTGAGATGCCCAAGGCAACACTGAGAGTTGATTTATATCAGACAAAAAGAAAAATCCAGTCCTTTAGGCTTCTGGTTAAATACAGTAAAGATTTAGACTTTAGATTTAGACTACCAGATGTAATAAATACTCCTGCCTCTTTTTTAAGTCAGTGGCTCATTATTTTCTTTTCATTAGCTTTAAACTTCACTGCAATGCCAGGATTGTGAGCATACTTGCAAGGTCCCTAATGTTTCATTTGGCTTCTCTTTCAGTGGTTGGCACTCAGAGCCCAGGAGGAATGGAGTACAATAGCCAGACATCACCCCACTCCTGTCCAGGAGCAATGCTCCAGGTGCAGTCACTTATTCAAAAATAAGGATCCAGTCATGGATCACAGCTTTCATCTGTTGAGCTCCTTTCAATGCAATCTGCTGAGACATTTACAGGTTATATATTCCACAGTCACTGCTCAAAACAATGCAGTAAGTCTGGATGGCAGTGAAATTTGGATCATTAACATCAGCTCCCCTCAACCAAAGAGTTTCCCAGTCCCCACCATAATTTCAGAACCTCAAACAATGGTTCCCATTGCTCTGTTAATATGAGGAATTTAATCTCAGACAATTTTGACATCTGCTTCATACACAGAGAGCTCCAGTGTTGAAAATGTCAACACAACTCCACAGGAAAGACATTCCCCACTCTGACTGCAATCCCAGCACCCTTCTGCTGTACTTGGCCGAAAGATAGGTATGAAGTGACAATGAAATTCACAGGCCAAAGAGGAAGTCTGAGTCTCCAAAATTCAGAAGCACATCCAGTAAATTATTACCCCAGCAAGGAGAGATGTTAAAGGATGCTGCAGCCTCAGCACTTTGGAACCTCCACTCCAGCCCAACCTCCCCCAGACAGCTGAGGGGTCATTCTGAGTAAGCACCAACAGTGCACAAGGCCCTACAAGGCACTGGGGTCACAGCTTGCTGGCAACACTGAAATTCAGGGTACTCCTGTGGCAAGGGGTTCCTGTGGCTGCTCTTCTTCACAGCCACTTTTTCTGCACAGAGCAATAGAAGAGATGGAGAGGACAACAATGTCCTGCTGATGACCTGCAGCCTCTCCCAGAGATCACAGCCTTCTCTGCTGCTTACCTGCACTGCAGGACTCTACACATGGCTCTAGACCAGCATCAGGGAGGCACTGGAGAACACGAGCTTCCTCTCAGTCTAATGTTTTACAGATATCACAGACAAATGTGCAAACATCTAAGCACAAAGCATTGGAGACCTTGGAAAGCAAACTGCCTTCATTTGGGCTTCTGCATGTTCTGAGTCCCAGGATCTGATCTCTAACTGTTACTGCTGTAACAATCTGGATGATCTATTAAAACTTGGAGACTCTGGTTTTCTGGCTTCTATCAGAATGCCAAATTTACCTCCATCTACTTCATCTGAAGGAAGCTGAGTTACAACACTGATGCATTTGGAGAAGATGCTCTCAAGGCAAAAACCTGTTCCATAAAACACAGAATCTGAGCTGTGACTGAAATGCTGGCTGAATTTCCAAAACTATTCAAGTTAAATGGAATGGTTAAAAGAATAATTTCCACTAAGGAAATTCAAGTTACAATGGTTCTTTAGCAGTCATTTTGACTGACAAAAGATGGATTCTCCATGCCATTGCACTGCTCTTACTCCAGTGCAGTTCTATCTATTTCAGTGTTTACTAATTCCAGTTCAAGGGAGATGATCAAAATTAGAGTCAATTGAGTCTGATATAAAGAAGTTCTCAGATTTCTCCACTCCATTAACATCAATTTCTGCACTCCATTAACAGCAGCTTTATTCTGGTGTAACTGCATTGATTTCAAAAGAGTTACACCATCCTGATGTCAGTATTAAAGAAACAGAAAATCAGACCCTATTTCTTTTACAGTTTTATTATTCTGAAGAATATTACTTCCCTCAGACCACTAGTACAAAAGAAACACACAAATATTCTTGTAAAATGCAGTAGCTGAACAATCTAGCAGATAAGAACTCCATTAGGGTTCTGACCCAAAGCCCACTGAAGTTACTGACTTTTACCTCAGACCCTCTGCCCCCTCTTTAACCAAAGTTAACACATCCAGCACCAAGGATGCTGCAGTCCTGCCCTGCAGTGCTAAACAGACTGACCTTTGAACCCCAGCTGCTGAAAATAATTGCCCTGAGCCACATCAGCTACTTCCACTGCAGGCCATTTTACAGTAAGCCAGCAGTTCCCACGAAAATTGGATTCCAAGAGCAGGAGCTCCAGAGCACAAGGCTCTGGGGTTTGCTGTGTGCCTGTGCACGCTCCTGCAGACACATAAATACCAACTCCAGGTAGCACAGAGGATGATCTGCTCTATTAACTTCCAGTCACTGAGAATTATATGTACTGAGATCAAACAAAGAATGTGCATTGACTTCAATATGCTTTAAATCAAGCCTAAAATAAAGAGATTGGTAGGACTGAAGTACAATAGCCTCTTAAATATTTCAAAAGCTACAGTTTAGCAGAATGAAAATGTGCCATAGCACTGCTGTTCCTAGAAAACACACACACCAGTCTATGCACATGGCTGTGAATAAACAGCTGACAGTCTCCACATTTACTCTGAAGCAATTGCTAAAATAAAAAAAATTGTCTGTGACATAAATAATCCAGTAGGTTAAATTCCCAGAAGTGTCAGCTTTTGTATTATTGATGTCTAATATTTTAAAATAAAATCAAGTATGATTAATCTTCTTGTATTACTATAACGAGTGGAAAGAAATCACTGGCAGAATGCATTAGTGGTTATCAAAAACAATCAGCTGCATTTTCCACATTCAAAATGAGTGGATGATACTAGAAGAAAGATTAAATGGAAAACTGATCATAGGATATGGAAGCCTCTCTCTGTTTTTAATGGAAATACATATGAAAATATCATTACAACTGTGCTGCTAAGTATGCAATATTGAGGTTGCTGAACCAAAATAAATTGGTATTGAAATGCCTGACAAAAAGGTAATAACCTTGAAATGGGTTTGATGGTTCACTTTGAGCTCTAGTTCTACCAAATCTTAAAAAAAAAGATAATAATCTAACAGAACACTGCAATACCACCCATTCCCATTGGATCTAATGTACTGCACATTCTAACTCATGGCCCTTCAGTGCTTATCAAGGTGTAAAGGGCTCATGGAATGAAAATAAACCCCTGTGACAATCACCAGGGGAAGGTTCTCTATCAAATACTGCCACACAACTAAAGCAGTGCATTGTTTCTGAGGTCAGAGGATGTTTTTCAGAGAGCCTGACTATGCAAAGTTTTACCCATGCCAGCTTAATTCACAGCCACACAGAAATGCAAACCAGAGTATACACCACAGATATTAACTATGTAAAAAGCTACCAGCTCTGTGTATGGAAGTACAGCTCTGTCAAGATTGTATAAAATACTCACCCCAAAAAAGTATTATCCTTTCCCAGGAGGAAAGAGAAAAGGTTTAAATAAAAATAAATTCTTACTTCCCATTCGTGGAAATGTAAAATCCATGGGATTAGATTCAGCAGTATTATATCAGGAATGCAAAAGTTGTTTTTCAGTATTGATTAATGCCAGCAAGGCTTGAATTTGCTTGTAATTTACAATCACTTCCTTCAACAAATGTCTTCATTTAGTATTATTATGAGTTTGGCATGACAAGATTATTACAGATCACTCTGTATCAGGAAGAATCACCGAGAAGCCCACCATTTATTTGGAAATACTGCAACAGACATGATTGGGTGAGAAGGTATAAACATGGTTTATGTACAGAGTGCTGTACATTACTCAAGTGCACTCGTGTCACATGCAGATGAGGAAAATTATTAGTGCTGTTCTGATGGTGTTCACAATATGCATGGAAGGTGTAGCCCCTCCTGTCTGGAGATTCCAGCTGGAATTGCTGCTCTGGTGCAGGGCAGTGCTGAGGGCAGGAGAGCCCCAGCAGGGCAGGCAGCAGCACAGAGCCAGGCAGCTCTGCAAGCAGCCAGGGATGGCACTGAGAGCTCTGCTCTGCACTGAGGGATTCAATCAGATGGCCAAGGCAGGTACCATCCCTAGAGCATGTCCCCATCCCCTGATGGCAGTGTCCTCCCACCACAGCACAGATAACAGCACAGCTCATGAAGCAGCTTCTGCAGGGCTCAGCTTTTCAACCTGGAGTATTTTGTCTCCAATTTGAGTTAAACTTAATGTACTTTAGCAGCCATTCGTTCACCTGCCTTGCAGAGGAGCAACCTCCATCACAGGGCAGCCTGAGGGCCACAAGCTCTTCAGCTGCTCTTGCCTTTCATTTGCCACAGCTTGCAAGCCAGGAGCTGAGGCAGGACCTCGGTCACGGGGCTGGATTTCAACAGAGCACTCAGGAGCAGTGAAATCCGCAGAACAAGTGGTGATTAAAGTCAAGCAGGTGCCCAAATGCTCAGCCAGACTGAGATCATTTACCTGCACCAAGACTCTGGACTTGCCTGGACAGCTCAGTTGACAAAATCCATCCAGCCTGTGTGTTAATTATCGACATTGACTTGGGTAATTTTAGATTTCTATATAGAATTGTTCTTCTGAATGAAAAGCTTCAACAACCAGTATCACAAAGCATTTCCACTGAACAGGCCAGGACTGTAAATGCAACATAAAGCAGAAGAGAACACACAATTCTTCCAGCCTTTATAATTCACACTGAATTTGCAAAGTGCGGATCATGGCAGACACTGAAACGTTTTGTCATTTTGAAAGAAGTCCAGGCAAGCACCACATGCTGTGAAATATTATCTTATGGGAGTTGTTTTGATAAAAACAAATGGCCAATCCTAAAGATTAATGCTTCATATGATGTATTCAGGTTATTAATCCCACCTTCTTCTCTCCACCAGCCTCAGTGGTGAGTGTTTTCTGGAAAACTGCATGGAGCCAGATGGTTAACTATTGGAAATCTATACTAAAAAGATTAATGTTACCCCATGACAGGGATCAGTCATTTGTAGAGATTTCCTAACACAAACGATGCCATTTGTTTATTCAGACTGGGTGGATGAGCTGTACTCTGAGGAGAGCCTAATTAGTTCTCAAAGATTTTCAAAACATTGGGGCCCAGCTGCTGAGCTGCAGCTCCACATCTGAAGGGAAATTACAGAGGTATCCAAGTGCCACCAACATCCAGCAGGCAGGTAAGAGTGATGCTCTTCAGGTGCCTCTGAGCTCTTCATTCTAACACAGTCTGGGGAAAGGTTCTGCTGTCCTGGACAAGTGAAATATTTACAAATGGCCACTGGAAAGACTCCAGTGCCAGGCACACATTAAATACTGCAGTGCTGGGGGCCATCACACTTCAGACAGAAGAGCTGGGCACTGCCACAGTCTGAATCCACCTACCCCCATCACTCTCAACACAGCCCTCTCAAAGGCACAGGAACAAATTCCAACCACCCTCACATGGTTCTTGTGTGTGTAAATAAACTCACTGCAAGGGAGATGGCCAGGAAAGAAACAGGTACGCATTACACGAAAATTTCAAAGTGTGAACAGTACTTATAAAATTTCACAGTAGCCCTTCTTCCAGATAGATAAAAGAGCCAATATGTGCAAGGCCACTGCTATTTCCAAACCACTCAGATTAAACCCCCTGCATTCAGGGCAGCAGTGAAGCACATGCTTTAAAGTGAAGCACACACTTAAATCCCATTGACTTCAGTTATGCATGTGTGCTTACACGCTCTCCTGAATAAAACAGATGTAAGCATGTGTTTAAACTTGAACCTCTGCTTTGTTAGAGGAGACTGTGAAGAGGAGGGTGAAATTTAAACTGATGCAAGGAATGGTGCTTTTATCTCCAGGCAACAAGGCCTTTCCATCAGCAGAGAACAGAGACAGGCTCTTCTGGGGAGAAAACATCTACATACATGCTTTTCTTTTCCTTCAAAGAGACATAAAGAGTGGGAAAAAAGCAAAAGAAAACCATGAAAATGGAATGTTTTTTACATAAACTATCCAAATGCTCAGTTCATCAGTTTGAGAACACTGGCAGTGCTGAGGCTGAGGCCAGGCCAGATGTTGTCACAAACAGCTGCTGCAGCTGAAGCCATTGCAAGCTCCCAGTGGCTGTTATTGCTCCCCCATGGAAGTTAGCACGTGTGCCCTGCAGCCAGCAAAAGGGATCTGCTCACGCCCCTTCCTCTACCACCAGCAAAATCAACCATGCCAGCTTAAAAGAGCAAAAAGAACTCGAGCTGTGATTAAATCTGTTCAGTGTTGGGTGGGGAAGGAGGTGCAGGAGTGCTCCCAGCACTGGCAGGAGATTTCAGACAGTGAGAGCAACTCCAGCTGACATGGCCTCAAGCTCCACATGCATGCTCCATGCTTTGGAGTGGTATATCAGGATTTTTTCAAAAAGTAGCACCTGACAAAGAAAACACATCCCAAAAATGGTGTGTCTCAAGAATTACAACCATTTGAATCATTCTTTTTGGTGTAAAGAAAGGTCAAGTGTAATGGGCTAGGCTAAAAAACAAATTGAAGAGCACATGAAAACATCTGTTTTGTTGTACATAAAGTTCTTGAGCAAAACCCCTCAAAAGAAGCACATTTTTTAAAAAGCATTTTCCTAGAAAGCTACACAGAAAAATATGATTTGTGAAGTATGTCACACATCCAGGGCTTGTCCTGTTCCTCAGTGACCCAGCCAGAGCAGCTCAGCAGCTGGGGCACAAGTGGAGCTGCTGGGAACTGGGAACTCTGGTACCAGACCTGCACAATTTTACTTCAGAGTCCTGAGCCTTTGCACACCCACAACCACACTGACAGCTATGGACAGCCATTTCTTCTGATTTATAAGATCATGTCGTTATTTACACATAATATTTTTGCATGATATTACTTTCTCTCCAATGGTTTTGTTGTTTTTTTTTTTTTTTTATCTCAAACTTTACAGTTAACTTCTCTTATGAGCTTTTGAGACAAGGATCATTGACATATAGCAACTAATGAGAGAATCTGAGATTCTGCTACAGTACCAAAAATCAAAATTATTCTGGCACTACACAGAAATTTAAACCAAAATGTTTTACACCTCCTCCCAAAATCACATCCCCTTTGGTCCTGTATCACTTATTCCATGTGTCCATTCATGATGCAGGAAAGTATTTTCTCCCAATGTAAACACAAAACAAAGGAGGATTAACTTCACTTAAATCAAGTCACCTTAATCTGGAGAAATGAGAGCTTTAAAAACAGGTATTTATTAAGAAAGTGAATTTCTAAATAGTATCCTTCTTGGTGGTATAAATATCCAACATAGACTTAATCAAGAGCACATCTTGAAGGAAATATTAAAGCAGCATATGATTTGATTCCAATGAAAAAAAAAGCAATCAAAGCAGAGCATGGCAATAAATTAATAGAAAAAGTTATCTACCCAAACCAGACTAAAAGTAATTTTGTAAGTCAGCAGTAAAAAGTTGAATAAACACTAATTTAATCTATTTTAGATGCAGCAGTCAACAGATGAAATATTTTACTGCTCTCTAGCTATGTGAACACAGTCAAGTGACACAATAATTGAAAAGAAGGGAGAAACAGAGCCCCTGTGGAAGCAGGAGCACAGGAACACGGGGGAGACACAGCCCCCCTGTGCTAGGGAAGCTGTTTGTCAAGGCAAAGCTGAAAACCAGAGTTTTGATGCAATGACCTGCAGATAATGGCTGTGACCTATTTCTACCATCCTGCCTTTCCATGGGCTTTTTTAGCTCAGTCACCCCTTCATAGGGAACAAGCATTTCCCTTCCTCTGGGGTATGCAGGGAAAGGGAACAATTAGTTCCTCCAGAGGGGTATCCTGTATCATAAGCAACAAATTTCCTGGTACTGTGTAATGGGGAATAAATAGATGGGAGAGACAGAACAGGCTGTCAGCAGAATTTCTTGGGATTGGCACTTCTCAAAGCCCTGTATTCCAATTGTTCCCTTACATATTCATCACCAGCACCAGGCAGAGGCCCCTGGAGAGGACCTGGAGAAGTTTTAGGAAACCAGGCTACCAAGAGCAAAAGACTGCTGTGATTTATTTCCTATATCCATTATTTATGCAAGTGAGCATGTGACAGCCTGAGCACCCACAGCTCTCCCCACGCTGCCTGAAGTTCTCTTTATCTTTCCAAACAAGCTGCAGCAAACCCACCTTCAGCTGAACATCCCAGGTGATATTTTCAAGAAATAATAAAGAGGCTTTAGTTATTATCACTCCAGGCATTTGTACTGCAGATAGGCAAGGAAAAGGACTTTATAACTGAGCTCAGAAATGAATGAAGAGCAAATTCAAAGCAGTTTAATGACACTCAGACAATGAGAGCAAAGCAGAGGAAAGAAAAAAGAAACACCGGGAACTGAGCTGCAAAGATGAAAGCAAGAAGTAATCAATGGCTAATGAGGATACAAGCAACAAAATTAAACCTGAGCTTTGACTCTGAAAGGCACCTAAGCAAGTGAGCTCCTAAGCCTAAAGCCAGGAACAAACTTGATAAAATTGTCAGCAGGTTAACCCAACAACAAGCCTTCCTCAAATCTTCCTTTTAAATAAATGAATGTAGACATTAGGACATGGTTTTCTAGTTAAATACAACAAAATTTCCACGGATTCAATGAGAACAAAGTCCTTTGAACGATGAAGTACTCTCTAAGAAAGAATATGGTGCTCAGAGGGCTGTCAAGTGGCCTCTTGCTATGAATTCATAATGATGTCAATCTTTTATTTACTGTTTCTATACCACAGGCAATTTAAATAAGCAAGATGTACTTAGCAAACCAAAACCATATAAATATCTGCAAACTGCTGGAAACACTGGGCAAATGAAGGATACTGGGCATGAATGAGGAAGGTTATTAAGAAACAGAGGGAGAATCACAAGAAAGTGTGTTCTTTTGCTTTCTCAGGGTCAAGAAGTTGTTCTACCACAGAATAAAATGCAGTGTCACACCAGCTGTCATTGAATTAATACATCACAGAGCCAAGGAAGACACTCTGCTCTCACTGTCATTTGCAGGCCTTTTTTTCCTTTTTTGATTTTTTTTTTTTTAACAACATTAAATTTGCATTAGCTTGGATGGGGAAAAAGGATGGCATATAAAGGGAGAGAGGGGTGAATTAATATTCATAAGCAACATATTGGAAGAATGGAGAAGGGGTGATTTGAGGGAGCTTGGAATGGGAGAGACAGACATTAATCCTAGAGACCTCCTGCATCACACACACTGCTCCCAAGCAAGAACTGCTGTGTCTCTTCCCCATCCACACTAAATATTGCCTGCTCTGAACAGCTTTTGGATTCCCCACTCCAGGGCACTCCAGGGAGGAAAGTGTTTTGGCTGAAGTTGGGCAGGAGCAGGTGGCACTCAGCAGCTGTAAGTAATTCTGCTCTCGTTGGCACCACAGCAGTTCTTGGACTTTGCACAGTCCGTGCTCAGTGGGGAGGGAGCAAAGCAGTCCTCAGTGGTGTTTAACAGCATCCCAGCTCCAGGCTGGCAGCTGGGAGCAGAGGACATGGAGGTGGCTGCAGGGACGTGCCAGCTCAGGGTCAGGTTTTCTGAGAGCCTGGCACAGCTGCCACTGCCAGGGGACAGCCCTGCCAGGCAGGTCTGGATGTGCACAGCAGGCAGGAAGGGAGGAGAGCAGCAGGGCTCACCACCAGGAGTGAGGGATCCCTCTGCACGTGGACTGTCACCACTGCCACCACCTCACATGGACTGTCACCACTGCCACCACCACACATCCCTCTGTGTGTGCCAACTCTCCACCCTCTGCACGTGCCCATCTACAGAAACAGGGGCTGCACGTGGAAAATTTCTGGGGCTACTGCTGCTGTGCCAAGGTACAACAGTGCAAATACTCCAATTGTTACATTTAATGTTGTATTACACCAAAGAAAGGAAAGCAGAACCTGGATACCATAAGTGTATGGGACTTTGTATGGCACTTTGCTGGCAAAGCCACCAAACTGTTTGTCTAGAATCAGTTACTTCCAACTTCAGAAGCCACATGAGAAAACCAAAGTGAAGCATGGAAGCAGGACAAGAGGCAGCAGCTCTCCTTCCTTCTCCATTCCTCACCACAACAGAGGAAATGTGGACTTGCCATCTTGGCCTTCTCTACTGGAAGAATTTTTTTTTTACTTGCTTGAAAAATCTTAAATCTTTCTCTTTTCTTTCAGCTGCCACCATGAAACCCCTTACACCTGGAGTCAGAAATGATTCCTTGAAACTGCAACACATTCCTCTTGCATTCACTGATCTAACCCAGTCCAGCACTTGGTTTGAAAGGTTCCTTGCATTTTCAAATGGCACAAGTGTCACCATGTGCTGTGCTGATGCCACTCCAAACATGAACTTCACTCTCTGGACCAGCCTGGCACATGCACTCACCAGAACAGTTATTTTTTCCCCTCCAAGCTCCCCTTTCATCACCATCCCTGACAGACAAGTTCTCCCTGGCAAAGATTAACACTTTGCTAATGAAGTTATCTCCTGATCTCTAATTTTACCTGGTATCTATTCTGGCTTTTAACAACCTCTTTTCAGCTGCTAAGGTGGAACAATTAGTCAATGCTATCAGTATTAGGAGGTTCTATTACAGTAATAGCTTGAAATCTGTTTGCCCAGAACTCCACAGACACACAGGTGGGCACTCTGTGGTGAACAAAGCTGCTACACAGGCCACAGAATGAAATGAACAGCTGAAACATTCAGAATAAATTCTCACAGAAGCTACTCTCTTTACACTCACAGACAACTGATTTTTACAGGTATTTCCTATAAATTATTTTACAGTGATGTTACACAATATGGCCAAGTCCCCTGGTATTCTCTGCCAAGCTGGAGATTGTCCCAGAAGCCCAGGCAGGGATGCAGGGATGTGCTGGCACAGCCCCAGCAGGGAGCAGCAGGGCAGGCAGCAGAGCCCAGCAATGCCAAGGGCAGGGCTGGGACTGCAGGACTCAGAGCTCTGCTCACCTCAGCCTCAAACCAGCCTGGGCTGGGCAGGGCTGTGCCATCCACACCCCTCTGTGGGAGGGAGAGCTCACAGCATCAGGGGATGAGGTTTCAGGAGGTGAATATCAGCTACTTCAGCTGAATGCACATTAACCCTCAGGTGGAGTGAAGATGAAAATATTTGCCCTGATTTATTTTTTTTTTAACAGATTTACCATTGCTAAAGGAAAGGCCATCAAAAACCCTGACTTCCTAATGGTCTGAGAACAGCAATAACCTAATAATCATTTTCTTATGGACAAAATACTCCCAAATATTTCTAATGAACCATTACAGCATGCATTGCAAATTTACAAGCCTTCATTTAATTACTTCCACTGAAACAAACACACAAATCTTCCAGCTCGGTGCTGCCACACGCACAGACTCTCTGAGCACCAAGCCCTCAGCAACCTTCCTCTGATGGACATTTTTTTTCCAGGAAATGACACAGAGACATAGGTAAAAGGTGATTTAGATAGACTGCTGTGTCACAAATTGTCAGGATCTGATTTAAAGACCTTGCCTTTGTCAAGAAAGACAGTTGGGTGTCTGCTTTAAAGAAGTACTGGGAATATTTTCATCAAAGGTTTGAATTGAAAAACAGTGGGAGGTAAATATCTGAGATGTTGCCAAGAAAGACCGCTATATCCGTGCAATTACCATTAACAGGGGACAGCAGTGGTTCAATGAAGTAATTCAATCTGGTGTCCTACATTTTATCAGACAGCAATTTTGAGTTCTGACATAAAAGGCTGAGAAAGGGGATTGGACTCTTTTCTCTGAAATTCAGCCTTAATTCTTGCAATCAGGAGATGTGTTCTCTGCTTCAGGTACAAGCCTACTATGTCTCCAAGGGACTCAAAAGAATAACCCAATATTCACCTTCAAAAGAAAAATAACCTAATATTCACCTTAACACCACTCATTGGCATAGGAACAAGTCATACTTTGGGCAAGTTTCAGAGCTGAGTGCCTGCACTATTACAGCAGTGATTCCCTCCTGACTTAACTCTCTCACAATTTCCTTACTTGTGAATTTTGCAAGAAGAAAAAGACCTATTGTTTTTTTAAGAATTAAACAATATGATGTAATCTAAATTAATAAATGTATTCTTCCAAAATTTAAGAGAGAGAAATACTGTATTTCTCAGAAAATGGCAAAATGAAAAGCTTCTGGAAACTGCCATCACAATAATACCATCACATGGCTTCTTCTCATCATCCATCCACACTGCACACTCCTGGCTCCTTAGAGGTTTTTGCATTATCTTTCTCCACAGTAATCCTATGACTGCACTGGTGCTTTCCAAGGTCACCAGGCTTGCAGAGCAGCTCTGCATTTCTCCTCTGCTGGCCCAGGGCTCCCACCCTGGGATCTGGATGAGCTTCACTCCCAAACAGGCACCACAAACCCCCTTTCCAGGGAAATCACCACATTTTAGCCTTTCACCTCCTACCTTCACCTTTCCCTTTCTACCACAATGTTTTTCGCCATAAAAGAGTGTGCTGATCCATAAATTCTTGTGTTACACCATGCAGAGATCTTGAAAGGTTCTCCTGTTAACAATAATTTCTATTATACTGAGCAAAAATCTCACCACAAACAATAATGCCATGAGATAATCTGCAGCAGGAACAGTCCAGTGTCGCTCTTCCCACTGGGCTACAATTCCACAATTCCACCAAGCTCCAAAGCATCACAAACAAAAGCAAACTGGCTCTTGTGTCATACAGAACATGGTCAGCCCCCTTCTCACATGGCCCAAACTCAGTGCAGCACTCCAGTGAGGGATTGCACAGCCCTTTCCTTTCCATGGGAGCACACTGAACCTCCTCTAGGGACTCAACACCACCTTTCCTCCAAAATATTAAACATCCACTGCAGGCAATGCTGCTGAGCAGTGATAGGAAACTGAGACCCTGGGAAGATGGAAGCTCTGTACATGACAGCTTAACTGCTTGCAATCAAACTAATTTGCAGTAGGATGACCTGAAATGAGTTTAAAAGCACCATAATGCATGTTTAGCAATAAGTGAAGCAATCCTTTATTATTCAGGTTCACATCTGCAATTTGTGTCACGTGTTATGGGAAAAAGAGAGGGGAAACACAAAAAGAATCCTTTTCTTTGCAGGAGCTGATGAGCAAAACATGAGCCACAGGAACATGGGGCACTCGAGACCAAACAGACTGACAGCAGATCTTAAGTCTTTCTGCTACTTATAAAAATCTTATAATGTCCAGATGAAGAAATTATTAAATTAAACACTTGCCTATAAATGATTATGTCTTGATTTTTCTAAATTGATTTTTGCTGGGAAAAAATGATTAAGCAAGTTCACCTGAAATACCACCAAAAATGTGGAACAAGAATGCCTCCAGGGTTTTAAACTGTAAATGAAGTTATCAACCAGCTACTTTCAATACTCCCCTTTCAACTAGAAAGGAGGGAGACCCTTCTGGCAAACAATGGAGAGTTTCATATCATGCTTCCAAATGCATAAATCCTCTTATTTCCTTCCTTTTTCCCCTCTTTTTTATTTTTTTATTTTTTTTAAATGACATCTCCATTCATCACACTTGCAATCTTTGGGGAAAAGGTGGCTCCAACAAGGTAAGTGGAGAGCCATGCCCAGAAGCAGGAGGAAAAGGGACCAAAAAGCTGGAAGCACTTGTTGAAGAAAGGTAAGAGCAGTAAATGTAACACCATTCCAGAAATTTAAAAATAAATCGAAAAAAAAAAATAATAATGAAAAAAACCATAGAAAGGACACAGAAATGCAAAACTGAGGCAAAGCCACTGGAGGAAGCACAGAACTGCTCAGTTCTGAGAACTCCAGCAGGAGTGGGCTTGGGCAAGGAAAGGGAAGGCCCAGGCCAGCACACTCTGCTCCACCCTGAGTGACAAATCCTTGGGGATATCACCCCCTGAATCACTAAAGTATCTGAGGACTGTCCCAAAGAAATTACTATAAAGTTATTGAAGAAATGTCATTGTTCAGACAGAGGGTGAAAATCTGTGTTTCAGCAATGAGGGCACAAAGCAGAGACCTGCAGCTCTCAAATGTGGTCTCAGTTCAGGTAACAAAGTGCTGTGGACCTCTGCTCTCCTGGAAGGTTTGGATAACAGTTTCACACACAATCCAAAGAACTATATGGATTAATATCTTAAATTCAAAGTACATTCAAAAAGCATGAGCATGCACTAGAACATGATTCTACAGTGTTTGAGGAAACATCATCCTGTAAAAAATAATTCCAACCTTAACCCTCTCTGTTCAAAATTATCCAATGAGAGACCTATCCAGACCAAATTCCAGCCCAGGCCATTTATTCTGCTTGCCTAATCTTTCTCCAAATACTGGGTCAATAATATGTGAAATACACACTTTTCTTCTCCAAAAAGTGTTGTTTTGCTCCAAACACTCTTATTGTCATGAGCAGGATGCTGGAAATGCAGCTTCTTGCTTTGCTGGTCAGGTTGTTAGCAAACTCTTTAATGAGTCTCAGCTCTCTGTAGGAACAGCACTATGGTTTATAAATGCTAAAATTAATAGACCTGGGGTAGACTTTATTACATGCAATGGATTTAGCTGGCAATGAGGATGCCTCCCTTACAGCAGCAGTTAGAATAAACTGCATTTTTAATGGCTCCTGGAAAACAAAAGACAACACCTAAAAGATTTTATATGACAAAACACCAGGTTTCCTGGTCTCACTGCACCACACCAAACCTACTCCACTGAGGGCTGCAAACACTAATGAGTAATTACAGCCCACAGAGAGATTTCTACTGGGGATCTTGTCCACTTTGCTCCAATCTGAACTTACTATCAGAAGATTCATAACCTCTGTTGTCAGCTTCACTTTGCAAAGAATGGGCACATGGAGAATTTAAAGTGAAGTTAAAATGGATTTCAATATACCCTTCACAACAATAGTTGGTAAAACTAATTACAGTGAGAAAATTGGAGATAATTCATTACCCTACTAAGCAAATTAGGATTCGTTAACCATGATTTATAGTGCCACAGAGAGGATAACAAGGATCCTCTTTCCAACTCTATTCACAGGGGACATGACAGCTGATGGTGTGGTGCCATCCCAGCAGCCACTCTGCAGTGCCTTTGTGGACCTCAGGGTATTTCAGATGGACACACACTTTTACATCAGCAAAATACATTTAAATGTTTGGCTTCTAAAGTCAAGCTCTAAAATTAACTGAGCAGCTACTTGCAAGAACAACAGTTTTTTATTTACCATCATCACTGTGGAGTAAAGGACTGCTGGTTGGATTTATTGAACCCCTTCCAAATGATTCTTTTGATCTAACCTGCTCTCTCCTGGGGGGGCTGGTGGGTCCCATGCACTTCACTGCAGTGGAGTCTCTCCACAGCCTCTCACCCAGGAGTCACCAGCACCACAAAGCTGACCACCCCAAGAACACAGCCCAGCTCCTCAGGATTACTGCCAAAACACATGGACCAGGCAAGGAGGGAAAATCTCCTCTTTGGAAGGCTCTCTGAGAGCAGAGATAATTCCACATTTCTTCTGTGAGATGATGTCTTGGGTGAAAATCACTCCCAGAGCACAGAGCAAGAGCTGCCCTTATCTAGGCCAAAGTCTGGTTTTCCATCATATCCATACTGAACACCACTGGTGCTCCCCTTGTTCTCCCTGGGATGGGTTTTTAGAGCTCTGAGTAATGTAATGCAACATTGCACAACTCAGTGTCCCAGTGGCATGCTGGAGCTGCACAAACATCTGCTGAACCCAACCCACTCAGGGCCAAATTGGATAGCACAGCTGATTAGCCAGAGCCTTGGGGAATCAGATCACAATTTATGTTTGTCTGAGTCACCAGCCCATGTGCAAAGCACAGTTTTTAGCTTTTATTTTAAGGAGGAGCAAGAGCACTGTTTGGAAAAGAAGGGTCACAGGAATCTTCTGCCTTCCCAATGTTATTTCCATCACCAGCTTATTACCAAATTCTACCCAGTTCTAGAAAATTCACAAACTCTCTCTGCATTTGGAGGAAAAGAAAATGACACAAACCTGCAATCCAGAAAAAAAATTGAAAGAGGAACAGAAAATGGTCAAAAACTGGAACAAAGACTCAAGAAGCAGATAAAAACAGAAATGGAAATAAAAGAACCTGACAATCTTGGGAATCAGGGTTGTTGTTTAGAAGCAAAATACTCAGTTATTTAAGATTTGATTTTCTGTTTTCTGTTGCAAAGCAATGAACCATTATCTACTTTAACAGGAATTTGGCTGGGTGCAAGATACACAAATGAACAAAACCATTCTTCAAAGCCAGGTAAGAGAAAAAGCTTTACTGTTACACAAATTCCAATTGTATTCTAAAACATCTCAACCTTCTAAAATCTCAAGACAGCTGGACAACATTAAAAGCTCCCATAATTCAAATAACTTTCCTTTTAAAGTTAAAGAGATGGTGATTTTTTTCTAAAATTCTAACTACTTTCCAATTACCTAATCTGACATCTTGATGAGATGTAATTCTACCTTATAATCTGTCTTTTGATGAGAGACAATGACAATTTGCAATGCAAAAGATATCAAAGACAACTAGGAGATCTTCCAGGAAGTATTAAGTTATGATTTCTTAGGGTGCACCAATATTAACAGCATGCCTAAATTCCTTTTCACATGCACTGATCAAAGTCTGGACTGATCCCACAGCAAGCAGTAAAGTCAGGCCAGCACAAAAGACTTCCAGGAGAATTAGAATGATTTTTATCTCTTTTTATCTGACTTTTGGTTTAATAATATGCAAAAAGGATGGGAAAGTGTCTCCTCTGACAAGAAGCACCAAGACAGGTGAAACAGACTCTTAAGAAAATTCTTTTAAACAGAATCTATAGAGCATAGCTGTGAAAGGAGCAGAAGAGAGTGGCTCCCAAATGAATCCCAAACTTGAAGGTGTATTTAGAGCTCCTCAACAACACTGGGCCCGTTTTGCTGAAGGCAGCTCATTACAAAGTTTGTTAACCAAGGGCAGTTCTGTCACCCCAGCTGGGTGTGGGCTGGGCTGAATCACCTGATGGAGATTCCCAAATCCTCCAGTGCCAGGGCAGGCTGTGGAATGCCCTCCCAGAGCACCTGCATTTCTCCTTTCCCTATTGCTTTTCCAGAAGCACTTACAGAGAGGCAAAAAGAACAGAAGAATTCAGTCTCCAGCTTTGCCATTCAGAAATTGATCTATTTACAGTAGGAAATCAGGTAAAATTCCAGCCTTCACCACTACTGCTGAAGTTGCATAATGAATTACTAGGATGGAGATATCATAGAGATATTAGAGGAATGATTCTGTGTTACTGGGAAGTGTCAGCTTTATAAATGTTTCCTTAAACACTCAGTGATCTCCAGAGACCCTATAATAGAGTAACAGGATCTAAAAGCCAGTTGAGCTTTGCTGTAGCATGAACAGCATCCACAAACATTGCAGACCCATCACCCCTCAAACCTGAGTGCCTGGCACAAGCAGGGATTCCAAAGGGGATTCCAAGCTGGACATGGATTATCTCTATACTAGGCAACATGGCCTAAATACATGAAGATTCCATTAATACTTGATTTAAACTTGATTTAAACAGCAAACATGTGCTATTTAATCCATACCTCAGTGTTCATTCCTTTCTGAATAAAACCTGCTTCCCTCTTCAGCAGATGTCCATCAGTCCATTTGCACCTACCTGGTTCCTCTGCTCCCTCTGGTGAGCTGCAGTACAGAATATTTCACAGTCCAATGTACAACATACAGCAAATCATCTCCAAGGGCCAAAGCTTTATTATTATCTAGTAAACCAGAAGTTATTTTTACTGTATTGGAGACCAATGACCCCTATTTTGATGTTCTGGGTTAACACCAAACACAAAAAATAACAGTCTTTTCTAGTTAAAGGCTTTGGAAAAAAGAAGTCAATTCAAGTGCATATTCCTTTGCACATTGATAATACAATAATTACATTGATCAGAAACACATGCTAATTGGATCATTCTGGGGCATTTTTCTCATTGTCTGGTACCACAAAACACATCTGGGTTTTATTTGTCCCGTGTAAGTTAATAAGAGTATGGGCTTTTTTAAAACAACAAGCAAGATAATCCTAAAAACAATTTTCCAAAGTGAAAAGGGAGGAAAAAACCCTTCATGTTTCATCCAAGACTACGTAAGTGTAAAAACAACTTTAAGATAGAAACTGAAGGACGTTTTCTACCTCTTTGGCTATTAGTGAGGAAAGAAAAAAAAAATGTTAACGAGTCTTAATACTGTGACTATAGAAAAGAAACAGCTCTGTTAAATATATTAATGGCACCAACAAGGGATGTCTCCCCCACCTACACAGACCCAAATTGGAATGATTTAAGGTGCCAATCCATCAGCCCTGGAAGACATCAGGCTGCTTCTTGTTACTAAATCCCTTGCTCAGGAGAGCTGGAAACTTTCAAGCTTTCCCTTGGAGCATAGGGGATGCTGACACCTTCCAGATTTTCACTTTAGTGGACCAGCCCACAGACAGTATGGTACAAGGAACAGCAGATGGCTTCTCTTCTGTTACCTCTGCTGCCTGGAGAGGAAGCTGAGCACTGCTCTCAAACCAGGCACATTCAGCTCTCACTGCAAGGAGAACAAGGCTTATTTATCCATGGCACAGCCCCCCAGCCCATAATATACCTGGCCCATTCCAGATCATGTCCGTAGACCTGTGTATGATTTCCAGACAAAAGAAAGCAATTCATTCTGAACTATGGAAAGACATTCAAGGTTTAGTTTTAATTCTAAATAAAGGCTGAGCTATTTGATATCATTTTTCCTTTCATCCCCTCCCTCTTAAAAATACATATGACACAAACCAGGGCAAGTGATGAAAAAAGGAAACCAGCTTGTTTTTCTGTTTCACAACTTACCTTACACTGATCTGGGCCTTGATATAATTAGAACAACTACCACAAAACTTTTCACTTGAGGATGCTCTTTTTGTACCTCACCCCCAGCAGTGTGGATGTTCTGTTTGTGCAGAAGTCCAGTGTAAATCCAGCAGGACACAGCATTTCTTCAAATTGTGCAATTTTTGTGAGACCACACGTACACAATTTAATCCCATAACCTTCTTACAGGATCACAGACCTCTATGACAAAAGGCTAAATTCACCATGAACTAATAGAAGAAAATTACTCTCTGGGAATGTGACAAGAGTGCAACCAAGTTTTTCCATCATGTAATTGAATACCATGGAGTTTACTTTTCCCCAGAGTTCAATGAGAAGATAAAGCAGGCTTTGATTATCCTGATAACTTCACAGAGCAGTGCTGTGGGACAAGGCTCACTGCATTTTACCCACCTGGTTTTGGACATGCACAATGCTCTGCTTCTCCTACAGTTCTTATAAAGGCAGAAAAGATGTGCTTGGAGAATACAGCATAAGTTATGAGAGAAACAGGATATGAGCAATTTAAATATAAATCTTGGAAGAAAATAAGCAGTATATTGGATTGACTGGAAAACATTTTCTTACTCCCAAACTTATCTTTGCAAGTAAAAGGTGCATTGATGAATGTGGGAATGAACAGAAAGGTATGAATATAGACTGTTAAATCAATACAGGTGCATGCAAATAAATCACAAACCCAAAATATCCTGATCAATTTTCAAACCAGCTGGGGGTGGGGGCTGATCTGTTTCTAGGACATAAAACGTAAATCTGGCATAAATTTAACTTCTGTGTTTTCCAAGAGTGTTCATGAGTCATGGGCTTTTAAACAACAGGTAGAAATCACAGTGCCACGTTCTCTGGGCTGTGGTACACAGGAGATGAGGCAAGACATTGTAATGGGCTCTTTAAAATCTGTGAATCAACAAGAACTGGTGCAAGGGGGAATCAAGATCCAACCATCTCCATTAGAGAGCTGGTGACACCATGGCTCACTTTATGTGCTATAATTGTGTCAATGAAGTGCTTTTAAAATGTATGCAGTAATTAATGTGACACCTGATTAATTCTAGAAAACATGGACCACCGTGTTGGAAATATTACTCGCAGTGCATTTGTGGAGGAAGAAATAGGAAGGGTGCAGAGTGGGGGGGGTGGCATGTCCCTGTGTCCATGCCTTTGTGTCATTTGGTGTGAGGAACACTCTGCTGCTCAGAGCACAGTGTGAAAGTGGAGACACACTTACAAAGTAGCCTGTTCCCAAGCTGGAAGGAGCTGAGCTCTGCAATAAAACACAAAGACAAAGTGGAAAGTCAGTGATGGTTTTTAACACGTTCCAATCCACACAGCTCATTACCAGCCCTTTCCAAGCTTTTCATCAGCACATCACAGCCCCAGCGTCCTGCCCCTTGTCATCTGCTACTGAAACAAACACGCTGTTGCTTAATTTTTCCCTTTACATCTCTCAACGACTCGGAGATGGCAACGTGCTATTTACCGAATTCCAAGCTTCTGCGGTGGACGTAATTGCCAATTTATTTGACAGGCAGCTGGGTAATGAATTAATGATGGCATTTCGCCCTGCACTGAGACTAAACAGACACTCATCAGCCAGGCTCCCTGACATGCTGACATTCAATGCCCTGGACTCCAGCTCCTCAGCTCCACGGCCACAAAGGGGCAGGCGGGAGGGGGAGAAAGGCGAAAAAAGTAGCCTGACTTCAAAACAAAAAGCCCGGTGGGTTTGGATGACTTTTTCAGTGTATGACCTGTTTGCCAATTTATTCCCGAAAGGCCCTGGTAAGTACACACATAGTGCTTTTCTAAAATGAGACATTTTGTAAACATAATTAGTAGTCTGAAATGTAAAGAATGCGTGGGCACAGAGAAGCTGCTTTAGTCAATGTACCATTTTCTGGAGAATGCAGTCACTACAATTTCCCATTTGGATGTCCACATTGTTTGACAAACCGAGGATTTAGAAACAACAACAACAACAAAAAGCAAACAGCAAGTATCTACAGTGTGAAATAGATTTCAAAACTCAAACCTATAAAAATAATTAAAGCCAATATTACTACCATGGAAAATAATCAATTTGTTTAAATGCTTTACCAAAAAAAAAAAGCATCATGAAATTCAGTTTAAGTGGGACACGATCACAACCTCTATATTCACAGGAATTAAGGAGATAAAGGGTTTTGTTTCATTAGTTTTTCATCTAAGCAATGGGGATTACACAGCAGGTTCTGTCAGAGACATGGGGAGCCCGGAACATCCCGGTGCTAATCCAGGTCAGGCTGTTCCACCGGAGGGGCAGCAGCTCCCGGCTCCACGGGCACAGCACAAAGCCCAGGACCGTTCTGTGCTGAGCCTGGGGCTGGGCACACAGCAGAGCAACTCCTGTCCTCAGCTCCCACTGTGTTCCTCAGCACAAGGAGCT
Organism: Toxostoma redivivum; assembly: GCA_013397375.1. Taxonomy (NCBI): domain Eukaryota; kingdom Metazoa; phylum Chordata; class Aves; order Passeriformes; family Mimidae; genus Toxostoma; species Toxostoma redivivum. Next base: position 569,405 of record VXBI01006790.1, read on the forward strand.
GTGTGAGCTCAAGGAGCACCAGACCTGCACAGGGGTCACAGTGCCCAAACCACTGGGAAGACACAGAATTCTTGTCACTTCATCCCTGTTCTGAGACAGATCTGCAGTGCACAGCTCTGGCCATCAGCAGGCAAGGGAGCTTCACACAAATACAGACATTCCAGTGTCCTCCTGTCCCCACTCCTACTGCTCCCTGTGCCACCGTCAGCCACTCACCCTGTGAGTGACCACCCTGCACAGCCCTGCCCATGGCTCTGCTTTGGACATGCCAAAAAGATTTTTGCTTTCCATACATTTTTCATATATTCATAACTCTGTAGACTACTACTATATAGTTATGTAGCTCCTTAACTAACTCTAATCCTTTTCCTACCCTTTCTACCATTTTCCTACCCTTTCTTTCCTAACCTTAGATTTTAGAACAGTAAGCTCATCTTCCTGGACTCTTATTTAGTCTTGCCTCTATAGTCAACATTTTATTTTTTTCCATCTATCATAGACATAATGAATGTGGGGCTACAAGCTGGAGGGGGCAAGGGAGGGTTCAGTGGAGGGCAGAACCAAAAGGGGGGATTGCTTAATTAGCTGTTCCTCTAATTGGATAATTTCTGTAAAGTATGCTAATTTATTAAACTTATAAAATTGCTGAAGTCCTGTATCACGTGTGCATTTTGCCATATTTGCACCTGGAGGACCTTCATTAAAGGTAACAGCTTTTTATCATCTTAATATTGTTTGGCTTGTGATTTTTGGCATCACTGGGAGCCCCTGTGGGCCTGCAGCTCTGCAGCCCTGGCACAGAGCTCTGTGCAGCACACCCTGCTCAGTACACAACACACACTGCCTTCCTCTTCACTCATCCTGCTCTCTGCTTCATGCCATTAAAATTCCTTTCATTTAAGCTGGAGATCTACCCACGAGTACATGTGCAATCATTATAACCACTTTTGTTTCAGCTAAGTACAGATGCCAAGCGAGTCCCACTCTTTCACTCACAGTTTTTTTAAACTTACTTTACTGGCTGAAAGCTCCAAAGTTTGCATTCTGCATCTGTGTGTAATTTTTGTCTGCTTTTTATTCCAAGTTTTGGAAGGATAGAGTACCAAAACAAAACAACAAAGAGGAAGAAAAAAGAATAAGCAAACAAAATATTTCCCACTGAATATTTTCATTCCTTCAAAAGCAATGCTGCAATGGCTATGGGAGGACAGTCGAAACATAGCAGTCAAATGACTTTCACTGAACAACTGTGCATTTTCAGGGAACTTGAGTTTGCTGGATGGAAATATAGCCCTTCACACATTGCATGCTGCATATGGAGAGTACAGTTTGCAAACTCTGTTTAATTGAAGTATGAAAGACTGTGTTGCACATGCATGGATGACTGTCAGCTGTGTTGTGAACTGTGTGTTGACAGAGCACAGAGGCTGAAGCGAGGGCTATGCAAGGAGACAACTTCTCACCTTTTGGGGAACTCCCAATAGCGAAAGGATCCCACTACCCCGTGCCCAGCCTCGGTACCAAGTGCACAAGCATCTTTACAAGCCCATGCTGAGTCGTGATCCTGCACTGCTGGCTCTATAGCTCTTATATAAAGTGTGCCTATAATAGAGGTAATGGTTTCACTTTCCGAAACCCTTGGCAAAATAGGACATTTAGAAATACTATTAGATATTCACACAACCACCAGCAGAAGCCTGCATTAGGTGCCCATCAGCAAAACACACTTGCTTAAAATCAACAGGGTTCTGGGCTTTTGTTTTGTTTTGTTTGTTTGTTTATTTGGTTAGCTTTTTTTGTTTCCATCCTTTCTTAAAGAGAACTTTGGCCCAGAAGCAAAAATGTAGTAACCCTCATGTAAGCATTAGTTTATTGTGTACCAAAGAAAATTACATCCTTGAGGTCTTGGAAGGCACAGTTACATCCATTTTGCATATATATTGTGCATTACTTGGGGAACTGGGTGGGGAGAAAGACTGTGTTGTACATATTTGTTCTGGCTATTGTTTATGCAGGTCTGACTGAATGAAGGAACAGTGGGTATCATTTCAATTTCTGATGTCAACATCAAATTACTTATTTAATTTCATGCCTGGCGAAGCATTGTATAGCTACACGCAGAATCATTTCACTTCATTTGTTATGCTGTGTTTTCTTGGCGATTGGCTTGCCTTCCAACTGACAGCTTTAATTACGACATGAATTTGATTGCACTGCCGAGGAATTAACATAATGCAACAAAGCATTTAAGCACCCAACCTTAGACACACAAACACACATCCCCACCCTCAGCCACACGCACACAAAGCCCAGGCACTGCTGCTGAGCAGCTCCAGGCACAGCACACACACACAGCTCTGCTCCTGGGGCTCCACACACAGCCCACATCACTGGTGATGTTCTGGAGAGGAAGCAGCACTGAGCATTTCAGAGCACATCACCCAAAGATCACCCCTCAATTTGTCTTTGGCTCTGTAGAGGTGGGAGGGATGGGAGACAAAAGAATCGAAAATATCCTGTGCTTGGGGCTGAAACCATGAGCTGCCCACAGGATTACACTGCTGGAAGGGTGGAGACGTCTTTCCTGAAGCAAAGAGCAACAGACCTGGTGGGAAGGGGACTTCAGGATTTCAGGACTTGATCCTCATTGTGACCAGCTCGCTGTGGCTCCCCTCAAGCACAAAGCACCCAGCACAGGAGGAGCACACAGCTACAGAGCACTGGCAACAGGGGAGCACTCATCAAGAGTGCAGCAGCTTTGAGGAGCTTTTTTGAGAGCCCAAGAGAAGACTTTTACTGCAGGGACAAATGGGAAGATTCCTGTCCCATTCCCTGTTCAAGAACTGGAAAAACATTCCAGACAGAAAGCTGCAAACTGTAGCAAGAGGTGCTGAGGTGCTGAATCCCCTGCAATGACCATGTGGGAAAGGTTTTTGCTGTTCATCCCTTCACTGAAAGCCTGCACCAGAGGCAGCAGGCAGGGCTGAGATCAGGTAGATCAGGAATTCAGGAATGTCCTCCAAAGAAATCAGGTTTGATTTTTGATTAGCAAAGAGGTGGCTGAACCCCTGAATACTCGGTGCATTTACCATCCGGGTTAGCTGTAACTCTCACGTTCTCCTCAAGTAAATCTCTTGGCCGTTTTGTAAAACATGGCTAAAATGTATTCCAAAGAGAGAGGACTCCATTAAAAATAAATACATACAGGAAGATAAGGAAAACAAGTTGACTGAGCTCCAAGCTGAGCAAAAGAGAAAGCGCTGCCATCTTGTCTCCAAGCAAGATCTCAACAAAATGAATTCTACTACTGGCAAGATTTTGATGAGATTAAACTGACTACAGCACCCTATATATAAAGGAGGAGCAGCTCTCCAATTTCTCTTTTAGGCCCCTGGAGCTACCTCTGCCCATAAAGGAAAAAACAAGTTGTCATTCCTAAAAAAAAACCTATACGGGGGAGAAAGGCAGAGAGCCATGGGTTTATGAAATTCAGAGGGGGAGCTGGATCAGGGCACTGCTTGCACTGGAGATTTGAGCAATCATTATCCCTAATCTAGCAGAGGTCAAATTCTCTGCTAATTATGTTCTCTCACAGAGGGGTGGGTGTGTGCACACATGTGCAGGCGAGGACAAAGAGAGGAGTTGATGGAAATCAGTCTCACTGCATTGCATCTGACAGGAACAGAGGATATTCCCCTTCCTACTGTCTGATGCTATTTCAAGCCTCATTATGAGAAAAGTCTCCTGTTTAACATGGTCTTTTCATTGAATTATCTTCTTTTCATTTTAGCCCACCTCTTGCAAATGCTGCAAATTACCTGCTTGGATCTCATTAGCCTGGAAAGGAGTCTCCCCTTGTAAACACACTTTGCATCACTCTGCAAGGACTGCAGCTACATTTACAATAGGCAGAGTTGAAAGATACTTGACAGGAGAGGGAATGAAGCCACTGACAAGTCAGTTTGCAACTGGATGTTCATTATCCTCTCCCTCATTCTGCATCTGTCACTAAGCTCTCACCAAGCATCTGCACTGAGCCCTGTGAAGCTCTAACATTCCTGTTTCACCAGCCTGCTCAAACTGGGGATGGCAAAAGGGATCATCCACCTGGAGAACATGCACTTCAGGCATTATCCACATTTCCATCCAGGAGCCATGCTTAGTCTCACAGTGTTGCCAGGTGACAATAGTGGAGATTCATTGTATTTCATGGCAAAAATTTGCTTTCTGACTGCAGGGTTAATCTGCCTGCAATGTTTTATATCTTTTGTTTGATCTTCTGTTGTGTACACAACTTTCTGCATTTTTTTTTCTGAGAAAATAGTTGTAAAAACAGAAGCAAAGCTTCAGAGAAAACTTACTTTGTTGTCTGTGGCTTTTTCTGGATAGTAAACAGTGGGTATTCTTAGACATCTGACTTCTTCAAAAACTATTCTTTAAAATAACCATTTGGAAGGTCCTGGGGTCCATGGGGTGTCTGAATTAGGGGAAGTGGAAATGGGATGTAGAGCTCTGAACTGACTTTGGGAGAGGGGAATGGGAACTGCTGCTCTGAGCTGAAGGAGACTGGGAAGGGCCACTGCAGACTCAGGCACAGTGAGAGCTGTCTCATACCTGTTCTCCAAATTTTTTAAAATTTTTTATTTTTCAAATCTCAGCTGAGCTGCTAATGCCAGACCAGAGAGACATGCTTGTATTGCACTGAACTATCAAAGCATAAATGAAGTTTCCTTATTAAGCAAAACATAAATTATGTATAACACTTTAAAATATACATCTCCACATACATTTACATAACATTTCTTGTGAGCAACCTATGAACCCCTCTGTCCTCTCTCGGGTGCACTGGGAAAGTTGTATTTGCTCTCTATTTCCTTTTAATTTGCCACAGTGCCAAGACAAAGGAAAAGTATTGTAAAAACATCAGAGAAAAACTGGATTTGATGGGTGGGAGGGGAAGCAGGACTCTGCTCTCACTGCCAGGTCTGGCAGTGCAATGCTGTGAGCTGCTGAGAAGCCCAATAAACCCCAGAGCTCTAAACTCAGTAGGCTGCAAGGGAATGACAAAGCTAAGTTAAAGCCATGTTTGTAAGGAGCTGTGAAATTTTTTGCTGGAAGGTTCTGGGTAATTGTGAAGTTGGTGCAGTGACTTCCCAGCTGCCTCAGGGCTCAGACAGGCCAGGATGATGATGGTAACAGAATGACATCCAGCTGCCATCCACTGCTACCTGTACAGAGCATTTCCTCACTACCTCCTCTGCTTCCACTCTCCTCTTCCAAAGACATCTTACAGCCCTGAGACTGACCTCAGCTGACAGCTATGAAGGGCAAGCTCTGAAGTGTTTAGCTGGATGTAACCCATAAAGGCTGGCTCTGGGGAAGAAATGGACCTCTAAAATAATGTGACAAAGGGATATGGAGAGGGAGCGCTACAGATTTCACACTTCCACAGGAAAAAAAAATCAGGCATCTGTTCCAGTGATATGCACAATTCAGCAAAAATTGCTAGCTGTGTGCCTTCAGGCTTAAATTTGCACAAGGAAATGTATCTTTTACAAAGGTATTTCTTTTAATGCCTGCTCAGTTCAGTTTTACTGAATTGGCCTATAGAGGACACCATCTGGTATCTGTCATCCAAATCTACACAGACATGCTATCGACAGAATCCCCATTTCCAAAATGTGGGTTAGTTAAAAGTTGGGCCAGATTGCTGGCTGGTACAAATTGGGCTGACTGATGTAGCTATCCATGCTTTTACCAGCAAAGGATCTGACCTACAAAATCCCCAATTTAGATACTCTTTTGGGACAGGACTTTCTTTATATTCTGTGTTGTAAAGCATGTGGCACAGAGGACACAGAGCCATGAATAAAACACTCAAGGATTGTGATGGTACACATAATAAATAGTAATCTAATTGCAGCAACAGAAAGATTTCTGTAGTCATTGCTCTGTCAGAACAACTCATGCATGTCACTGGGTGAATGACCAGCATTCTCCCATGGAGAAAAACACTCTCCACAGGGCTGCCATCTAAATCCCTTCCACAGCACTTTAGGTAGAGCAATAAAGGCAGAGCTTATGCTATTGTTGGCCATGTTATATCAATTCATTATATATAACTGAGTCTCTCTAGACACTCAAATACTTCTCATAAAGACAGTATGTAGCCCAAAGAAATACATTCTTTTCCTCCACCACTTGGGGTAAAAAGAGGCCATCTCACTTCTCAACTATGCAGAACATTTTAACTTCTTTAAATGGCCTTCAGCTGTTTCCAAAGAGCTGAGTGTTTGCACACAGAAAGACATTGTATCAAACTTTAAAAGAACTTTACTGAGCCAAGGCAGGAGACCAAAATTACCACTTCCCCTCCTGAACCCCCAAAGGGAAGGAGATTTTAGCCACAAACCATCCCAGAAAGGAGCCCTGCCATGGCTCACCCCCCAGGGGAGCTGCAGCACGTCCCCCAGCGCAGGAGCTGCACTTACATCGCTGAGCCTTTCCCGGGAGCTGCTCCGCTGGAAGCCCTTGGACTCCCCGCTGGCGCTCTCGCTGTCGCTGTCCCGGCAGCTGTGCTGGCCTGCCTTGAGCTGCAGCAGAGACAAAGAGAAAGAGTTCAGCCTGGGCCCGTGACAGTCCTTGTCCCACTCTCCTTTAACCCCTCCCGGGCTCCAGAGGGTCCCTGTGCCAGGGCACAGCCTCAGGGACACAGGGACACACGGACACAGCCCTGGACACCATGGACACCATGGACACAGTCCTGGACACCACGGACACAGCCCTGGACACCATGGACACCATGGGCACAGCCCCAGGGACACCACGGACACAGCCTTGGACACCATGGACACAGCCCTGGACACCATGGACACAGCCACAGGGACACTATGGACACCATGGACACAGTCCTGGACACCCTGGACACAGCCCTGGACACCATGGACACCATGGGCACAGTCCCAGGGACACCATGGACACAGCCCCAGAGACACATGGACACCTTGGGCACAGCCCCAGGGACACCATGGACACCATGGACAAAGCTGCAGGGACATCATGGACACAGTCCTGGACACCATGGACACGGCCCCAGGGACACCATGGACACAATCCTGGACACCACAGCCTGGTGGGAGCTCCTCGTGCTGCAGGGAGGAGGAGGCAACACTGGTGCCCCAAGGAAATCACAGCTTGAGACCTTCATCTGAAACTTTTGGATTTCTCAAGGTATTTCTGCCATGGATGAAGCTTTTAGTTCCCACCACAATGCAGCATTCACAGCATNCTGGACACCATGGACACAGCCACAGGGACACTATGGACACCATGGACACAGTCCTGGACACCCTGGACACAGCCCTGGACACCATGGACACCATGGGCACAGTCCCAGGGACACCATGGACACAGCCCCAGAGACACATGGACACCTTGGGCACAGCCCCAGGGACACCATGGACACCATGGACACAGTCCTGGACACCCTGGACACAGCCCTGGGCACCATGGACACCATGGGCACAGTCCCAGGGACACCATGGACACCATGGACACAGTCCTGGACACCCTGGACACAGCCCTGGGCACCATGGACACCATGGGCACAGTCCCAGGGACACCATGGACACCATGGACACAGCCCCAGGGACACCATGGACACAATCCTGGACACCACAGCCTGGTGGGAGCTCCTCGTGCTGCAGGGAGGAGGAGGCAACACTGGTGCCCCAAGGAAATCACAGCTTGAGACCTTCATCTGAAACTTTTGGATTTCTCAAGGTATTTCTGCCATGGATGAAGCTTTTAGTTCCCACCACAATGCAGCATTCACAGCATCAGTTCCTCCCTCATTACAGCTTAAGAGCATTGAGGACCTGATATCAATGGGAGTCTCCCCAGGGAAGAAGAGGTCACCACTCCAGAGCAGCCTTTCTTTTGCTGGGCTAGCCCCAAACCACTTGTCCTGGTACTCCAAACAATTCTTAACTAACAAACCTCAATGTTCATAAAACAACAGGATCTACTTGATAAGTATCAAAATGCTTTTGTTTTTCAGCCAGCTTTAATGAACTTTACAGGCATTGTAATAAATAAAAAGTACAAAAAAATCCTCTCCTAAATTCCATCACAATTGAGAACACATCTGCTTTGGACTGTTCAGGTCACACTGCATAGCAGTGTACTGAGAGAAACATTCACCACAGACACCCATTACATACCCATGAGCACACACAGACCCAGGCAGCAAGAGGAAGGTGTGATCCTCATCTACTGCCATGCTGAAAATGCATATCGTTGTTTTAAAGTCTCCTTCCCTATATTTTCCTTGAATGTACTAAAATTTTCATTCAGCCTTGCTGATGCTTTGTTTGAACTAATTCTGGAGGTTAACACTGGCAAGAAGTCTCCTTCAGAAGTTTAGACTTAAAATCACACATGTAAATTCTGGAAGCAGAGGTAAATGCTGAGAAAATACTTGGTGAGGTATTTAATGAAATATTTTATGGGAGACCTACTACACTTATCAATATCCATATAACAAACACCAAAGAACTCCTGGTAATTTATTCTCATTGTTAATATGATGAAGGTAAGTTCCATTCAGACTGTACTGGAGCAGGTGTTCATTCATCTCCATGCCATGACTGGAGACCAAAGGTTCCTCCTCCAACCCTCTCCATCACCTTTTTTTGCCTCTCTTTCCTCTCTAATTTATTTCCAGTTCTTCCAGAAACAAGAACACACAAAAATTCATACAAATGCACTTTTACAGGTGCACACAAATAAAACCAACACTTCTGCTGATGTTTTCCCACCTGTACACTCTGTTCACCCACAGCCACAGCTGCTCCCTCCCAGGGTCACTGAAGGAGCACAAAAAGCATCCTCACCCTCAGGTCATCACCTTCTCCTACCTCTGCCAGAGCAAACTGCATCTGCAAGTTTGGTATTTGTGTGCCACTTCTCCCTAACCCCTTACTCCTCTCACTAGTAAAGGAAAGCTTTGGGTGCTCTCTATCAGTCAAATCAAAGTAAGGACATAAATAAAACTCAAAAAGTTCCAATGCACAACTGAGTTGCAATGCATGAGCACAACTGCAAAAAATGGCACAGGCGTACTCTCAGCTCAAAGAAAACGCAGAAGAAGGACCAGAGCTATTTGTCAGACACTTACAATTCAATAAATAAACCAAATCTTCCACAGCTCAGCCAGAACATTTCCAGTAAAATGATTTTTATTTCCAATGGAACAGTTTATCGGCCAGATCTAAGAGATCTTGGGAGCAGTTCTTGGAGGCAGAGGGGAGGATAACGAATTCAAGAAGTCTTACACTTCATATATAACTCACTGATCTTATCTAGGACCTCTGTGTCCTGTAATTTTATGGTCCCAAGTTTAAAATTTAACCACCCAAAGGAAAATGGATCAAGTTTCCCTGACTTGGTCTTTTGTCAACATCCGCCCAATGATGGAAAAACTCTTATTGCAAGAGGGGTGTTATGTAGTTTTTCCCAGTCTCATATTTTATTTCTAGAACCTAATTTTAGTTTGCACACAATCTTCACACATTAGTTATTTGCTAACCAATCATAACACTCCAGTTTTATAATTCTACATCACAAATTCAACCTATTGACAGAGAAGAGAAGAAAAACCCAGCAGGTGTCATTTTTCTAGACACAATTTACAAGGAGTAAGAGAACATGATGAAGATATCTGAGCCTGAAACTGTAGGGGAAGAAGTGAACTGCATGGACTAGACAGCAAACTAAGAAAAAAGTCCAAGTTAAGATTTATATGCTTTCCATATTTTCCTTTCTTTTTTTCCAAGTTGAGTTACTCCACATGCCAAACTGTTGAGGGTTTACATTTTATTCCAGAACCCATCAATCTGTGTTAAATTTAAAAAGTAAAGCATGGAAATGTGCTCGTTGTCTTCTCTTAAGAACCTAAAGTTACACTCAAACACACATGAGAACACTTAATGTGGACAGGCCGTGGGTAATTTCATTTCTATCTATTTGTGCTGATTCAAATCCTTAAAACAATGCTGAAATAACACAGTGCTGCTAAAACAGTCCACAGATAACAGAGTGGATCTTTAGTTACACTGTGTGCATCACCCTGGGGCACACAGGAACCCTAAAATCAGTTTCCCCATGGAAATGCAACTTTCCTTGGAAAAAAATTTGAAGTGCAGTGTTGACAAGTCTTGTTCCTCTATGGTTCCTGGCAGGGTACCCCATGCAAACAGCAACAGCAGCATCAAAATCCCATTATGGCTTCTCAAGGCACCTGGGAAGTGGCAATGACACTGAGGGGACAGCTGGAGCTGTGCCAGGCCAGGGTCAGGCTGGATTTTGGGAAAGGTTCTTCCCCCAGAGGGTGCTGGCACTGCCCAGGCTTCCCAGGGAAGGGACTCCCCTAGAGAGGGACGGGGTACATGCAAAATAAGCACCTCAAGACCACTTTCCCCAGGCTGAACAACACAATCCTGGGGCACACCCACAGTTCCAACACTTTTCTAGATTTTGGTCATTCTTAGCATTGCATTTTTTAAAATCTTTCATTGTACTACAGAACCTGATAGTTTGTAATGCCTTTGAATCTCTTGGAGGACACCAGAAGTCAAGCAGAACTGGGTAAAGTCATAACTACATTTCTTTTAAAGGAAAAGGCCAAAAAAAGCAGATTTGGCTGGCTGAGGGCTGGGCTGGGCTCAGCAGAGGGTTTTATTTCTGATTCTTCACCACACCTGTCCCAAACAGCAAAAGGAATAGGTGTCCCCTGCTCTCCAAAACTGGACTGTTTGCAGGATTTTTCTCTCAGGGCAGTTTCCCCCGTGGTGATGGTGGCATTGCAATTTTTGTTGTCGTTTTGACTACTCCAATCTATTTTTATGGACAGTAAAATTAATTTCTTTTCCCCAAGTGGAGCCTGTTTTGCCCATGACAATAATGGGTGACATCCTTGCCTTTACCTCACAAGCTGCTCCTTCCCTCCCCTGTGAGAGGGGCTGAGGGAGTTTGGCCTCAGCCTCAGTGGGGTTTGGAGCACTTGCTGCTCATGGACTGAGTCACAAAACTTCAGCCACAACACTGCTGGCCTGCAGAGTAATGAGGAATGGAGGCAAAGCTGGAGACTGGCACGAGGGACACAGTGACAGGGACAAGAGCACAGACAGGAGAGGCACAAGATATGGAGGGACCATTTGATGAAGAAAGAGAGACTTGCTCAGGCCTGAAGGTCACATAGAAACCATCCAAAAATTATGAATAAACCAAAATAGATGCAGAGACATCAACATAAAACTGCTGTCATAGCAAGTGCTAACAGGAGCTCTGCTTTCAGCCTACAGAGAGATTTTCAGGTGACTTGGAATAGAGCAGAACTATTTTTGCAGCAGGGAAACACTCAGCCCTACTTTGTGACAGTGGAAGTGCAAAGTGAATATTCATCTGTGTCCAGGGAAAGCAGCTCTCTGCTCTGCTCCTCCTGTCATTACAGGGTAAAGCAGAGCTGAACTCCCAGGCTGAGGACTAGGACAGACCTAGAGGAACAGAGCCAGAGTTCCTGTGCCAGCCAGACATTTCTGTGACATGAGAGCAGAGGGACAGAAGCCATAAAACACTTCTAGGGGTAATCCATGGCAGCAGGGCTCTCTGTGGCCTTTTCTCTCAGACAGGAAAAAGGAAGGACAGAGAGTGGATCATGTCAGGAGATGTAATGGAGGATGGAAGGGCAGCTGAGCCTCAGACTCCAGGGAGCATCATCCTCTCAGGACCACACTTGGCTGTGCTGGATCCCTAAACCACTTTAGATAATTCCATCTAGCACATAACTAAAAGCAAAAATAAATAAACCCACTGAGAATTCAGCAAAAGCCTTTTTCACAGGGCTTATATATCATGTCACAAACACCCTAAAGTGGCTCTCCTGAGCTTTTTTACTTTAAAATATATTTTAATTTAAAAACCCCACACCATTTGGCAGCAGTAATCTCTAGTATAGTTTTGAGGTGCCTGAGCTTCTATGCCATATGGAATTAAAGGATTATTTCACTACATTATACTTTAAAGTTATGAATACTAACACCTCTCCCTGTTCCAGCACAGCCAGCTAGCTGAGCCTTCTCCAGAGTCCTAAAGGAAGGGGACACCTGCTCCCTGAGAGATGCAGAACCCTGCTGTGGGGAGGAGAATTCTGGGCTTTATCCTCTGCCTGTCATTCTTTATTTCCCCAGCTTTTGCAAGGGTGAGGCAGTCCCAGCTCCTGCCTGGCTGAGTGGATTCCCTAACTCAGCTCAGCTGACTCCTACATGTGCCCTTGGGAATGATTCCCAATCCCCAAAGTCCTGAGCAGCTCCAGCCCAACCCACTGATGACAGGAGCTGGTCCTGAGCAGGACATCACACATTTCCACCTGCCCCTCAGGACCTGCCTCCATTTACTCTCTGGGCTTTTCCCAGCAACAGGACTCAAGAATGGGAGTTTTTGTCCTTTCTGGCAGGCACAGACGGATCCAGGCAGAAGCACAGACAAATCAGGCAACTGCTGGGGAGTGCAAGCTGCTCCAAAGGCCAGGGAGCAGCAGCCTGGGAGAGAAAGCCTGGCTGAACCCAGTTATCCCAGTTATCCCAGTTATCCCAGCACAGCCCAGGTGTGCTGGGCCATCCCCAAGCAGGGCACTGACATCCTGACTGTCTCCAACCAGCCAGGAAAGAGCAGCAGCAGATTTCATGCAGAACTGAATATCAGATTGCAAAGAAAACATATTTTATCAATGATCAAGAACAAATCTGGCTGTATGAAAACAAATAAAAGGAGAACTGCATAGCAAGAAATAACAAAAAAACAACACTGTAAATCAAGGGTTGTTACTTTTGATTTTAATCATGATTAACAGCTGTCATTTCAAAACTTCTATTTGTATCTCTCCTGCTACTGCTAGACAAAATCCTAGACAAATACTATCTAGATAAATACTCCTCATACAGCACTCCCATGTCACCCACAGCATTAAAGGTGGTTCAGCACAGTGGTTTGGGTCTGGAGCAGGAGCTCTCCACTGCATTTCTAACACCACGACTGCCTAAACAGGGGAGCAGCACAAGGAAAGCAAATCAGAGGTGAGATAATGAGGAGCAAGAATATTTACAGCACATGAGTTTAGGCAGTAAATATGAAAAAGGAATTCACACCGTGTGTGGACTCCAAACATTATTAATACAAAGACATTTTTCACCTCAGGGAAGAAAAATCTTGTTACCTGAGAGATACAATAAAACATTAGGAGAGGCTCTCTGTTTGCCTCTTGATATACAATCTTATGACAACCAATGCAGATGCTCCAAGAAACTGCCAGCTTCTGAGGATCCAGGCCTCCATACCACCATCCTGGGATCTGACATGCCTACCAGAAATGAAGCTTATTTTTATATGGCAAAAGTGAGGTAAAACATCAAAGACAACATCTTATCTTTTGTTTCCTTCCTAACTTTAATTAGAAGAAAAAATAATTTTTCTGTTCCAAAACTCTTTTTATGGAAAAACAAGAACAAACACTTGTACATTCTTTCAATTTCCTGTTGACAAAAACAAAAAAAATAATCTAAATTGAACAAATAACTAGAAACAATTTTCAATTGTCTTCAATTTTCTAATCAGCTCGATGATACAGAACAAGGGTGTCTTTAACTCACTTATTCTACAGCACTGCTGGTCATTTCCTGCTGCCTCTCAGCTGATCCAGAGTCTGCTGCTGCACTTGCTCAATAAATTGGAGGAGAGGAACTCATCCCCTACAGCCTTAAGTGGGGGAGATCCACCAAAAGAGCAGAGCTCCCTGCCTGTGCTCCCGGGGAGAATTTGGCTATTTAGCATTGTTATTGCAGACACACCAAGTGATGGGGCTCTGCTGGCAGGAGCAGGAGCTGAAGCAACACAGGCTAAGAATAAACAGCATCCTTGCCAGGCGGGGGTGGGGGAGAAAGAAACAGGCATTTATTTCCAGATCCTCTTCTCCTTCATTATATGCTTGGGCAACCTTAGATCCACAGCACACAGAAGGTACTCTGAAGGAGGTCTGTAGCTCTGTTTTATCTAAGTTTCACAGAGAATGCAGCCCATCATTATTTCTGTGCTGTTTATACAGAAATCAAAGATAAATTTGGCATAAACTCATCACACCCCAGAATCATACATACATTATACACCATAGAAAGTGTAACAGACTCGCTCTGTTCCCCAGCTCCTGTTAAGAGTGGTATGAAACAGCAAGCTGTTGGCAATTGCAGCAAATGAAGCGTATTTCAGCACACTTCAAAAGCTGAATTGCAAAAAAATATAGGCTTCTCCTGACCCTTTGCATTTTGATGGTTGCACAGTGAGAAACACGGCCTTTAAAATTACACCTTGCAAAGCTCTCCATTGTACCAATCAATCTGTGCAAGCAGCCTGCACAGCCCAGGCTGGGAGCAGAGCGGGATGAGGAGCCAGGCTCGGCTGCTGGGGACAGCCAGAGCGGCTGCAGCCAGCCTAGCACCCAACAGCCCTCCCAGGCCTCACCCAGCCCTGCTGTGAGCTCCTCTGTGCCCCAGCCTGGACTTCCAGGGCCTTCCCCAGGTCCTGTGTAAGGGAAACTAGTGTTTGTCTGGTTAAAAACCATCTCTGAGAAATACAGATGTGTAGTGCCACCAGAGTGCCATCCTTGTCTGCATGGATATACATCCATCCACATTCTTATCCATCCATCCCTATACATTCTCATCCATCCAGCCATCCATCCATCCATCCTCCATCCATCCATCCATCCATCCATCCATCCATCCATCCATCCATCCATCCTCCATCCATCCATCCATCCATCCATCCATCCATCCATCCATCCACCCATCAATCCATCCTTTCCTCCATTCATCCATCCATCCACATTCTCATCCTTACATGTACAATTTCTGGCTGTTATTCATCCCCTTACACCACTTACACTTCCTGCTTCTGCTCTGTACATCCTCAAACCAGATTTTAAGCGTAGTGGGGAGAGTTATGAACTCATTTTACAGTGCCTGTCCCCCCTTTCCCCAGAAGAACCCAACAAGGAGGAGCAGTGCACATGCAATGGCTGACACCCTTTCCAGCAGGGACTGCTTTTTGTGGCCCCATCTAGGCTTGATCATTTAGAGAATGGAGAACCAAGCTGGCAGATTCACTCCAGCATTCTGTGCCTGTTTCAGAGCATGTGGCAATGCTGAGTTTCCAGATCCCTGCTAGACCATTAGCAGCTCTGGTTTTGGTGGTGACAGGCACAGGGGACTCTGGGACTCTGTCCCAGCCTCAGCCCAGGATCTGCAAGGAGTTCCTCTTTCCTCAGGAAAGGTCAGGTCAGGTAGCAAAGTGAAGGCAAACCTGAATCTTTGGAAAGGGGAGAGAACAGAAATATCCCACTGAGCCCAGTGTCTGATATCCAACTTTCTAAGGAAGGCCCCTTGTTGCCTTTGAAATGTGTAACTTAGTGAAAGAACACTTAAGTAAGAATAGCAGCTCAATCACATGATGGAACAAATAGCAAACAGGCCAGGTTGCAAAACTCGAACAGCACTGCAGCTCTAGAAGTGTCCACAAATCCAGCTAAGAGCCTCCATCTGCTTTAATCAGGGGAAACATAACCCCAAGGTAGCTCCTGTAGAGTTCCACTTGTTTCAAGCCCCCAGGATGGTTGCTACTCATGTGCAAAGGAGATGCAAGAAGGGATGAGACCTTTTGGAATATCTAGAGGTGAAGGAGCCTGAGAAAGAGCAGAGTGACTGTACTCACTGGTTTAATTAAGTCACAGTGACCACCATCCTTTCCTTCCTCAATGCAGACCACTAATGTGACACCCAGCTAACATTACAGAAGTAAATAAATGCCTTGAAGGAGGAAGTATCAGTATTCATGGATGGACCTTGAGATGCTTACCACTGCTAACATAAAGGAGCCCTGTTATTTCATCATTCGATATAAGCCCAGAATAAATATTTAATAATTTGGTTGCATAAATAATGATTTGAAGGTTGAGCTATTGGCTTAAAACTATAATACTATTTTAAGCCATTTAACTGCCCAGCTAGATAAATTATTCAAGACTTAAAAGTCATCCTGTGGTCTCTGTACAAGGAGAAAACTAGGAAGTTGTAACAATAATGACAAAAGCAGGGCAAGATCAATCAAACCACATGATCGCTAACACAAACAAGCAGCAATTAAGCAGCAATCAAGACCAATCTGACTGGGGTTGATGTCCTTTTATGTCAATACTCTCAGCCCAAAGAGCAAAACTTAATAATGTTTTGCAATTTATCAAGGGAGCCATAACTCTGCTCTCAGTGACTTGGCCAAGAGGCTATTATGATAGTATTTCTCTATAATTTAATAATGTGAAGGAAGGCAGGGGGGAGAGGGAGTAAAAGCATTTTGACATATAACTCACATCTATACATATTGTATTTTCCTCTTGCTTGAATGATAGAAGCAGAAGTCACAACAATATACCTCAGTACCAATTTGTTAGCAAGAAAGGGAAGCTGAAGTATCTGGCAAAGAAAATCTTTTTGAAGCAGCACAGAAGGGAAGGGAATAAAGCATCTGAATTCATTAGCAGCTGTCATTGATGTGGAGATGAGTTTAGTCGTCACAAATAACTCAGGAGAAAAACAAAGGGAGGAACTATTGTTGAAGTTGTTGAAATCTGGATTAGTTCTGATAGATGGCAAGGTGCCACGGGGGGAACACTTGTGGTGCACCCCCACCCTGTCAGAGGGAAACTCTGAACAGAGTCAGCATCCCAGCACTTTGAGGGGAGCTCTGAACACACTCAGCATTTTGGATTTTCGTTTTTCTTTTTGCATAGCTCCCCTCATCCCTCATCCTAAGCAATAATGTAAAATGTATTCCAGCACCGTGCCTTCACCTTGGGCTACTTTTGCCAATTGAAATAATGAGTCCTCCTGTTTGTAAATGTCAAAAAAAAAAAAATCTGATCAATCTTGTAGTCTGTCCCCTGTCAACAGTGACCAAAGGTGATTTAATGCTTGATAGATCTGATGAGCTGGTTGCCTCAGTATAAATCCAAAACCATCTTCATTTCCAGAAAATCGTTCTGCCAGCCAGTGTTACTGGTCCCTGTGCTGGCAGCCCCAGCAGAGGGTAAGGATGAGACCCAATGCCCACCAGAACCCGAGGGACAACTGCACATTGCCACCCACCTCAAGGGATGCAGAAGCCATTCAGAGAACTGGGTGTCCACCACAAACAGTTCATAGACTGTTTCTGTACCTTACACTGATAAAATCCTAATTTAACTTCCCTTTTCCATGCTTTAAAATTGTACTAAACTTACCCATCTTGAAAATACAGTCATGTATTAGATAAGTGGAGCTTTATTATTGTTTCAAGATAAGTGCAAAAAATCTATAATAGAGGACTACTATAAAATTACAGTTACTTGAATTAATCCTCATCCTGGCATTTAATAATTTGTAAAGTGCTTATTCAGAAAAAGGTCAAAAATCACTTGGAAAGATATGTTAATGGCTCTCTAAGTAATGTTTAGACTTGCTGAATAAATTTTCACACTTAAGTCACATATAACAAGCATTACAAAATGTATTATAAATCGTGCTCTTCACACTGGAGAGCTGTGTGTACATCCATGTTACAGCCTCCCCAGAACACAGCACTTCAGCACTGAGTTAAATTCACCTCAGCTGAGAAAAAATGTAAGCTTATCTCTGATGTTATGCCAGAAATAGATTCCATGTATGCTCTCATAAAGAGGTATATTTACCTGAGTCAGGGCCTTCAGGAGCCCATCATTGCTCATTTACATGATAAAAAAACCCATCAGAACTGGTAACCCAAATAACTGTCAACACCAGACTTCCCCAAAACTCAGTCCTAAAAAAAAAAAAAAAAAAATTGGAACAAAATAGTTGTAAATAATTGGAAATGGAGGAAGACAAAGCCCTGTGCTGATGGATCAACATGGAACCCCTTCCATGCTTTGAAATATTTGGGCTTTAAAATGACCCACAAGACTTAAAAACTAAATATCAGCATGTGAGAAAGTACCATATTACAGTTTAAATCAAGCATTATACAGGCTCAGCAAGCATCAGCACGCTCCTTCCATGCACTAAAAAACGTCAACTTCTCCTTGGTGAATAATAATTTGTGAAATAAAGCAGGCATGCAAAATATGGGTGGCAAGCAGCAAATGCTGAGATTTGGGGCACCAAGGTGTTTTAAAATTGTTTTTCACTTTTGCATCCAGCATCCACTGAAATCTCAACAGATCAAAGTTTTGCAGACAAGGAAAAAAAAGCCTACAAAATTAATAACTATTTAAGTATTCTGTTTCATCATGATAACAAACAGATGGTTTTAATATTCTAGAGGCTAATTTCTGAACAATTAAAAACACAGCAAGACATTAACATCTAATGAAACATTTTAACTACCAGTATATGCATCTGCCATTAATTTCCACACAGTAAGGTCTTGGTTCTCTTCAATCTGTTCTTTATTAAGGAAAGTTTTTCCACTCTGAATTTAGTGAAGTAGAGAATTAACAACTGTTTTCAATCAGCAATCAGCATGATATTTCGCCAGTGTGCATTGAAACCGTCCACACTATCAGACATAAATTTACTCCTATGATGGCTTTGATCTGCACACTGAGTGGAGATGTTAGAGGGAAATTCATTTTCTAATTCTATTTTCATTTAGAACATAGGAATTAACTCCTCACACATCTCAGGTCCCTTTTTAGCTACTTTAGAGAAACGACACCTATGTAAAATGTTGTGCCTTACACATTACTTACAACCCAGCCAAAAACAAACTCATTTTTTTAAAAAATCCAGGAAAGCATTATCATGCAAACCATATGGAAATAAAGTTCTTCAAAGGACAGGGGAATCCTATATTTATGAGCCTCTAATTTATATTTTATTTGCTCATATGTGAAAAGAACATGGGGTAGTATTCATCAAAGCTCTACCCATGCAAACACTAGTTGCTATAAAAAAAAAATCTCTATGCCCCACACAAGCTAATTCCTGTGTTCCCTCTTCAGATATACAGCTAAAACCACTGATGAATTTTTCTGCAGGTTTTCCCCAATTTAGCAGGTTTTGATTTAAATTAAGCCGAGGCAAGTCCTTCTCTTGGCTCCCAGGGTGCAGCAAAAGGCTGATGTTATTCAATATTTGTTGTCATCGCCTTGCTACTGTAGGAAGGAAGCCAATAAATAAATATCTTGGGGAATAACTCCAAACACCTCCCTGCAGGGCTGGAACACAGGCTCCCTGTTCATTAAACACGTAAGCACCTCCCTAAGTGGCTCTGGTTTTCAAAAGGGTTAAGTTAGCAAGGAACTGGGAATGATTTTACCAGAAACCACATTCTGTCCAGGTTCCTGTTTTGCTTTTAATCATGTAATTTATGTAAACATGGAATTGCAAGGCTAAACTAATAAACATTGAAAAAAGCCTTGAGAAAACATAGATTAAGGGAAGGAGCCAGCTGCAGGACTCTGCCTCCTGGATTCACTTTGTGGTGTTCAGTGGGGATTTCATGGTGCACCAAGAAATGTTTGTAGTGCAGTTAAACAGAACCAGAGACATCCTGGGTACTGCTTCAAGTCAGGAGAAACAGGGCCATGAACCTGGAGTTTCTACCTGCAGACTGATGCCCTACCAAGGGGTATTACCTGTTCCATTTCCCTCCCTCTAATTTATACCAGAAATAGTGTTCTGGGCTCAACATACTCCCAACAGTAATTGCATATTTCCATAGAAATTTCCGTAACAGACCACCTACAGCAAAATCACCTCCCATCCCTGTCACAGCCCACTCTGAGTGCCTGTACCCTTCTCAAAGGCTCAGCCTGAACAAAGCTGGCTCTGCCTCAGTACTTGCTTTTTTTCCTTTTTCTAAATAAGCTATTACAGGTTTAAGGCCAGATCCAAAGAGGCTGAGAACACCCACAAACCTATTTGGAATTTGGGTTTCCAAAGTCTGGAACCAGAACAGTAGTTAGGTAAGAAAGGCCATGAAAGATTATTTATTTGACTTCAAGCACTGTCATCACTATGAATTTTGGGGATTAGGGCTGGGAGTTTCCGATGTGCTGAGCAGAGGCAGGGGTGTAACCTCACTGAAAGACAGTGAGCTCTTGGCTCATTTTATATCCACTTTTGGGGCAGAGAAATATGGCTGAAGTGGGGTCCCAGGAGATGCCAGATGGGATTTCAAGAGACCTTTCCAGCCAGTCATATCTGGTTCAGAGAAATGTGCACACTGAAATGACTGCACTGGGAGTTTGCCATGTAACCATTAGCTCTATAACCACCATTAATATACCTTGGAGGCTTTGCCTTATTCTTATATGTCAGACAGTTTCAGGCTAGCACTGTATTTAGTGAGGAGAGCACAATATTAAAATGTGACTTTCATACTTTTTATGCTCCAAGTGCCTGGATCTGCTCTTGGCACACTACAAAAATAATACTTTTATGATTCAGTTTTTCCATGAAATATTTATAATACAAGTATTGAGTGATGGAAGTGCCAGAATACTATGATTGCTGCACTTGAATTCCTGGAGATTGGAAGCTTTTGTTTGGTCTAGCAGCGTGAAGGAAAAGCGTCCTGCTAAACATCTGTCTCTCCTTGCAGAACCACATGGGAAATAAAGATTTTGGGGCAGCACTGCCTGAAGTAGAGTCCTCAGCTTACCCACTGCAATCTGGGACTGAGGAGTGTCAGCTCTGTAAAATCCCAGAGCAGAGGAAGGTGCAGAGCCAGCGTGGTCCCCTCTGAGCCCAGCAGGGTCCCTGCATCCCTGAGCTAACCCACCCAAACCTGCTGCAGACACCCAGAGCTCTGCAGCCCTGAGCTGCACTGCTGCAGGGCTGCATTGCTGCAGGGCTGCACTGCCTTCCCCTGCAGGAGTTACCTGCACACCCCCCTGCATCTCCTGCCTGCAGCATCACCTTGCCCCACCTACCATGGGTATGCACTGCACATTTGTCCTCTGCTCTCTGCAGCACCCTCTGTGCTTGAAGACTGTTATCAGTATCTCCACTCCCTCTTTTAAAACGACATTGTCCCAATTCCTTCAGGCCTCTCTTGCAGACCATGCTTTCAGACTTTCTCCATGTACTCCACTTATTTCTCACACCAATTATTTCCTATTCTGAAGGGAAACTCCTGCAATATCCATTTGGAAATACAGAATCATATAAATCATACTGATGAAAAGTGAGTATTAAAAGAAATATGTAAGGATGAAATGGGTACTGAAAGATGTGGCCTGCATTTAGCCAAATGACTGGTCAGGCAGCTTCACTTCTGGGTGTCAGTCTTGAGACACCTGAAAATATCTGAAGTGCTCACCTGAAGTGTTCTCAACACAAACCTTTTGAATTTATGCTGCTATTTCCCTCCTGGAAGTGCTGTTAACTTCTTTTCTAAATAATATCAGATCTGTAAAAGATATTTCCTGAACAGAAGTAGTCACAAGTACAGATACAATTTACAGAAGAACTGTTCAGGAAAGGCTTTGTTTAGCTCACTGCACCTTGATTTAGATCTCTCCTCATTCAAAATCTTACCTGAAACAGGTCTTTTTCTAAATCTTAAGAGTTTTCAATAGAAATTTTCCTTTTTAGTAGTTTTTTTTTTTTCCCTGAGTTGGAGCTGCAGGGACCAAGTGTAACTCCTCATGATGCTTCCACAGCTGGAACTCATCTGCTGTAAGAAGCTGTTGTTGAAGTGATCTGCAGAAACACTTCCCCAATCCATTTCAACAGCTTTCAAAGACTGCTCAAAGATGCCCAACAGCCCCGTTTTCCTTGCCAGGCCCTTCTTCCTCACTACTGCATTTACTTACAGCAGGAGCATTGATTTAAATTAAAACTTAATTTGCTGTTAAGCATCCTGGTTAAGCAATCTGAAACTGTGAAGGTTTTGCTGGTGTCCAGAAATGTATTTTAAAACAACTAAGACAAGGAAGGATAGAAGGAGATGTTGATGTTTTTGTGACAGGCTGAGGATTGGCTTTGAGAGCTCTACATGAAAACTATGGGAAAAAAAGAGGAAAAGGAGTGAGGCTGGGAGGAGTTGCAGGGTGGATGAAAAGGCAATGTTATTCCCTTCTTTCTAAGACCACAGAAATGCCATGCTGTCAACCTCTGGCATCCCCCAGCAAACCATGGCAACAGCTGCCTGGCTCTGTAGTAATAAACTGAACCAATTTAATAGCTTTTATTGTTCTGCTGTGATGTTTGAGCACAACCACTTCTTTCCTCCCAGGACTCCTGAGCCCGCAAGGGCAGCAATGAGAGAAGATCTCATTTACCTAAAAGCGCTTATAAATTTTTAATTTGCTTTAACAAGTAAATTAACAAGTCCCTCATTCAGGCAAGTTTTATGGCCTCTTGCCACTTGGGGAGGGCCATAAAAGTTTTATAGATAATCCAGAGCTACCGAGATTGCTCATAATAAATTGTCTGTTTCCTGTTATTTTATCAAACCATTGGGCTTCTAATGACTTAAAGTCACAGCTTCTTTATATCTACACTTTTTATGAGCCCGTATTTATAAACTGTAAAGAATATCTTAAATTATACAGGGCCCCTGCTAATCATTACAAAGCCAGTTTTTTATTGGAGACAACCTTTTTGCTCATGCCCACATAACAAATTAAAAGAGATTTAAGGGGGAAAAAAATCTTTTTGGAAACAGCACACTGATTGCACATTCTATTTTAAGATGTTGCTTTAGCCAAACTTTCATTAATGAATACTTTGAAGTGCATGGAACTCCCTACACTCTGATTTCTAACAGTTCTTGAAAAAGTTCTCAGGATACCAGGCACCTTAGGCAGGTCTGGCTCTGGGATTCAGGCTTGGGAGAAGCTGTAGAAAAACACCATCTCTTTCCATAGAGCAAATGCTCAGTGGGAGCTCAGTGTGTGCCCTCTGGAGCACCACTGGTGACACTGGGACAGAGCCCTGAGCTGTCCCCACCATGATGTGCTGGGAGCAGTCACACTGAAATCAGCGCTGGCACCTCAGCAAGGACATGGCAGCACATTTAAATCACAGCCCCAGCCCTGCCACGCCACCAGCAGCCCTGTCCCCAAGTGCCACATCCTTACATGTGCTAAACCCCCCAGGGCAGGGATCCCACTGCTGCCTGCACAGCCAGGGCTGGGGCTGCACAACGCTTCCAGTGAAAACACTTTCCCCAATATCCACCCCAAACCTCCCCTGGTGCAACTTGGGGCCATTTCTTTTTGTCCTGTCACTCATTCCTTGGGAGAAGAGCCCACCCCATCCTGAAAGGGAGAGCAGGCTCTGAACTTGAGTGGCCATAAGAGTTCTGAGGGAGTTTAGTTTTTATCTCACTGACTACACAGAGTGTAGTGAGAATAGACTCTAAAAGTGATGAACTCCCCCTCTTTCTCCTGATTTCTGGCATAGGAATTATGTGACAAAACTATAGGGAAAAATCACTGGTTATGTCTCCTGATGTAACATATTTGGGGTGGAGAGGAAGGAGAAGAGAAAGAATAAAGCTGCTGCAGATTCTGCCCTCCAGAGACTTGAATATTGTGATTGGATTAAAACTCGGACTTGCTCTGAAGTTTAGCTTGATGCAAAGCTATAAGAAATGGGACTGTGTTAATAATATAGCATAGGAAAAAATAATCAATATTTTCTGTAAATACAGAGTTTTATGAATGCCTAAAATGACTTCAACTAAAGGGGATATTCCATTTGACTTTAAAATTCTCTATTACCTTTCTGTGAAATACAAGTCTGGGGAACTGGAAACTCCATTTACCCAAAAGGAGAGAAACACTACAAGATCAGAATATCATCCTTTACTCAGCAGAGCTTTACTGCTTAATGGGAAATTCCAGCAGGATAGACAAGCTATAAAAGCTCAGGATACTATTTTTGAGAGAGATGCCAGAGCTGGTGCTAAATCCTGGAATATGCCCATTATCTGAAGCACTGAAAGTGCTTCAAATTTTATTTATTGATTTTTTTTTCAGTTTGAAAGTGCCATAGATTCATATCTCACAATATCAGTCCAGATTAAGATCCACTGTGTAATTACAACTGTGCTCATGTACTTTCATTCTTCGGTGTTATGGTTACCACAGGCCAGTAAAAATAGGCTGCTGGAGAGGATGAACCTGTTGTTCAGGCACCATTGTACACTAAAGGAGAGCTTGTTCAACTCTTCTGGGAATAACTGTAAGTACAGTGGAAACAACATAAGAAAAACAAGCCATGAACCCCTCACCAAATGACAATCATCTTGTGTTTCAGGTTGCAAATTCAGGGTTCTGCTCCTGCAAGCTCAGAAATCCTTGAGATGGAATGAAAACAACTGCAGAGAATGCCAGAGATCACATTTTTCCAATTCCCTGGAGTCCTTCTGGGTGACTGAAAGCCTGTTTTATTTAAGAAGCAGAACTTAACTCTATAAATTGCCCACCACAGCAAACCCAAGGCCCCACCCATCTGTGCTCACTAAAGATGAACCTCCCTGCACCAAGCACTAACCATTGTCTCATCACTCCATAAAAGAATCTTAAGGTCACGAGGAGAGCTATGCAAAGCTGATAAAGGAAAAATATTCAAAGGATCCTACATTACAAGAGGCCTCGAGCCCAAAATCCTGTTGACTGTTCCCAAAGAGAAGAAACCCTAAGGCTTGAGGTATGCAGAGAAAAAAGAGGAAAAATAAGTTCTGTGAGCTGTGTAAAAGGCTGAGGGTGACTCAAAGGAGAAAAACCCATCATTCACAGAGCCTCTGCCCAAATTACATTTACCCAGGCTGCAGTATTAGAAAGGTGCCAGCAAGAGGGTGTGGGTGTAACCAGGATGGAACCCAGTCAGACTGGCACGAGTTTACATGGAGCCTAACCCCACAAGGATATTTGAAACTGCAGGTAAAGGTAAGATTTGAAAATACAACTTCTGCTGCTGAAAGCCACACATATCGTCAGCAGCAATATTTACTAAAAATGGAAAAAAATATCCTGGTTCAGAGGAAAGGCTTAATTTTTTCCCCCTACACTTTTTTCCAAAGTGGCAGTAGATGTTCTGCCCCATCTCTGAAATCTCCTCATGGTTATAAATGGATGCAGAAGTGAGAAAGAAGAAATGCAGCAAAAGCCTTTTTTTTCCTGGAAAAACACTGACCACATATGATTTCCAGACTTTCTCTGACAACAGTTAGAAGTCTTTCTGACTCTGAAGAGCATCCAGTCAGGAACTCATCTTGAGGGAATTGCTGTGCTTTCAAGATCCACCTACTCCAGCCCTGGCTGTGGCTTTTATTTCTCTATAAACACATACACATTACTTCTTCAACCAAATCCTTGCAAAAGCACTTGCCCGCCTCTGCTACAAGACAGAAGATATTTCCATTAAAGAAAGCAAACTCATCTCTGGTGCACCTAAGGCCTGCAGAGTTCCTAAGTTTCAGTTCACATTTCAGGTTAATCTTTTCCTTTCCTAAAGAACAGAACATCCTTTTCCCTGATGTCCCCGAGGGCTCAGTATTTGCAACATCAAACAGAACACACAAACCATCGCTCCCCCTCCAAAAGCCCATTATACTGTCAACTGCCTTCCTAACTGCAACCAGGGGAGAAAGCTTATATACTGACTCCAGAGCTCTTTTACTGCTGGAAAGTGTCCATGATTTCTTCAAGCTACTGCTGCATTTCATTTCTCTAAAGAACTCATAATAAGATGGGCAAAGTTCCAGGAAAGAAAAAAGAAACCCGAGCAAGCCCCGGCGCAAAGCGCGCTCCCCCCGCTGCTCCCAGCCCCTGGCAAAGGCCAAAGCCACAGGACTGCAATCCTGCCAGTGACCCTCCTCAATAAATCAGGTATTAAACACAGACACATGAATCAGGCTGGGGAAGCAGAGCAGGACAAATGTCTGCTAGTGAAGATAATGGTGTGTCTTGAAGTGTATTCCACATCCACCGAGCAGGGAAGAAGGGAGGAAAGTCCTCATGGAGGGCACACACAAGCTACACGAGGTCAAGAGAAATCCCTGTCTATTCATGAATTTTGCAAGGAGAGATCAGGTTGTTATTCTGGGAGGAAGGCCCAAGTGATGGCTGTGACAGGGCTGGGATTTGGGTCTCAGCCTCCACAGCTCAATAAATGAACATTTGCAAGGCACAGTGTGAACCCTTGGTGGGAAGCTGCAGCTGGAGAGTAACACACTATTACTCTAATTAGGAATTTTTAAAAAAGGCAATAAGAGAACATAAATCAAAACCAAGGGTGTCTGTGCAGCTCTACTGCATTGGGAAAAATGTTTTGATGTTGACAGATTGTACCATTTTCTTTCATTGCGTTAGAAGAGTTCATATCTGCTTTGGCAGATTATTGACTGGCCCCCAACCTGGGTTAACAGGACAGGGGTCTCATTTTTGCTGGGGGAGCTCATCTTCAGGGACACAAACCCAGCAAGATGCAGACATCCTTCCTCATGGCCACCCCAAGTGCCCTCTCCTGCCATGGAGAGGCTTCTTCTGTCCAAGGCTTGACCTGAGCAAACCAGCAGAGCCCATCCAGTTCTTGCCACAGAGCTCAGTGCAGCTCCCATGCAGAGAGACAACTTCCAGCCAGGCAGCACCACCCACAGCTCTCATCCCTGATTTCTCAGTGAACTCCTGGTAATCCACAGCTGACAGTGGTGGCAGGCCTGGCAGGTGATATTTACAGCTGGACTGCTATGAAGTCAGGAGGTTGTGTCGAGCTGCAGCATCCAAGTGATGGTAAATGGAGCCCTGGACCATGAGGAAATGGCTGGAGATTGGTTACAGCCAGGAGAAATTGATCTGTCTGAAAAAGCAGCCCAGGAATCACAGGATTAATGTTCAAATTCCAGCTGTGTTGCATTGTTCCCTTTCCTCCAGCTCTCCAACAACAAAGGCATGCCTCCTCCTCTGGAGACCAGAAAAGTTTTATTAAAAATCTTCATACAACTGTTGCAGCAGAGGCCCTGTTAAAAGCGTCATCGGAGAAAAATGCAGGATTCATAAAGAAACCATCCTACAATTTCCTTTCTATCTGGCATTGATTTCAAAGGGGCTACCTGAGCCAAGTGGCTCTGGCCAGCTCCCCCCTGCCCGGGGCAGGCTGGGGCTGAGCCTGGCTGGGCACGAGCAGCACGAGCACTGAGAGCGAGGGGGAAGCACAGAGGGCAAAAATAACAAAATGGGAACACTTCCAAACCTGCAGCTGTGCTGGCCCATTAAAAAGCTGAAACTCGTTCTACTGTTCGACCTCATACTTATCACCACATAACTATTCATCAAAGAAATTTCGGTGCAATTAATTAAATTATTCCCCTGCCTGTGCCACAGAGTCGTTATTCCAATATCAGCTTTCACTCACACTCTCTTAAGCTCGTGTCTCAATGCCAAGTGACATCTCCAGGGCTGTCCAGCCTCAATAAAGCTCTGCTCCTCACCACTCACAGAGCCCATCATTTCTCTCTTTTATTGCCATTTATTTTCCACTAGGATTTTGCTGCCAGTATATTGGCAGGACTTCCAGTATGTGGATGTAATGAAATCTACCACAGACACTTAACATCGGGTCAGGCTTCAGCTCGGCTCATGTGAAGCTGTAATATGATAAACAAATGCTTCCAGGAGGAGGATTTTATCCGCTCCAAAACAGAATGAGGACTCCTTTGGTACCCACACATGAACTGGGAGGGAGTCATTTCAAAATCCATATGATAATTAGCTTTATAGCCAAAATGTGCTCAACATGAGAAACCTGAGTTACAGCGCAGATCAACTTCTTTATAAAAACCCTCAGTATCAGTTTGCATATTCCACCCTTTCTGTGTGTGTTTTGCTTGTTTGTGGTTTGCTTTGGTTTGTTTTTAACAGCACTGTTAATATAACTCCAGGGGCTCAGCACACCAATGTGTGGGGGATTTGATGGCCACTGCAGGGCCCTGAATTGACCTATTACAATATCTAAATGTAAATGCCCTGATGTCAACTCCTCTTCATCTCTTCTGGAAATTTTGCAGGCTCTGATGGCCCAGAACATGGTCTGTCTGTGTCTGCTGCCACAATAGTTCATATGATGGCACCAGAGCATCGTATCTGCATCCCAACCAGTCCAGGTCACAACTGCTGCCAATGGGATTAGGCTCTAAAAATGAGAATTACACAAGATACCAACAGTCATGTCCCAGGCACCTCTAAGGGGACTTGTGGCTGGAGTTGAGAGATGAAAGAAACACAAAAGGAAAATAAAGTGTTACTTCTAGAAGGAGAAGGGGAAAAAAACAAACCTTAGAACAGTTTCTATCTGGGCACAGTAAGTCTTGCACTACCTGGAAGGCTGTAAATCGATAACGAAGACTTTCTATCAGAGAGGCTTTATTTCCAACACGAGTTAATGGACATAAATCTCCTCCAGGCAATGGATGTAAAACATCAGACTGTGTGATCAAAGGCGTGGGAGTTTTACCTTGTGTCGGTTTTGTGTTAAAATAATCTTCTCCCAGGAGAAATGGAATTTTGCAGTTCTTTCAGGGACACAGAGAAGTTTGGTTCTGCACCAGCAACTGCCCTGATGCCCTGCTGGCTTTCCAGCTCCTTAGCTGTCAGAGGAAGTTGCAGCATCTGTGTAAAGGCAGCAGTACCCAAATGTTGCAAGACAAACAGGGGGAATCCAAAACTCTCCTGGTAAGGAGGGCAGACTTCTGCCTGAGTAGTGCCTACCTAGAAATCTGTTTGCAAAGGTTTTTTTTAATATACACAGTAAATGTAGAAGCTTTCCCTGCTTGCCTGAATGAAGGCAAATTAAACCTGGCTCAAACCAGGTTTGAACCAACCTTGTGCATCCTCCACCTCATCCTTCTGCTATCCAACAGTCCAGTTTATCTCCAACTACACTTTTATTTTGCCATTTGGTAAATGAGATATGGATTTGCCTCCCAAAGCACAAAACAATACTTTCCAAATGAATGCAATCCAGTCCTTGGATCTGTTGTTTTCCTAGTGTGCCTTCTTTCTTAAAAATAAGTAAATGCTTCTGCTCTGGCATTAAGGCACATAAGTGACAACTGCGAAGAGCAGTAAAAAACCAGGCTGCCGTACCAGGAAACATGAAAAATCCAATGTGAGCAGCAGGGACCAAGGCAGTGGCACTATGAAACTTCCCCCTCCCCATTCTGTATCAGTAATTTAGCTGTAAATATATATTAACTATTGCCTTAAAAAAAAAAAAAAAAAAAAAAAAGGGATTCAAATTTCCAATGTCACAGATATGAAAGGAAGTTTGCATGGCACTCTACAGAAATCACAGAAGGTATGTTTTATCACAGTTGCTTTAAATTTTTTGAAACATTTAATCCCTTTCCAAAAGCTATTACAACATCTTGAATCCTTCACTTACATGTTCATTATCTACCCTAATTTGAATATGGCAAATAGACCATATTGATTTAGCCCAGGACAATCCAGTCAATACCAACCAACACACTTTCAAGTATTTTAATAAAAGAAGTAATCACATAACAAATATAACTCTAGATAATTCTTACCTTCTGTTTTACAAGCACATCTGAGGGCATGTAATTTTTTATTTTTAGATTTTATTGTACTTTTTAACAGGAAAAGCATAAAATTAATATCTTGTGGCAGCAAATCCAATTACCTGCTCCCTCTGAATGTTCTCCTTCACCTCTGGTGCACATTCCAGCAGGACAGTGCACCCCACCAAGCTCCTTTGGGCAGGAATTGGGCCAGATCTGCCAGGCTGGGGGAGTGATGCCTTCAGGAAGGCACCGTGGCTGGCAGCACAGGGCAGTTCATGTGCTCACATCCTTGATTTCAGTCATTTCTTCCCTGCACCAAGAGCACCGTGATGACCTGAAACGCTCCAAACACAACTTGCAAGGGCACCTACAAACCATTCTGTGTGGCAGAGTGGTGATGGTGACATGTGCCAGTGGGTTTGGATCCTTTCCCCAGTGCCAGGCAGGACTGCCCAAGGCCATTGGTCAGAGCTGCAGGTAAACCCAGGGCTGTCCCAGCAGCCAGGCTGCACCAAAGGCTCTGTGAGAAAGGCACCAAAGGCTCTGCCAGGCACAGCAACCTAAAGGAACTGCAGCACCTGGATTACCCAGGGATATGAATGTCTCCAGACCCCTGGCACAACAGGCTTTGCACCTTATCACAGACTCTGGTCCCACAGCCTGTGCAGGATATCAGAGAGCAGATGTCTGTCCCTGGGCTGGGCTCAGTGGGAAAAGCCCATCATATGTTTGGTTGACTTTCCTATGAGTTGCTAGTGTCAACAAAATTAATGTGACATTTACAATTATTTTGAGGATAAAATGAAGTTGCTTAAATTATTCTGAAGAAGCAGCATGAGATAGAATTATTCAGTTGACAAAATCTAATTAGGTGTAAATTATTTCAGGTTATATGAATTATAAAACCTTTCACAGAGACCTCAAACTCAAGGCTCAATGTGATACAGTGAATTAACATGCCGGGCATCTGTTTGCCAGAGTTGGGCTTCAGTTGGGGACAAAGTCACACAGGTAATTAATTTCTTCTTTCCACCAGCCACCATGCTCAGGCAGGCAGAGGAAGCCATGCCCCATACCACAGACATTTTATTACAGCTGGAAAGCTTTTTTTCCTCAGAGAAGATTGGAAGAATTTGAGAGCTGGTCAGTAGATACAAAAAGCAGCTCTCAGTCTTAACCCTGAGAGAGAGCTGAGGCTCCTGGTGCCTGGGGATAGCAAGCAGGGAATATATTGGCAGCAAGCTCTCCCTGGAGCCTGGTGTCCAGCTCCATCCTTCAAGGAGAACATTCCTGTGTAGTCACACTGAGAAATGTTTCAGCACGTGCTGAAGTTTAATAACCACCCTCACTTTTGCAAGTGTACTTTGATGCTCTGCAGGATCAGTATGTCCAGAAACCTGCCTCATTACCACAGTGTTTATTTCTCCTGCTCAGTTTAATTCTTGTTGTTTAGATGCAGAATTGCCATCTATAAAGCCAAGCAGGGCATCTTTGAAGCCAAACTGTTGGTGATTTTAATGGCTGAAAAGCAGAATGCTGGGAAGCTCCAAGGATGACAGGGTGTGTTGTGGCTGTGGAGAAGGAATGGTGAGCAGCTGTGTCATTAGATGTTTACGGTGGGAGAAGACAAGTGCTTTATGAGCCGAGCATCAGCTCTGCTCACTTGCTGTCAGCCTGGTGCAGAGGGAGGGTCTGGGCACTGTGGGAAAGAGGCAGATCCAGCTCCCACAGGAGGTTTAGAAATACACACTGGGATCTGCCATGATCCTGATTTTCTATTTAAATGCACCACGATTCAACATGGGTTGCTAGATCTCATATGGGACTCAAACTCCTCACACTGCTTTCCAGCTCCCTGAACAGCCCACTGCAAGGAGACACAAGTTATTTCCTATTGCTCACACTCCCTCTGTAAGGATCAGAGAAAATTACTGGAAGCAAAACAGAACATTTGGTCACAAAGCCTTGAGAGGACACATGCAAAAACCCCACAGCCCTGATTTTCTCTTTCTCTTTAAAAAGTTCAGCTGTGCTAAGCTCCAGCTGGGGCCTTTCTCAATGGATAGACATTGCAGCTTAGTTAAAAACAAGATGCAATGCTATCAGCTGCTCTCTTGTTCCATTTCTACAAGAATGCATTTCTTACACACTGTTGACCCCAATCCCTTGAAAAGACTGGTGAGGATTACATATTTTAGATGCCACCCCTTCTTCTACCTCAAACAATAGACAGCAGCAAGTGAATTGGGAACAAAAAAGAAGCAAACAAGCAGACACAGAGGGAACATACGTGTACATCAAACATTTAACATTACTCAAACTGATTCTTCATTTGCTTTAGAGATTTAATAAATAAAGCTTGATTCCTTGCTGCCTTACACTACCCAGGGCCAGAGGAGCACGCACTGCCATTCCAGGCAGACATGAGCTGGATCTGAGGTGTGGGATGGAGCTCTCCTCAGGAAATCCAGCTGCCTTTCCTGCATTCTCTGAGGTCCCCACATTGCCAATTTTCTAACTGAAATCTTAACTGCAAAGAGGCTGGAAATACCAAGAATGGCCTCAGATGCAACTGAACACTTAGGCAGTGTCAGTACCCTTCTGTGTGCAGATAAACTGCACAATCAAGAATAGATTAAATTATTAGAATGGAAAGAATCTTGGATTTAGAAGGGGCATACAAAGTCATCCAGTCCAGCTGTCATGGGCACCTCCTCTTCCTTCCCCCATTACATACATATATATATACACACATTTAATAGTCAGTCCTAATCCTCCACCAAGATGCCAGGAAAGATAAAGCCAAAGCAAGATAAATCCAGCATTCTTTGTTTCTATCTTTGTAACAAGAGCTGGTGGCAGTGACAGAGACCTGAGGATAAACACAAATCTGCCACGGTTCACTAACCTTCACTCCACGGTGATTGATAACTGTATTTTTAAGTGCTGCAGGTACCAGGCTCAGCTCTGGGCTCTGTATCTCTCTCTATCCTGTTTGTAAGAACACATTGCAATAAACTCTAAGACTGAGGGACCAGACAGCTTCTCCAACACCTCCCATGTTCATGCCAGGGCTGGAGATGGAAGAGGTGAATATCACCCCAATTTCCCAGTCTCAGCAACAGCAGCATGGCTGATGAGGACAGCAGGGGGAAAATAAAGGAAATTAAACCCGAAACAAAGCACAGAGCAGGAAAGGGCGTTCGTAAGCACAAAGTGATTCCCTCCCTGTTGTCAACACTCACTCCCCGTTCTGGGGAAGCTGAGGCTGCCCTGTAATAGGCAGTGCTGAGCTGTCCCCGGGGTGGCAGCCAAGGCCACTCACCCCACGATTAGAGCCTGACAAGCTCTGTCAATGCAATCTGCCGAGCGCCGTGAGTGACAAGCGATCAATATTCCCCACTCTCATGGGTCATCACAGGTGACAGAGGTCTAAGTAATAAAACAGCCCTGCCTGCCTCCTCTAACTTAAATGCTTCCCCAGCCACAATATTTCTTTTTTGTCTAAGCGCCTCCAGCTAAATTCCTCCCCGATCGAAGCATCGGATGGGCTGTGGGTTCTGAGCAATTGCAATGTGCCAGGATTGATGCTGGCCTGGGAAGGCTCAGCAGGCTGGAGACACAGGTTCAAATAAATCACAAAGCAGGAGCTCAAGGGCTGTAACGTGCCAGCACCGAGCCCTGTGGCAGCCCAGGGACACCAGGAGCGTGGGGGGACCCAGCGTGGCACAGAGCCACCTGCCAGCCCGAGACAGCTCTGAAAACACTCACACAGTGTCTCTCCTTCCCTAATCTGTGAGCTGCTCTAAAAACTATTGCAGGAACTACAGAAACTGGCATTATGGTGTTAGCAGAAGACAAAGGTGCTATGCTGGAAATCCCAGGGAAGTGCTGGTGGGACTAAAGCTCATGGTGCTCTTGAAGCAGTGGGAAACACTGACCAGTGGGTCTTTACAGCACGAAAAACCTCTCCTCCCTTCATTTGAAATGAGTATGTAGGTTTGTTATAAATACATAGTATGGTATTGGCTATTTGCTAATATTAAGGTGGATACTGTACGTGTGGTGTTAAAATGGATTCTAAGTTATAGTTTCTTTAGGAGTAACATAAGCTGATAAAGTGTGTCTGTAGTAAGTGGACTACCTGTTTGGTTGGGTAACACCCAGTGAAGACACTGCTACTGATACCAGCACCGACTGTCTGCAGAAATTGAAGATCAAAGCCCAAATTAAGACTGATAAGAAAAAAAATTAAAACCACAGCCAAGAAACACACATGCTCTAAAAAGGTGGACCCAAGGAGTAGCCATGTAAAAGAGTTCTTGGAACATGGATAATAGTTTATAGAAAAGTTTGAAAGTGTATGATAGGTCTATAAATGTGCAACAGGCTGATGAATTTAAGGGGTGTCTCTAAAACAGCAAGAGTGCTCTTGGCTGAATGCCAAGCACCCACCTGCCCATTATAACCTTTAGCTTTATTGTTTGTCTCTTACTGTCTTTTATTAAACCTTTTAAAATCTACCAGGAAAGTGAACCTCGTTTTTCACAGCTTTCAGGGAAACCCCTGCTCCATTCCAGTCCCCTGCCACTCCACCAGGCACCTGGTGGGACAAGCAGCTGTGGATTTGTTCTGTGCAGCTGTGCCACAGCCAACAACCAAAGAGAATCTCCTGTTTTTCTAAACCCACAGACTACCTCACCCTTAAATAACTTGTTTTACAGCTGTGTGCCAAGGAAGAGCTCAGGTTTCGAAAAAATGCAGTGATTTACAGCTCAGAACCCAAATCTAAGGCAGATGAGGAAAAACCCCCATGTTCTAGCCCTTAGGAAATTCCTGCCCCAATTCCTGCTGTCAATAATCATTATGGATGCAAGCCATTGATGTCCAGCTGGGATCTGAATGTCGTCCAGTTTTTTCAGATGTTTAGAACCAGCTTTTATTGGGAATAATCTCTTTAACCAAACAGCTTTGCAAACACCACGTTTCACTACATTCCTGGGAGACAGGCAAGTGATACACACCAATTTATAGGGAATAAATGGAGACACAAAGCAGAGCCAGAGGCACAACTGGACACAAAACCCCATGGGAACATAATTTCACACTTCAAACTTTGGACAACAAAAATGTCCTGGAATAGAGTCTCTTCTAGAGGATGACTGTCAGTTGTGAAATTCTGTTTAAACAGGTGGCAGGACGATGCTGTGCTGTTTGGAAATAATTGGGGCACTGTTTACACACCACTCTCATGATCTAAGCCAGGATAAAAATAGACTATAATGCTCAAAATCTGTATTTTTACACAAGTTCATCCTCTTTCACTACAAAAAGCAAACAAAAAAGCTAATTCTGCTTAAAACATGCATTTATTCTGCCAGTTATTTATAATAATTACAGAACCTTCCTAATTTAAAAAAAGCAACCCAGTTGATCTATGCCAGTGTGGTTTCCACAGGTAAATGTTTGAGAGCTGAAATAATGTATCAGCAGGATTTTTTATCTGTGCATGGGACTCTTGACCTGGAATGGCTTGAAACAGGAAAAAAAAAAAAACAGTATGTGGGATTATGTCAAAAACCTTTAAAGGCTATCAATGAAATCATCTTCTGTCCAAGGGAATCTGTGTTCTTTTTATGGCCAAGGAGAATAAATGGAGATGGGAACTCTGTAGCAACATCTATTGAATACACATAAACAGATGAGGAAGCACATTTCCTAAAGAAGAGCTGCCCTAACTCTTGGGATAAAATTAGATGTCTCATAAAGAAAAGGTCAACATTCTAATGTAGGATTTGGTTCTTTAACACACTTGACTACTGGCCAGCTCAACCAGCTGGACAAGCACTGGAGAAGAGCATGTGGGAAGGATCTATTTCAGACCAAAGTAATCTTTTTAGTCACTAAATTCAGCTGATTTTCAGAATGATTAGAGCAAGGCTTGGCTGTTCCCACATCAGTGCTGAGGAAAGGCAGCAGGACAGGAGCTGTGTGAGGATGTGAAGCAGCAGATGCACACAGCCAGCCCGGGGACAGCCCGTGCCTTCCCAGGACAGTGTGGTGGCAGGGGTGGCAGAACAGAACAGAACAAACCCAGCCCAGCTCTGCCTGGGGCACAGGGCTGCTGTCAGGGGATTCTGCCACATTTCTGTGCACAACTGCCCTCCTGCTGCTCCTAAAATGCCCATTTTGCACTGCACTGTATGAGCCCAGCTAGCCCCACGCTGCACATGGAACACATTCCTCCTCACACTGGAGTTTAGATGCAGATACAATACACAGAAATTGGGTAAGAGAGAAATAAAACTCATGAAGCTTTATTTCTTCTCTCCACAAGTTTACTGCTATTCTCTCCCAGTCAGCCATCCAGATTTTTTTTTCCCCTTTGGCCTCAGAGGCTTTTGACTTTCTCTAGATACGACTCCAGAGCCATTAAAAAATAGAGAATGAAAGCAGTACGGCTACAATGATCTGATAGCATCACATACAGCTCTTAACCTAATTTATTACTGATGATGTAGTCATTAATGTACTCTGAACATGCACTATACACTCCTCTTTAATGAAAAAGTAGCTGGGGAAGCTCATCTAACTTGCTTCAGAAAGTTGAGTCCCTGGAGGCTTACATGTCATCTACCCTTAGATTTATCCAAGGCTGAAGGAGATGTTTTAAAACATATCTTCTTGTTATTCTTTTAAAAGATAGTTCCCTTGATGCTGAGCCTTGGAAGTTTAGCAGATCTTATTACCAGGAGTGAACTAAACTAAAGCAATTGGTGTAATGGTTGTTACACTGTGGGTACAACTCGCTTGCCATGTTCTCTTCTCATCCACTTTCATCTGAAAGTGTTTATATGAGCAGGAAAAGTTACTGCAATTTTTCTTCTCATCAGCAAGGAGAGAAAAAAATCTGGCAAAACTAGACTGAAGAAAGCATAGGAAAAGGAACTATGGAAATAAAAGTCATTGGGACAAATTCATACAGTGCTCTGAGAAGATAAGAGGAACTGCAGAGACAGAAAGGGAACACAGCCCCTCTCCAGACTTCAGCAAGGATGGAAGTAATTGGCTAACACTGACTAACAATGGAAAGGAACTTTTTAAAAGCCATCACACTCCTCATGACCCCACTGATCTGCTGAAGCCTCTGGCTCCAGAAGCTCCCAGCACAGCCCAGGTCTGAAGCCTCAGCACTGGGATGATCCCATCCTTTAGAAATCCCACAGCAAGATCAGGCTCCAGGAAATCATGAGCTCCACACCACAGCAGTGCAACAGAAACAACTTCTAGGGAAGCACAAGGCTTCCTGGGGAATGAGGTAGGGAAAAAAATAACTCAACAAATCCAAAAGTATGTGAGAAATATAAACTCTCTATCCCAGAACCAATGCTAGATCATGTCTCATGCAGTGAGAAGGCAAATAATTTTTCTGGAGAAAGACCAACCACAAGGAAAAACAAATGAGCAATAGGGGATATGAACAGGTATGTGAACCTGGGAAGTGCCCAGTGGGAAGTGCTGTTTCCATGTATCAGGCCTATAAATCATCCCTCACCTGTCCTACAGGCATGCTAACACCTGTAGAGGAACCACAGCTTTTCCTGCAAAGGAAAGAGCAATAGGGATTAGCTGGATATAATGTTCCCTTCTGCATGCCAATTATGGTGCTAAAAGGCCAGCAGAAATATTTAAGATGAAGGAAGTCAACACCTCTTCATTCCTGTCTGGTGAACAGCTCTTCACACTTTTCATCCTTTATCAAATATGGATCCTGTCTGCCCAGGAAGGTCAAGTGCAATGCTAAGGTTTCCAGGTTAACTGCAGTGTAACTTTGTCAGCATTTCTATTCCTGTCTCTTTCTAAAGGATTTAAATGCTCAAATCTAAACGTGCAACTCAAAGCCAGTTTCAACCTGCAGGATCCTAGGCTGGGGCAACTTTTTTCCTTCTGTGGACACGCAGCAAATTCTTACTATTAATTTATTCTAGCAGTTCTTTTCTTTCTTCCAAGGTGTAAGGAGCAAAAAGACAAAGATCAGGTGATTTCAGTGTGGGAGCCTGGACACGATGCAGTCCAGGCAGACTCCACCCCTGTTGGGAGGCTTTGTCCTTTGTGACTTGTCCCTTGGCTGTGACTGCAGCCACTCCAGGCTGGGGGAGGCATCTCCTGCTGGAATCCTCTCTGCTGACACCAGAAGGACCATTAAATGTGTGCTGTGTTAGTTTAAATGTCTTTCAGGTCCCTGTTTACCTAAGACAGCATTATTTGAACGTGTGTATTTGTGATCCAATTCACCTGGAACACCGCTCCATCCTACAGGAATAAGACAAGGACGTCCCATATGGTGGCAAGGTAGAAAATCTCCTCCAATGCAAACCACCTCTGACCTCTGGGATAATAAATTCTTCTGCAAATGACTGGGCAAAGTCCTGGAGCCTGTGTGCAGGGAAGATAAACAGCCCTCTTTGTCCTCGGGGCCAGAAGTGGCCATTGTATGGAGCTGGCCCAAAGGATTAGCACTGCCGTGATTATTTGTGTTATATGAGCTATTTCAGGAGCTAATTGACCCCGGCACAAAAGCCGGGTGAGAAAGGCTTTTGTAGCTAATAGAATGAGCAATACAGAAAAGGGTAAGGTGCTTTGAGCAATTGGGCCACAGTACACAGACACTGACTCAGTTTTAGCTGACAGCATCAAGCAGGGCAATCTAATCTCCCCAGTTAGCACTAAATCAGCCTAGTATAAATGAGCCCGTGACAGAACACAGAGAAATGGGACTTGCTAAAAGGATAACTGAGGATAACTGCCTTGTGAAGCATAAATATTGAAGATGTTCAGAACTCTTCATTGCTGGAGCTAAGCATGCCTGGCAAGAGCTGTGCAGGCAGAGCTGTTGGATCCTCAAATCTCTGCTTTTGGAGGGCATGGTGGTAAATGTCAGTATCTACACAAGGTATTCTGAAATTAAAGATATATGTTCCCTCCTTCCTTCCTTCCTTGTCTTGAGTGCTTAATGGCAAGGGAAAGTATTGACACTGAGAAACTGATGGGACACTTTAAACATTAAATCATAAAGCAACAACAACAAAAACCAAAGCCATTTTCTCCAGTATGACAGGCATGAGAAGGAGGATGGGCTAAGGCTGCAGTGTACAATCATCCCAAAGTAAACTTCTTGCCTCTAAATTCACTTGTGAAGAATCATAGAATCATTATGGTTGAAAAAGACCTCTAAGATACTTGTGAAGAATTATGTATTTAAAGGGGAAAAGTGAAGCTGAATTTAGAGCTGAACATTTTTTATTGGCATTTAGTCACAACTCAGCAAAGCCGGTTTTATCTCAAATTCAGAGCTAAACAAAATAAAGGATACAGTGAAAAAATTAAATCACCCTGACCTTTCTAAAGCCACTAGAAAAGCTGCTGCAACATAATGCATTACAAATTCTGCACTAAATATGGTGCACAAGAGAACACGGCCTTGTAAATATGCAACAGAAGAGAAATAATCATATTCATCATTTATTTATTGAACCTACATGGACCCCTCGCTGCACTATCCGAGGCCACCACAAGCATAAAGGAATTAAAGAGCACAAAATCCCAGCCAGGAAAAGCAGAATTTATAGGTGCTTCACAAATGGGGTAATGAGGCAGAGAAAAGAGAAGGTCTCTGTGGACAGACTGAGCCTAAAGCAGAGACAAAGTCAAGCCCGTGTCCCCTGAGCTGACACACTTTAGTGTAGGATCATTATTTCCTTCATGTGTTCCATCAGTGCCCATGCCCTCAGGGAGGAGCTCCCTGCCCAGGTGTCCCAGCCTTCCATGAACTAAAAGGTTTTCCAGAGCTTTCTGAAACCTTACAGCAACATCCTGAGCGTCAGCAGCAGAGGACGTGGCAGCCCCAGCAGCTGCCATGGCAGGGCACGACACTGCAATGCCCAGGGTGTCACTGTGATGCCCAGGGTGCCACTGCCATGCCCAGGGTGTCACTGTGATACCCAAGGTGCCACTGATGCCCAGGGTGCCACTGTGATGCCCACGGTGTCCCTGCACTTTAGCCCAGGACATGTACCAGAGCTGTTCCAGCCATGTTCCCCAGGGAGGAATGTTCATCTCCAAGGTCTGCATCTACAGCTCAGTGCCAGCAGTGGATGCTGTGCCTGTGCCCAACACCCCCCACACCTCAGGGACACCTTTGAGCACAGCCTGGTGAGGGCACAGGGCTGGGCAGGGCTTTGGACACAGCCTCACCTGTCCTGAGCTCAGCCCGGAGCACAGCAACCAGCACTGACACACCCCGGAGCCTGGGGGGTTCTGAAGTTACCTTGGAATTGATTTTAATCACCTTGGAATTGATTTTAATCACCTTGTATTACCTTTAATCACCATGGGCTCTGAACTCAGGCCATGTTTAAAAGCCCCCCATGTGGGTGCTGAGCACACCTGCCCTGCACCCACAGCACCTGAATGCCCTGGTCAGGGAGGGACAAAGGCAGCACAGATGGCAAGGGTTAAAGTCACCTATTGTTCCTGGCCTCTGCAAACAATGCAAACCTACTTAGCTGAGGTAATGTTTTAAGCACACTTATTTCCATGAAGCAAATCCAGTATGTAATTCCAGGATTAGTCCAGAAACTAAGAAGCTTTCTGTTTTCAGCAAAGTTAGTTTCCATTTCAAAGTTTAGTTAGGCCTTAGGAGTTAATCAAAACACAGGATTTCACATATACTTGTTATAAGCAGAGAGATCACCAAATTAAAATACATATAATTGTAATGCTGAGAGAGGATTCTCTACCATTTCCTTTTATTCAAATAGATGAGGAGCAAAGAAGAGGAAAGGAGGAGTTAATATTAACATATGAACATGCAGCTTCATCGATGACACTGCAATCCTTTTGGGAGAGGTTTTACAGGCTATGAGACTTATAAAGATCTACAAAAATTAAATAAAGATCTATTTTTAATGGTTCTGTAGGCATTAATACCTATACTGACATTAGACAATAAGGAGAAAATCTAAGGAGGCTCCCCCAGAACACCAGCATGTATACGAACCTCAACTTTCAGGAGGGAGAAGGGAAAGAACCAAAGCTGGATTTATCTCAAACTAGGTATGATCCAAGAAATACCACAGTTGGTTAAAATAAAAATGTCTCAGGTTCAATATTAAAGTTAGCACATTCATAAAAATTAAGTGTCTGCTTTCTTTGGTGTATCCTACTATAATCAAAATCTCAGCTTTAGAAATAACACAGCCATGAGCACGTCTTCTATTCCTTAAACATTTTACAGTACTACTAGAAAGAACTGGAATACTCTGCCTAGATTTTAAAAAAGTATTGATGTGTTTTTCTACACACCCAAAACAACTGAATCACTACTTACAATCCTATTTTAAACAAAGAAATAATTAATACTCAAGTCCAAACACCCTCATGGATCAGGGAGGCTGCTGGACCAAGACAGGACCATCAGTATTTGGGACCACAGGCTCTGTGCTCAACAGGTGCCAGTTTATAAAGGGTTCTTCAAGCAGATATAAAGGATAGCATAGCAATACAAATATTACAGATGGGATTTTCACAAGGATGGGTGTCGTTCTTGTAGTTCTCTTTCTAAAGTGCTCACACACTTTTAAACATCCCTTTGAAAACAGTGATAAAATAAACATTGAATTGAGTGAAGAGAGTAAAAAAAATTAACGGAAAAAATTAAGCATCTATTCTTGAGTCACTTACTGATGTCCTACAGGTCATTTCTCTGGTGAAATTCACGTTTATTGGCCTAAAACTCCCCAAAGAGCAGATCTGGCAGTGGAAGGAGCCAAGTGCTACTGCTCCCTCTGTACTCAGCAGGGAGCTCACCGTGCTCCACCACAGCAAATCATGTTCCTTTTTCCCTGGAAGCTGGGAAGGACCTTGCTCATTTTGAGCTGCAAACACTGTAAGAATTTTGGGGAAGGCCTTTCTCCTCACTCTTGAGTCCTGCAGGCTGTGTGCCACTCCACACTGCATTTTTCTCTGCACGGAGGTGCCTGGTTTCTGAGAAGCTCCAGACCTTAATGGCAGGTTACATGAGGTTCCTTAAGGATTTTCCATCCTCCTCCCAGCCGTGTGAGTTCCACAGGATAAACTCCCCTGGCCCAGAGCAAGGCTGGTTCATGTTCACTTTAACTGCTCTGCCCAGCACACAGCTCTGTGTTACCAACTGTGTGCCTGCAAATCAAAGGTACAAATGCACACTCCACAGAATGGCTTACATTAGTGCCATTAATTCCTACTTTCAGCATAATCCTTCATCTGGGAGTTATTCCAAAACATAGGAGTTAATGACACTAATATAAACCATCCCAATGTAGCATGTGTTTCTTTAGCTTTTATTCCCATGACTAAATGTCTTTTTAATGCACTTTTATTTACTGTGATGGAAATAGTTTT
Organism: Toxostoma redivivum; assembly: GCA_013397375.1. Taxonomy (NCBI): domain Eukaryota; kingdom Metazoa; phylum Chordata; class Aves; order Passeriformes; family Mimidae; genus Toxostoma; species Toxostoma redivivum. Next base: position 611,507 of record VXBI01006790.1, read on the forward strand.
TCCTGCTTTACTCCATCAGAAGTCTGGCTCTGTCACATTAACCCTTTTCTGGGCAAAGCTCTGTAGATGTATTTCCCATCATGACTCCCAAATTAAAACCTTCTGCTGACATTCCAGCAGAGCCCTTTCAAGAGCTGGGAGTCCTAATGAAACCCTGCACAGAGGGATGGTGATGGCCTCAGTGAGCTGTGCCATCTCCTGTGCCCAGGGCTCAGCCAGCCTGGCAATGGCATTTCAGCCTGGCACTGAAATGCCCTGGAACAGAGCAGAGAGAGGCTCTGCCCTCCTGGAGCACAACAGTCCCATTATTCCCTGGTGACACTTCCACCCAGCTAACAGAGCAGGGAATGAAGTGCCTCTGGATTTCCTCAGAGGTGTGAAATACAGGCAGAGGGGGGAAGTGGATTACAGGGATGGAGAAAAATACTGCTACTCCCCAAAGAAGGTATGGGGAAATTCCTGGTGAAGAAATGGTCTTTCACTGGAGGAAGTGGATGAGGAGGGAAAAAGCACATAAAAAGAGTAATGAAAAGAAAGCAAAGTACATTATTTCGTCTCCATTTTGCTTTCCCTTCACTCCACAGTCACCCCCCAAAGCAGAGCCTATCCTGTTCTTGGCCTTCTAAGCTGGAGCTAATGTTCACAAAACTTTCCTTTTCTTTTTTTTTTTCAAAATTATAACTTTTAGAATTAGAGTTAACTTTTCTAATCCCTTTGTATTGTCTTATGTCCTCTTTCACTGCTGCTGAGCACAGGGCAGGTGATGAAGAGCAGGTAGGAGAGGAAGGCCTGAAAAAAGGCTGAGAAGTAAAACAAAAGCAATTTGCCTCTGAACAGTACATTAAGAAATGAAGTTTAAACACTCTGAAATGTTCAGTTCTCCCTTTCAGTTTACCTAATGCTGCTGAGTACGCAATCTCCTTTTTAAAGCCTTTAAAAGGAAATATGGAAAGCCATCCTTAAACAATCCCAGGGGATTTTCTAGATTGTATCCACAAAGGAAATACCTTCCTGCAGTGACACTGCACTGCATTAACCCAGCAATTCAGCAGACAGCACTTCTCCAGAGTTACACAGTATATAAATACAGGGCGTATGAGCAGCATAAACATGGGACACTTGCCAAAACAGAATTCTGTTTGGTAAATCTGAGACTGTATCTGAGATGTTCAAAGAGTCATAAATAATGCAGGGGGACCAGCTGCCCCCAGAAGTCAACAGGCTCAGGCCTAATAGATGGATTTCAATAAATTCAGGCTAAATCCTTACCACAGAAGATGTCTATTGATACCTTCTGCTAAGACTTCAAAAAGCACGAAAGTGTTTTGAGGCTCTCACTTTTTATTATCGAAGAGATCCATTTCAAAAAATTTCTCTATTAAGTAAATTCCTCCATCTGATTAGTTTCTTACAGAAAAGATCATTTACCCCTGGGTTTAGATTTGAAGCATAAGAGGTTGAGCCTGAGATTTTTGTGGGAAACTGAGAGATTTAGGATAAGTAAGTTTTTAATTTAAATAGAAAATGTTTTGAGTATTAACTGGTTGATCTGAAGGTTCAGCAATGAGTGCCGTAGGCAAAGAGCTTGTTCTTTGGCATGGACACCCCTGAGGGGAGGGGAGCTCAGAGGGAGGGCAGGAATGCAAACCTCTAAACGTCACAGATCTGTCACCACAACCACCAGAAAATCAGTTAGCATCAGTATGATTTTAATTTTGGCAGCGAGATAATAACACCACAGTGAGGGTGAACATAGTGAATTCTGACAGAAAACGAGAGGAAGAAAGAAAAATATGTGAAAGTAAATCTAGTTCTTCTAGCAAAGCACTCTTGGCTACAGAAGTTAATGATAAAAACATGCATTTCTACTCAAGTGGTTTTCTCTTACCCCTGAGAAGTTAAAATGGAACCTCAAGCAGACCTTGTGAAGAACATCCCATCATGAGCATTCACATGCATTCAGCTCCAGTGAAGTCCCCCTGCTTTGGAGAGGGCTCTGGAGCTCCAAGGTGTGTCCCTCATTCAAGGCAAGCCTGGCACAAGGGAGAGGTGCTGATTCCTCACCCACAGGTCCCAGCCTTTGCTGGCAGCTCTTCATGCCAGGCAGAAGCACCAGTGAAAAGAAACATCATAAAAACCACATTGGAATTATTCCAGCACAAGACATTATCTCCCCTCCAGCCCTTGTCCCGCTGTCTTCTTGGACCACTGCAGCTCCAACAACACCACTGGAGCTGTGTGTGGGGCTGAGCTGCCTCTGCCTGCAGTGGGCAAAACCAGAGCCAGATAGCCAGAGAGAGCTGCCAGCAGGGAAGGGAGTCTGCAAATAGCCAGACTATATTTTTAATGATTTTTTTAATGCCATGAAAGGAGGATGAGGGATTTAAACCCATCATGAAGCACAGTTTATTTAACCTTGGGCAGTGCAGCAATGCTTGAGATGCCAAAGCTCCAGGTGGGCAGGCACAGACAGCTCTCTTTTGGTGAGTGCAAAATGACTTTCTGACTCCTTCTGACCGCCAGTCAAATTGTTCTAGCTCTCCTGCTGATGCAATCTGAGAGTTTGCAGTGCTTCCTTTCCAAGAACCACTTGGGAGCAATATAAATGGTGACCTTCTTTGGAAGGAAGATGCAAGCTGTAACAAAGGTCTCATTAACCTCCAGTGGGGACATGCTCATGAGCCTCTGTGGGACACTGGAAATCTCTCCCTCCAAAATTAACAAAGAACCTTGTGACATTGTGGAGTGAATTACACTTCCTGGACTCTTGAGACCACAGTTCTGGACTTCTCAGAAAGAAAAACTCAAGAAAATAAAGGAAAAGGCTTAATCCAAACTCATGCAAGCACTTGTGGGTTTTCCTTTTGGGGCCAAACACATTAGAACCAAGGCTGTATTTGCCTGCTAAGGACCAGGAGTTGCTTGAAAGAGGAAAGGAGCAGATTGGGAGCTTGGAATCCCAGGTGTATGGGTAAGAAATATTCTTTTGGTTTCGCCCACAGCTCAGTATTTTATTTGGAGAGTGCAATCCCAGCAGCACTGTACAGCTTTTACACTACCCAGGTGTTATACCAGTAAGTATGGATCCCTAAAGCAACCAGAAAATGCAGATTTATGAGCCTGCTACTACTTCAAATAACACATCCAGCCCTTGATCAAGCAGTACAGACTTAGGTTTGAAAAAGCAGAACTCTTGGATGTATTCTCTTCCCACGTACTGCTCCACTCAGGGAATTACTACCTCTACAGCTATGTGCCTTTAAATCTCTCTCATTATCTGTCCCCACTCCCCACATCTTTTTCAAAGTGCCCCCTGACCTGGCAGTGGGGTGTGGAGCAGGATGGAACCTGCCCCCTTCCTTGGGTTTGTTTTGTGTCACTTGTCTCTCTGTGGCAGCACTCACAATACCACGTTTCTTTGCAGACACTCAGGGAAGCACAGCACTACTCCCAAGGCCCTTGGAATCGAAAGACAGACAGGCACCAGCTAAAAAAGGAAAAAAAAAAGTTAGGAGGGAGAAACAAGGGTGGTAGAATGGAAAGAGGTCGTTGTCTTCTCCCTTTTGTCACTGATCCCCCTTTAGAGATAAGATAAAACCACCAGTGAAAAGCCTTACTATTAATTTTCCTTGGTACTGAGATCAAAATAAACCAGTTGTGTTTTTTTCCAAAGAGACATACCATAACCTTCACCAAATAAAAAAGGAGATGGGATTGCTTTAGGCTTCTCAAGGATTTCCTGCAGGAAGTGCCCTGGAAAATGATGGAGATGACAACATGTGCTTTGCAAAATCTAATGTCTCCATGGACATTGAGATTTTACACACCACACTCATATTCTAAAAACAGATGACTAAAAAACTAAACCTAAAAAAAAAAAAATATAGAACCAGAAATTCCCGCAGTGTTTTCTGCAAGCAGTAAGTGCACAGTCTATCTTTCTTAAGTGCAGTACACTCCACTATCAATTTGTGCACTGGACCATTTTTCCTGAAAGTAATATCCCCAAACACAATACAGTGTTTATTTAGCTCTACAATTGCATTACCAGTGTTTCAGAGTTTAAAACAAAATGAAGACAAATCAAAAGACCTTGGTAAAAGAAGAAAAAAAGTCTATTACATCAGGTTCAGGAAAGCTACAAGAGGCAGGGAGCACAAGGGACCAGGATTTGTATCCAAAGAGGCAACACAGAGAAGGACCAAGCAAAAGGCTGACCAAGATGTGCAAGCAGTAGGCTGAGGCTTCTATTACTATGAGAACACATGGATTTCTTGTCCTCCATATGGCAGCTCTGCTTTCCCCAGAACTCTACCTTTTGGCAGATGAGAGATCCTGCTGTTTGCATCTGAGGCAGGCAGGGAGTGGAGCTGCATCCCCAGCAGCAAGGGAATGGTTTGATGCAGAGCAGGGAACACTGTGCAACTCCTAAAGGTGTTGGCTTGATCAAAGCTTCCCTCACCAAAGAGAGATCCCCATTTTACACATGGGAAAAACTGAGACTCATAAAGCAAATCAGAATCAGGTTTAGAGTTTTGAGCTAAGCGTCCAGAACTTGTTTTATGGATAAAATCTGCAGCCATCCTGTGCTTTGGTTTGATTGCCTACAGGGCTACAAATACCATAGCCTGAATTTTCACCACTGGTTAGCAAAATTTACACTTCCTTTGAGAAGGGAGGTGAAATGCAATGAGCAATTCTTTTAAATAAAATATGAACAGCAGGGCTGACTGCTTTCTTACACCACCAAAACTGAGTCCACTCAGGAATGCCCCAACAGAAACTACCGATAATGCTAATAATAATCCAGAGATTCTGTCTGCAAACTGTCTAGAGCCCAAAATAACCCAAAGCCATGCTGAAACTGTCAAGTTACAGCAAGTTTATTGTTTTTCATTGCATGTCTTTCAAGACAATTTTACTTGTTAAATATGCTAAATTCCACTTTTAAATTATGTATGACCAAACATGCCTTATAAAGTTTTAAGAATGTCTCCTTCTAATTATGGTCCTATCTTCAGCTCATTTAAAAGTTTAAAAAGTAGAGGTTTAAACCCATTATTATTGCAAGGATTATGTTCACCTGGAGGGCAGGTTTGCTACTCCACTAAGCAAACCTTCATGTAATTAAAGAACAGTTACTTCACTCCTGCCTAATGTGACTGCACCAGGAATCAGATATACAAGTGTTAGTATACACCAGAAATAGATAGAGCTGGTGAAAAATAGCATTTGGTGTAGGAAACTGCAGCCCCACAATGCAATTAGACCCATTACTGATGTTACCCCACAAGGATGCCAGCCATGGGGATGCTCTCTGTCGTCCAAACACCCTGGTCCTCAAGTGACACACATCCTTCTAAAGAAATCCGAATGACAGCTCTGTGACAACATGGAAAACTACTTTCTAGGCTTTGAGCCTGCATTTCTACTCATCAGCAGCAAATGTACTTGAAACAGAAGATATTTGCTAACTAACTGCCCTCACAGAATCATAGAATGTCCTGAGTGGGAAGGGACCTCAAGGATCATGGAGCCCAACCCCTGGGCCTGCACAGGACATCATCAAGAGTCACTCCTGGAGCTCTGGCAGCCTCAGGGCTGTGCCCATTCCCTGGGGAGCCTGGGCAGTGTCCAGCACCCTCTGAGAGAAGAACCTTTCCCTGATATCCAACCTAAACCTCAGATCCCACTGGCCATCAATCAGGATCCCCAGGTCCCTTTCTATTGCACCACTGTTGGCTGAATCTTTTCAAATAAATCATGACACCCACGAAACATCTTGCATCTCAGCTCAGAAAGTTGGCCAGCAATGGGGAAAACTACAAAGAATCATAAAATGTTTTGGGTTGGAAAGGACTTTCAAGACCATCTACCTTCAAGCCCCTCCTATAGGCAGGGACACCTTCCACTAGATCACTTGTTCAAAGCCCAATCCCAAGAGATGTCCTCCTGTTGTCCCTCACCCTGATGTGCTGAGATTTTCAAAGATCATCAGATAAAGTCCATTTTAACTCTGAGCAGAGCCACCAGTACCACTGCACATCCTTACCTCACCAGACTGTACATCTCTGGTATCCTCTCAGCAGTGTCAGCTGAAAATGTATCGAGGCATGTAAATGACTGAGCAGGCTTGGCATCGGGTCCAGCGCTCCAGAGCAGCACCAGTGGCCACACACAGCCCTGGCCAGCTGGCACACACTGCTCAGAGTGAGCCTTCCCCAAAACACCTGGGGGCTGGGAGCAGCACAAAGGCAGCCGCTGCAAAGAGACTCACAAAAGAGCTCACAGTGTGTGCACAGGCACTGCCTGCCAGGCAAGGCAGCCACCGGGCAGGGAACTGGGCAGGGAGGGCTGGAGATGTGCAGGGAGTGATGGAGATGGGCAGGGAGAGCTGGAGGTGGGCAGGAAGAGCTGGAGCCAGGCAGGGAGTGATGGAGATGGGGAGGGAGTGCTGGAGATGGGGAGGGACTGATGGAGATGGGCAGGGAGAGATGGAGATGGGCCAGAACTGGGCAGGGAGCACCAGAACTGGGCAGGGAGAGCTGGAGATGGGCAGGGAGCACCAGAACCGGGCAGGGAGCACCAGAACTGGGCAGGGAGTACAAGAACTAGGCAGCCTTGAGCAGCCCAGCACAGCAGCAGGAGTGGCTGTCTGGCCACAGCCTCCGTGCCAGTGATTTCTGTCCATGCTGACAGTGTGCAAGAGAGCACAGCAAGCCTTGCTTGGAGCATATCTAATCCAAATGGCAGTGTGGAAGTCTGGAAGCCTATCTGGCAATTTCATGTCCAGACATTAGGCATGATGAAAGCATGGTGGAAGGACAACGTGAGAGAAAACATGCCAGATTTTGCAAGTGTGGACATGGCCTTACATTTGTATTGGCCAGGAAAAAACAAACTGTCACCCTTCTAATAAGCCCTGCTCAAAGCACATCCTCTTGGAAAATGAGCTGGCCAGACATTTATCTCGGCCAGGGCAGAGATGACTTTATTTTTGATGGAAGTTGGCAGGAAGGAAGCCAAGGAGGCTGAGCTGCTACGTGTGTGCAATGAGAGAAGCAATTGTGAATGTCCACCTTAGACCCTGTTCCACAGTCCATCAGAGAGGGAATGCTGCACCATTCATCTGCACATCAGGACACAGACACGCTTTCCCACACTACACCACAAGGCCTATAGATCATTTCTAGCTGAAAAATGTTTCCCAGAGCCTGGAAGATCTCAGAACTTTGGAGCAATTAAAATCCACTCCATTTCCTTCACCTATTCTGTTATGTTGTCCAAAAAAGCCTGTGAAGTTTATTCAGTGTGGCTTACTTCCCTTAAACACAGAAAGAAGCTGTACAAGCAAATCCTTCTAAGGAAATCTATGAGCTTTAAAAGACTGGACTACACTAACCTCTGGAAGAGAACAGTGATAGCTGAAAACTCTTACACTTAGAAAGTAATTAAGACTGAGTAAATGAAAAATGCTCCAAGAGCTCAGTACTCCCAGCAGCCAGGCCTTCTTTTTGGCATGAATTCTCCCTTTTTTCAGTGCACTACAAGGAACTGAGGGACTGAAGGGGTTGCAGAGGAGGTGGGGGATGCTGTCAGCACCTTGGTGCAGATCAGGAACCCCCCATGGGAGAAGCTGGAGCTGCTGCTGTGCCCCGGCCCGGGCGGCCAGGCTGCCTGACCCACCTCCCTCCCCACCACGTGCCCATCAATCTGCTCCCCCTCTGCCGTGGTGCTGGGGATTGACTGATTATATTTATCACGCTTGTAGTTCACAGGGCAATGGTTTAAATTTCATTCAATACACTCCATCTGGGAGAGCTTTTAAAACACACCCACAAGCACATTTCTCCCTCTCACCCCGCACCCCCGCAGCGATCAGCCATCTGTACTCTGGAAACAAATCCTAAAAAATTATTCTAAATTAAAAACTCATTTTAAAAGAAAAGTAGTATTAAACTGTTTTATAAACATAATAAACCACAGTAAGCCTTGGTTGCAATAAATATCCAACTCTTGCCTACAGCTATTAGAATCCACAAGCGTATTTTTAAGTTTGCTAGCAAACAGTATATTTATTCTGACCATGATTTGTCTTCTGTGGTTTAATGCTCTCTCATGTTTCTTTCATATGTTTACAGAGGTGGGGGGAGAGAAGAGAGAGAGAAAGCAGGCTGTCCTGAAATCTGTTACAGACTCCTGTAAGCCCTGATGGCTCTTGAAGGACTGTCACTTCTGCACTGGGGCTGGCTCAGCCTGGGGACAGCAGCATCACAAAGACATGCACTGTCCCCTCCCTGCCTCAGCTACCTTTGGTTATATATGGTCAAATTGGTCACAGAAAAAAAAATAAAATAAAAGATGAGCAAGTTATAGCCCATGGAGAGAGGCACCACAGAGGGAACTTGCTTCCTCTAGCAGAGGTGCCTATGCACAAAAATAAGGATATTTGTGGGAGGATGAAAGAAGGTAAGAAACAGGAGAGACAGAATGGGACAGTGACTGAAGATAGAGGCAGACATGGTAAAGCAATTAACATTAAATAATAGTGTCATATGTGGGGTAGAGGTGGTTTAGCCATGTGGCCCTGAGACAACATCCATGTGCTAGTTGGAGAAAACACCATATTTAAACATCTCAAAGGACTTACAATCCAGTAGACCTGTTGGCTCACCAGGAAATGTTGCTCACTGCTGGTTAAGGAAGAAGCTGATGTTTCCCCCAGGCTGATGTGAGCTGGGCAGAGCATGGGCACCGTGTGGGGCACAGCCTCAGCCCCCATGGGCAGGGCTCAGCACAGGAGCTGCCCCAGCTCAGAGCCCTCACAGGAGCTCTGCAGCAGGGGTGGAAGGAGTGGAGCCATCCCAGACAGTGTGTGCTGGGGCACTGGCAGCAAGGGAGATGCCTCCATCCTTCCCCCAGCCCCTGATGGAGCCATTTCCACTGCAGCCCTGTGGATTTATGTCAAAACACTCTGCATGTGGCCATGCCATGACTTCAGAAGAGAAGTACACTTGATTTTTATCAGATGTTTGAGGCTATGGTTTTATAAACTGATGGAACACGTGTCAGCAAAAGCCCCTAAGCAGTCCTTCACAAGTTACTGGCAGATGTATTGCTTTCAGAGACCTTGTGTGGAAAACCTGTGCTCCACCTTGTGCTCTGCACACCCTGAAATCACCAGATTTTTTATTGGATTCAATAATTACTGATTATCTTATGAGATGTGATCTGACCAAAACTAAGCAGGTCCACTCAAAGGTCTCCAAAGAGGAGGACACCTGCCATGCAAGAATTGCACCAAGGTTTGAGGGATTAAGTACTTCCAAAGTTTCTTCATGTGCATTAAAAGAAAATCAATGCAATCAGGTTAACTACAAAGCTATTCCTTCCCATTTTCAAGACAATTACAGCTCATGATGTGTGAGTAACTAATACAAGTTAAGTTTTAATGGCTGGAATGTATAATGCTACCAAGTGTTACCCAAGAAAAGAAAGGAAAAGTGATGGGGGCAAAGTAGTCCTAAGCAAAGCTCCCATACTAAAGAATTTATAAGCAAGAAGAACAAACATTCTCTTTGGGAATTACTCAAGGCAACACAGCAAAGAATTATAGCACATAAACTAAGGTTACATAAACAGTCTAATAAAATCCTGAGACTGATTTATGGAGCAGAGACATCTTGTAGTGCATTTCCATGGACAGCATTTTCTGCTCAGTACAGCAACCATGTTGTAATTAGTGAAAACCAACAGCACATCCCATCTAAGAGGGGACAATAATAAAAGCCAAACATATAAATAAATAAATAGCCCCAAACAACAAAATCAGTCCAACTCTTCTTCCTATAGGCAGATACATAAAGTAATGGCTGGAAAACTTTGATCTTCACTGAAATAACCTGTGTAAATATGTGCAAACAGATTTACCTAATTTTCTATGCAAAATTTTGGTTTCCTGGAAGTGGTGACCTCTAAAATTAAACACAGGGCAGAAAGGATGCCCAAGGAGCCACAGCTCAGTGTGTCACATGGGGTGGAGCACATTTTCCCAATTCCAGGGCTGGTGTCTGCTTTCCATACAACACTTTTCTCATCATAGAATACTCTAAGTTGGAAGGAACCATAAGGATCATCAAGTCCAACTCTTCAGTGAATGGCCCATACAGGAATCAAACCTCACCGTGGTGTTTTTAGCACCAGGATCTAACCAACTATTTTACTGAGGTTTGTGACAAAACTAGCTTTGGTGCCAAGGTCAGAGACAGCATCATCTCAGTGTACAAAGCCAGAAGAACACCAGCAGTGTCCCTGTCCAGCAGCCCAGCCTTTCCAGCCCTCTCTGCCACCAGTTCACTTTGCTGTGCTCAGCAGCCACTCCAGCCAAGTTCCTGCCTGAAACATTTCACTGTCCCCATCCTGCCCAGCCCAGCCACCAGCTCAGTGAGTCCCTTGTGCAATCTGACAGCTCTGGTCAGCCTCTCAGGGAGAGGGGCTGGGAGGATGGCAATGTCCTGAGTGTCCCTGCAGTTTGTGTGAACAGGATTCACATCTTCCCATGCTGCCAAGGCTCTTCTGCAGTTTAAATAGAAGTCTTATTCATGCAGATAAAGTACAACCAATGCCACAGACTTAAGTGATGGCTCATTTAGGTTGTAGCTACTATTTTTCTCCCTCCCATGACACAGAAACTGGTAGTGGTGGTGGCTGTCATCACTTTTTAATTCTCTCAGGTAACTGTTACACTACTATAGGTCTGATGCACAAGGTGGGATGGGAGTGACAAAATAAAGGTGAGTCAAGAGCACAGAGGGGTTCCCCTTGTGCACTGTGGAGGAGCTGGGTCCCAAGAGGGCTCCCTAGAGGGGCTGTTGTTACTGATGCAGGAGCAGAAGGACAAAAGCAGCTGAACTTGTGCAGAAGTGCAGCCAACACATCCCTGGGGCCTGGCAGGACCCGCCTGCCACCGCCGGCTCCTCCAGAGCCAGCAGCCCTTACGAGCTCCCACGAAGCCTCATGGACAACAGGGCTGCCAGAGTGCTGAGGCCCCTTTAAAACAGATTCTCCCAGAGAAACTTCCAGAAGGAGAGGGCTTGAAACAGAACTAAAGAGTGCCATCTGCTGCAGAGAGCTGGAGCAGCCTCGGGCCGGGCGAGCGAGCAGCCGGGCAGTGGCAGCGCCGGGGCTGGCACCGAGCTGGGGCACGGGAGAGGCCCGAGGGTTGGTGAACATGGGGTTAAATCGGGGTTACTGTGGGGTAATGTGGGCTAATGTGGGGTTACTGCTCCCTCTGTGCTGCCTGCAGTGTGCCCCGCACTCCCTGCAGCCCGCGGGGTCAGGGATGCGCCGTGCCCTGGCATGCTGTGGAGGCTGGGGCACCAAGCTGTGCCCTGGCACCCCTGGAGCTGCCACCAGCCTCGCTGGGCCAAGCAGGGATGGAGAAACCTCTGCAGCTTCACGTCCTGACCACAGCCTGCTCGTGTTGTCTTTCACTCCAGCTCACAACGTGACATCTCAGAGGCCGCCTGAGGAAGGAAGGCTTGAAGAGCAGGGCTTGAACTTCAGAGGGTTTCCACAGCTTTTTCCACAGGGAAAAAGTCTCAAGTAAAGCAGAGCTCAGAGCAAATTTGGGACAGCAAAGGGATGTGCTGGCTCAGGGCAGAGGGACAGGGTTAGTAACAAGTCCCAGGCATTGCCAGGCACAGCAGCGTTGTCACCGCACTGTACCTGGCACTGTGCCCGGCTGCAGGCTGTGACAGAGCCGCTGCAAACGCTCCCCGGCCCTGGCACGGCCCTGGCACTGCCCTGGCACTGCCCTTCCCCACCCTGCCTTCCTGCCAGGTGCTTTTGTCCCGCTTTTCCCCGCGAGTGGCGGAGCGCAGCCGCCCTGGTTCGCAGCCTGCAGATGGTGCTGCCGACCTGCTTTTCCTCATCCCAAACTGCTCCCCTCCAGCCCGGGAACAACCCCGACAACAGGCACAGCACAGCTCCCAGCCGGGGCTCACTGCCCTGCCCGCTGTCCCCAGCCCTTGTGACACGGCCACCGCTCCCTGCAGCATCCGGCATGGTCCAGAGTAACCAAGCCAGGCTTTGCAAAGTCCTTTCACAGCGGCACAGCCTCGGCTGCCTTGCTGGAAATACAAACTGATCCTGGTGCTTGCAGGCACTGCCCTCACCCAGCAGGGATTCACCCTCCAGAGGGACACCCAGGGGTCCCTGTCCTGCCCTGGCCCTCTGTCACTGCCACCCTCTCCATCCTTCATCCCGGGCAGCACAAGTAAAAGTGCTCAGAGCTCTCTATATTGTGCCCATCCCTATTAGGAGTCACATTTAATCCTATTAAGCCCACGGGGATTTTGTAACTCTAAGATACAGTTGCATTTACTTCCTCCCCATCAGCACTACCATTTTTAAATTTTTAATTAACTAAACTCACAACCCAAAAGGTATTATAGGCAAAACAGGCACCGAAAAAATCCACACACAACAAAATGCCCCTCTTGGGTTACAAATTTCAAAACTGTGACCAGATCATGACTCTGATGCTTCCACAATTAAAAATGTTTGTACTCTAAGAGAAGAAAATTGTTCAAATTTCCATCACTTAAGTCATAATATTTGGGTGAAAATCCTCCACCATTCTATTTAAAGTAACTTTTCCTGAAGTGTATAACAAAATGTAGGCTCCCTGAGGCCAGCTGGGATACCTTTACAGCAGCAGCCAACACAGTGGGCTCCCCAGAAGCAAAGAAAATTACTGTGTTCCAAAATCCTCTTAAAACTAACGACAGCTGAAGAAGCTGAGCTGCCTTAATAAACTGGGCTGGTTTTATGGCTTTATCCTTCAAGATGCCAAGTATTCCTGCTCCAGTTCAGCAGAATCCTTCAGGACAAGCTTAACTTTAAGTACAGGGAGAGTTTTGTTGAAGTTAATGGTGCTGCCCAGGGGCTTAAGATTAAGCACATGCTTAAGTACTTTGCTAGGCCTGGACCCATACTTACAGAGTTCAAGCTCTTAAATTTTAGAGCCTGAGTGTATGTTTAACTGTTTATGTTGAGCCTGTCAAACTTTTGGCTTCTGATTATTCCTGCAAGAGAAGCATTACATCAGATATAAAATCCTGAATAATCACTGGTTTGGAAAATCTAAAGACAGGGTGACTGGAAGCAGAGACTTTTTAAGAGTAAATAGAAATTTAATAAAAAGACTTCTAACAAAATCCCTATGGAAGTTTTCTAAATAAAACAAGCTCTGACTCTCAATGTTCACAGGAGGAGAGGGGCACTGAGAGTTTGGTAAACTGCTCTAACAGGAGTTCAGTAACCCAAGGGCAAAGGACAGATTAGGGAAAGCCACAGGCCCAGGACAGCACAGGCAGTGCTGGCTGTGCCAGGAGGGCAGAGATCAGCGAGTCCAACCATCCCCAGCACTGCCAAGGCCACCCCTGCCCCACGTCCCCAAATGCCACATCCACACACGTGTTAAACCCCTCCAGGGATGGGGACTCCAGCACTGCCCTGGGCAGCTGTGCCAGGGCTGGACAGCTCATTCCAGTAAGGAATTTCCCCTAATGTCCAACCTAAACATGCCCTGGTTCAACTTGAGACCATTTCCTCCTACTTTGTCACTTGTTACCTGGGAACTTTCCTCCTCCTTCAGCTCATCCTTCCATCCTCCTCCCTCTGCACCAAGGTTGCTTTTTTGCTTTTCTCTTACAACTTGCTTTAAAGCTCTGAGGAAAACAGTCTTGTAAAAGAAGTTTATGTAATACTTCATATAATAGAACTAAAAATGTGAGAGGAACGGTCATGAAATGCTGAAGAAGAAAAACCAACGTAAATTGCTTTATAGCAACCAGGACCAAGTGAGATACTACTGATAATTCAACTGCCATTAGTTTCCTTGGCATCTTTTAAAACAAGTTTTTTTTTCTTAGAGTCTCTTAATTTCTTTCTCTTTTTTATTTTTCTCCAATGTACTGAAAAAGTAGGAAAATGCTATCTGTTTATTAATGTTTTTATTTCAGTGACCTGTATTAATATTCATTGATAACCTTTGAAAGGGAATATGAGATTTGATACAGCAAAAGCTGTAAATACATTCTTAACAGAAAGCAAACAAGGCTTATCTCATCTGAATAACCAAAGTATTTTGGAGCTGGGGTTGACATTCTCAGCATCTTTTCAGATTGAACAGATAGAAAAGAAAAAAAAAGGACCCAAAAATAATTTAAATGCATGGGGTTATAGGTTGTCAAAAATTATTCTTCACAAACTGGCCATCAGATTTGTGGGCAGGATAGAGGCTGGCACTCTGAGCCTTCTCAGCTATCGATGTACAGAAGATCACAATCGATTTTATATAAATTATTTACATCGAACAAAACCCACTACACTGAAGGTGTAAGTCCTTTCACCATTGGATGTGACAAATATTGACACTTTCCAATCTCTTTTTCCTCTCTTTAAAGCCAGGCCAGCAGCGAGGGAGGGCAGGTAAGGAAACTTTTTTGTCTGCAGCTGAGCCAAGCCAGTGCATTTTGTCAGCTTGGAAAACAAGCAAGCCATCCTTCATCTCTGCAAAAGGCTAAGCCAAGGACATCCCTGAAAGCCTGTACTTCCACTCCCATGCCTTTGTCTCACTGGAGAAGGTTTATAATTATATAAGCTTGTAGAAACACTCTAAATGCAACTGTCCTGAGGCTTCAGTCTCAATAAGCTGGATAAAATGAACTCGAGTAACTTAAAAAAAAAGGGGGGGGGAAGGGGAAATGGGTGCAAGAAAGAGAATTAAAGGTATGTGAGAAAATGTTTCTCAGGCTCTTTATGGCTGATTGAGCTAATTTACTGTGGAATGGGCAGCAGCCTATCTTTAGATAAATGCTAATGAGGGCTTTAATGCTTTCTTCAGTCTGGCTGCTACTATTATGCTGAAAGGGAAGGTCAACAGCTAATAAACCCAGTTAACAAGCCATTCTGAACTTCACTTTAGCTTAACACTCTTCAAAGTTGCAGTCATTAAATCCATAGACTATTAGGAGCTGCCCTCCTGTTTTCACTACGAGCAAAGGCAAACTTTCAATGTAGCCATTAATTGAATTAACAGACTCTAATCCAATTTGATGTCGTGTAAATTGAAATGCACATAAGAGTGAAGATGTGTGTAAAGGAGTTCCCCCTTTTCAGGCGGCTTTGTGTCAAACTACTTCTGTTATCATTGCTACATGCCTCCCATGAAGGGTGCTCTCATGTACATAACCCTTAACATTAGCTACTCTTTGATATGAATATAGTTTGCTCTCAGAAGACAGAGGCTGGCAAGACAAAAACATGTTTTACAGCTTATTAAACTCCTCAGCTCAGTGAGACAAGCTGGTTAGCAAGGATCTTAAAATATATTGCCACCATTACATTGTGTTAACTGCTTTGAAGTAGAAAAATATCACACAGGCTTGGCAGACAGGGAACCTGGGGTAGGGAGATGTTCAGTGGAGGAGGCTGGGGTAGGCAGGCAGGGAAGGAGAAGCCTGAGCATCTTTTTTGCCAGCCAGAGCCACAGCTCCTCTTTGGGCAGTGTGAAGTGGAACTACACTGGGCACACCAGCCTTCAGCCACCAGGAAGAGCTGGTGGAAAGCCCCACAATCACCAGAAAATATCTGAATAAAAATAAAAAAGGAATCTAATTTTTAAAGAGCAAAAAGTGCTTTGGTTTCTAAACTCGTGCATTTGACTCGGTGGCAAGTGGCTGCTCAGCCTGGGTGTGTGGCTGGAGCAGCACTGAGCACTGAGCTCCAGCGTGGTGGGCCCTGGTGGGGACAATTTCCCAGCAGGAAATCAATGAATTCTCCAGCTCAGAGAAGGCAGAGGGACCTGCTGGATGATTCCACACCTTGCCTTTCCTGCAGGAGCTGCTGGCATGAACCTCACAGCCCACCAGGCAGGACACTGGGCTCCCTTCAACACTGAGCCCTTCACAAGGGTGCACACAGCACCACCACTGCAAATTTAACAGGGAATTCAATCCTAGAGAACAAGAATTTCTCCGGTCTCTTACAGAAAGAACTGTATTACAGGCACTTGAAAATATCTAGGTTACCCATTAATCCAAATAAAACACAAAGGCAAGGAAGCTAAGACAGTTATCCACATACAAAGTACTGGCAAGAGTGAGATAAAGCTATTCTAAGCCTACAGAGACATTTATAATATTCCTTTAATATTGACCTGCATAATTGGCACACTACTGGAGCAGAAATCCAAGCTTCCATTATTGGAGATATGAAGATATAAAACCACATTCAAGAGGCAATAGGACATCTGGAGAGGAAAATGCATGCGTATCCAAATCATTGTGTTCTTTCAGACACAGAAAAATACAATGGAGCTTTAGAAATAACTAAATATAGTAATTTGAGTTCAACTGTAATTAAGGAAGAAAAAAGCATTACTTCCCCACATCCTTTTAAGAGTCATTGTTCAACGTCACAGCGATATTCAATTATTCCATATAAAGAGCATTTACTTTCTTTTCTGCATCATTATTATATTATCCACTATTTGTATGACTACAGAATGAGTGGTAATACAGGCCCCCAGCTGAGACTGACAGCCCCCCTCTGCTCAGCACTGTGAAGACTTACAGCACAAAAGCATCCCTGAGCAGCTTTGTATTAGCACAGATAAGAAAGCCTGGAAGAAAGGGAAGGTTGGTATTTTTATTTCATGGGTGGGGAAATGGAGGCAAACAGAGAAAAAAAAAGACCCAGGAACTTTTTAATAAATGATTTCACACAAGATTGGATCTGTCTATCATCAGCAGGCAGGGCTTTGTGGGTTTCATGGACACATTTTCAAGGCTTAAGCAGGAATTTAAAGCACACATCAAACAGTGCTCACCAAAGTAGATTTTGGCCACAGACTCCCAGGCAGCCCAGAGGAATCCCCCTGCCCACCCCAAGGCTGTGTCAGCACTGGATGCTCAGCACCAGCTTTTGACTCTACTGCCATAGTAAGGGCTGGGAATTCAAAGGGTTCCTGGCTCTGCTCAGGGCCTGGCAGCAGGTGCTGCAAGTCCTCCTCTTCAGTAAAACAAATGAAATACCAACAGGAAAGAGTAAAACCCCAAGCTGGACCACACGTCTGTATTTTCTGACTGCAGCAACGTTTCAGCTGTCATTGCCAAGAGAAGTCCAACATGCACCTTCAAAACACGAATATTCTGTCACATCTGATAATTCCTCTTTCCAACAGACACTTTTATTGGGAAGACTGCAACAAGAAAAAGTACTTTAAAAGGCTAAAGTGACAATGGTGGCAGGAGCTGACACTGGAAAAGCATGTTCATTTAAAATACCAGTGAAAACACAGAGGAAAAAGGAATCTCTGCAGCCGTTTCCAAGTTCCAACAGACACAGACATGAAGTCAGACAAGAACAGAGGTGTCCTTTCACTGACCAGCTACACTGCTGACCAGCAGAACCCCTGAAGTTGGCATTGCCATCTGCTGCCCAGAGCCTTTGCAGCTCTCCATGGAAAAACCAGAGGTGCAGGAGGCTCTGTCAGGGGGAGAGAGCCAGAACCCAGCCAGCCCCAAACAGGGACAGCAGCAAACCTCACCGACAGCTGGATCTGGAGCTGACACCAGGGCTTTGGTGCCTGCTTTGGGGTTATTTACACACAGCCTTCACCACAGGATCCAGGCTGGGCCAGGCTGGCAGGGAGCACAGAGGGTCACTGGTGCCATCTCCCTGCTCAGGCAGGGCCATCCCAGAGCACAGGGCACAGGATTGTGTCCATGTGGCTCTGGAATATCCCCGCTGAGGGACACTCCAGCCCCTCCCTGGGCAGCCTGTTCAGGGCTGGGCACTGCCCAGGGCAGAAGTTGTGCCTCCTGTGCAGGGGCACTTGCTGGGCTCAGTCCCTGCCCGTTCCTCTGGTGCCACTGCTGGGCCCCGCAGCAGAGCCTGGGCCCTGCTCTGCCCCTCCCTGCACACAGGGACACCCAGGGCTGAGGGTCCCTCCCAGCTGGGGCTCCTCTCCACGCTCAACAGCCCCAGCTCCCTCAGCCTTTCCTGGGCACCCAGATGCTCCAGGCCCTCCTCATCCTCACAGCCCTCCAGTTTATGGGAGGTCTATAGAGCTCCTAAGTAGGAAGAAAGCAAGGAGCAAATGACTTCAAGTCCATCTGCCAACTTCCAGATAATTTAAAGTCATGAAGACTAAGGAATCCACATACAACCCATATCTGCAAAAGTATAACACAGGCCTTTGCTAAGGTCACCACTTTTTAAACACAGATTGAGTAAATTTGATGAAAATGTGCTTTTTAAAGCATTTGGGAATCTGGTTGTGGCCTCT
Source organism: Toxostoma redivivum (assembly GCA_013397375.1). Classification (NCBI taxonomy): domain Eukaryota; kingdom Metazoa; phylum Chordata; class Aves; order Passeriformes; family Mimidae; genus Toxostoma; species Toxostoma redivivum. Next base: position 629,865 of record VXBI01006790.1, read on the forward strand.
TCCAAGAAGGGCAGCTTCAGTGCAGGTTTGTTAGCACAGGAGTCTGTAATTGCCACATCCCAGTGCATGAGATCATGAAAAGTGCAGTGACAAGGACCTCTTCCTCCCTGTCACACATCACTGCTGTTACTGTGCCACTCACAACTAAAGCCTGTGAGGTTTCTAAGGAGGTGAAACCACAGAGTGACAGTGGAGCTCGTTTGGTTGGTGCCTGCAAACCTCATTTGGGGAAAGGCTGTGGCTCCCCAGCTGGCAACGGCACACACTCAACTCTGAGCTACCAGCAAGGGGATGTTCCTTCTCCCCCAGGTGTCAGTCCTAGGAAAACAGCATCAATATTAATAGAAGACAAAAGGATGCAAGAAACCCTGCTGAGTGTACGACACTGGGACGTACAGAAGCTCACACTGGGAAAATGGATAATTAATGGATCTTTGTGAAATTTGTGTATTGTAGCAATTTCCATCCAAGAATCTTAGAATGCATTTCAAATGCAGTTCAGCCTCAGGCAAAAAAAAACCCCCAAAACCAAAAACATATTGCTGTAGCATTGTTGTATCTACATGGAAGTGAAAGGAGATGTGGAAATTATGGAAAACATGGAACAATACCCAAAGAATGGGCTCTCTTGGCATGATAAAATCCAGTGGCTGCAAGCAGAAGTGAGAAAAAAAAGTTGAGTTATAAATAGGATGCTAATTTTTAACTGTGAGGGTAATTAACCACTAGAACAACTTCCTAAGGACTGCAGTGGTTTCTCAATTACTGGCAATTCAAAGTGAAGACCAGATTTATTTATTTTAAAGATATGCTTGAACAGGAATTAATTACATCAACTCCTGCTTCCCATGTGCTACAGCAGCTCACTCAAAATGATCCAAATGATCTTTTGTGGCATCCTGCTCTTGGATCAGATCGGACAGCAATCCAGAACAACTGGGGACACTCACAAGGAAATGCAATTACAATTGCACTGGTGCTGGCCTGGAGACACCATCCCTGCTCTCAAAAGGGTCAACATCTCAACTGAGCATCAACACAGGGAAAACAGTCCTTGGATAACAATTTATCCACCTGGGGTGCAGTGTTCAAATTCCCCCTTACAGTAATAGAGAACAAAATTTAGATGGGGCAGCACTAACTTAAAATTTAATTCTTTTGTAAAAGGCATAGCCATAAAATACCTTCTAGCACACAAGACACATATGAGACTTTTCATCCATTGGGGGATGATTTTCTGGGACTTTGCTTGGTTTCCTACTCCCACACAGAGCTGGTACTCTTCCCACATCTCAGAATGTTGTTAACTCATAGACTCAAATTCACCTTGATACAGTGGAACACAGGGAATTATCAAAGAATTTACATTCTGGGGGGAAAGGAATAACTGGTAAAAGAGGGAGTTCAGCAAATGCCCAAAGTTTGGTGTGAGCCCATGCTGGAAATGTCTCCCCTTTCCTCTCCCATCCCTCAGAGGCAGCAGCAGACCCCAGGCTGTCCCACTGATTAGTTTGTGTTTGTAGCTGTTTGGTTGTTTTTATTAAATGATACAACACTCCTTTATTAACAGTGCTCAAACAGCAGGACAGACAGAAGCATGTCCAGCTGGATGTGGCTGACACACAGTACACACACTGCAGACTCCAGAAACCCAAAATTGAAACCTCCAGTTCCAAACTGCTCTGCAGCTCCTGTGGTGCTTTTAGAGGCTCTGAGATGGCCCAGTGACTGCTGCCTGTGCAGCACCTCCCTGCCAAGGCAGGCAGCAGCTGAAGGGCTCCACAGCAACATGCCAAGACATTCTGTTTGCATTTCCATTGTCACTTGATGTAATAAGTGTTGATCTCAATTCACTAAACATTTGTGTCAATTTGCCACTCCACTTGGTTCCGTTTTTAAGGCATTTCTGTTGCATTAAAAAATGGCATTAAACTATAAATTAATTAGTTGGTTTACAAACTTAAGGTACATTATTATCCAGCTCTCTTCTGAACTGCATCTTCACATTTTTTCAGTGATGTGCAAGGAACAGTTTTTACCATTAAAATGTAACTTTCAGGAGCTCTCAGAGGAAAGCCCATCAGAGCCAGCAGGTGCTGGAACATTCCAAAGTGCATTATGGACTGTATTTATGGGAGCTGTCTAGCCATTTAATGGGTTCTTGAATGATTTGCTTAGGTGTTTACTTTTCCTAAAAGCAGTTTATAACCTCTGCTCTTGTCTCTGAAGTCCCTCTTAAATCATTCTGAAAATGCACCAGAGGGCAGTGAGAGGAAGGACTGCATTGCCCACCCTGGGCTCTGTGCTGTGCTTGCCCCCAGGACGAGCAGATCTGCTGTCACAGAAATAGCCATGGCTGACCTCGATATGGGGCCGTGTAATTCCCAGACAGATTCAGCTCAGTAATCCCCAGGGGAGACACTTTCACTCTATTCAGGGGATGTCACTCCTATACCTCCATGTTTCACAAATCTGCGCTGTACAGAAAGGCATTCAGCAAAGTCAAATATTGGCTCTTTGCACCCAGCCTTCCACAGGTGCTTTTCTAACCATGTTTTTTGGATGTAGCATGTTCCCTTCTGGTATCAGCAAGAAGAGTTTGGGGCTGCTCCTCTTCCCACCTCCCTCTCCCCCATCCATTAAGTGAGAATCTGCCAATGGCACTGCTGCCTCTGTAATCTATCACCTCGAGGCCCTTTCATATATCAATGTTTGACTGCTTTCTATGTAAAACAGGTCATTAAGTTAATCAGAAATTGACTACTACTACAAACACCTTTTGAATAAGGTCAAATTAAGATAAAAGTCCTTGCTCTTTTCGTCTCTCAGCAACAAAGACTATAACCAGGCTGCTAAACCCACCATTAATGTCAGTGTGCAGATTAAATGTCATTAAAGGCAATTTGTCACTTACATACACACTTATCTCAATCTAATAATTAGCAAAAGGTCAGGCAGATAAACCTGTGTATTTCAATCCACAATAAATTTCAGCTGCAGGAAATGACAAAATAAAAGTTTAACCATATATACATGTATTTATGTTTGAAATATATGTGCATAATTAAATCCAGAAGAAAAGAATAATCTCTGTTAAAGACCTAACTGGTTTCAAGCCCTGCTTTGGCACTTTGCTTAAGCTGTGAGGAAGCCAATTGCATGATCAGGGATCAAAGTAATTCCCCAAAGGAGCAGAGCAGCCCTTGCTGGGGGTGTGACAGCCAGAGAAATGGGTCACAGGCACTCCCCAGACCCCAGAACCAGCACCACAACTGGCACCTGCCTTGGTCCAGCCAGGATGTGAGCTCAGGTGAATGAACAGCAGGTGAATAAACACAGCCACCCCCTGACCTGCAAGGGCACTCCTTGCCTTGAGGTGTCAGCACCCTGACCCCATGTCAGGAGCAGGTGCCAAGGACACCCAAGTGACAAAGCAGCAAAGGAGAAAGCAAACCTTTAATTCCTCAGCCTGCCATCTCCACACCCCCCAAAAAAGGCTCAGGTGTGCCTGAGCAGTGGCACTGCAGCTCTGCACAGGCAGGGAGGACACCAGCACACCCCATGCTTGTCACTCCTTTTTGCCTCTGCAACCTAAAATTCCCTGACAGAATTCTACACAACCTGTAGAAAATGGAATCGCCACACCTCGATTTTGGCAATCCTGGCAAATCTCCTTTAAATGATGCTGTGGCAGTGTGGTTGGCAGGTTTGGCTCAGTGAGGAGCAGAAGGGCAGGGCTGGGAGCAGGCAGGGAGTTGTGCCCCATCAGTGCCAGCTCTGCCCATGGCACAGCCCTGCTGCAGGGCTGGCACCTGCCAATGACCAGCTCCAGTGTGTGCCAGGCTGGGCACCAAACCATGGCATGCTCCTTTGTGGAAAAGGATAAACTTCAAATCTCTCAACAGACAAAAACCAAACAGTTTCCAAAATAACACACTCCAAAGCTGAAAACGTTACCAGTACCTGAGTCCATGCTACCATTGGATCCTTTCCAGCTTTTCCCACCCAGCTGTACAAATTCCTAAACCCAATCCCTGTTCACAGACCATGCTCCCATTTAATATTTCAGACTTTCCTGACTCCAATGACCATTAACAGCTCATTTTCAGTTCCTTCCTGTGAGGATACAGCTGTGACACGGATATTAATAACTAAATAACATACAGAGACAGAGCAGTATTTTTCAAAGACATTTTCAATTACTCTGGTCATGTTTTGTTTGTTTTATTTCACATTGGCAGGACATAACCCATCTTCAGTGTCTAACTAGGTACTTCCTAAGGCAGTGCAATGGCAAATTGTCAGCACTCAGCCTCTCCCCCTGCTTCTAAGAGAGCAGGGACACTTAGTTAACTCAGGGTGATGATGTGTTGTTTTAATCATTCATAGCAAAGAAAGATGGTTTCAAGGAATCATACAATTTACCCAGCTTCTTGTCACAAAGGTACTTCATGATTAATGGAAAGTAGATGTGTGAAACAATATATTACAGCAAAACAGGATTTTTATGTCTCTTAGCTGGGGAAATTTTTGGATACCTTATTTAAAAAAGAAAAATAAATCACAGCAAGCATGAGTTTTAAAAGCAGTGACAAATTCCTCTCAGCACAGGTTTTTGAAGCTTCGTTTTAAAGTGCTGGATTTTTTTTTTTTTAAGGCTTACATCGGGATGGGACACAGCCTTAAAGAACTCAACCTACTGTTTACAGAGAGAACTGCTGCTCTGACTGTCTGACCGTCATCAATCAAGCCCAAAGCCTTGCTGACTGGAAAACTCTGCTCATCCATTATTCATGTGCTGCACCATCCATCCCCAAAAGGTAAACAATTAAAAGGAGAAAATACAAAGGATGGTAGGGGACAGCAACAAAGTCATCTTCAGATTACAAGATAGAATCTGAGGGAGAAAATGTCAGGAGATGAGTGGAAGAGCTGAGGACAGATTCAAGTCTGACTGCTGGCTAATGAGAGCAGGGAACAGATCCCAACAGCAAACCACAGCCACAGGTGGGCTCTCATCTCAAGTCTTCTTCATGTCCATACAGAAGATGATATTCCTTTATAGCATCACAGCAAAATATCCCCAAATATTTCTAAAGTAGAAGAAAAATGCAATTTTAAAAGAATCAACTTCAAACACAGCTGCTTCAGCACTGTCTGATCCCTTTAACTTCAGGCTCTGTCCAAAGAAAACCCAGCAGTCCCACCTCTCATTGTGTGACAGGGAGGCTCCTTTTGGCACTCCAAGAGCTGGCTGGAGCAGCTGAAAACTGCAGGAAAAGGCCTTGGGGTTCAAGAGAAGCCAGTGATTTTGGACTTCTCAGAGGTTTGGCACATTTTATTAGAGGATGGACTTTGGTATCAGCACTACAAAGCAAACACCTGAAGGACACTGTACTCACAGTGCCCCCAGCTCCTGGAAACTGAGGCTGGAGTGTGTTCAAAACCTCCCTGCTTTTCTCCTTATGTGAGTGCATTAGCTGAACAAACTGATCTGCAGGAGACTCATCTGAGGAAGCATGAGTAATTTTTATCTAGTGTTTGGTTTTCAAGATCATCTATGGGCTGGAGATTCTACCACTGGGACCTCAGTGTCCTACAATGCTCATCTTGGTGGGGAGCACGTGCAGGTCTCAGTGTCCCCTCTGTGCCCAAACACATCTCTGCCAGAAATCTCACTCTCTGCTAATGTAAGGAAGAAAAGGAAGCACGTGTAGGCTACAGGGTTACAAAGAAAAGGTTAATCCTTCAGCCTGAGGTCCAAAGCATGCACCCCAAAGGCAGTGCAGAGCTGTGAGTGGAGGTGGATCCAGGGTCATTTCCCAGCCCTCAGTAATGAACTGTTCATCCCAGCAGACACAGGAGACAGTGTCCCGACTGACACTGACATTATCATTTGCTCACCACGGTTTTATATCCACAAAGTATCAGTTCTTTCCTCTTTCCTAAGCAGTGGAAGGATGTGAAGGTCAGGCTGAAGCAGCTTTCACTGCTCCACTCGTACTGCTCTGCCTGGGAGCCCAGTGCCTTGGGAAGGACAGGAGTGTGTGAGAACAATGTGCTACCCCACAGCTGTGGTCAGGACTGCTATGTTTAAAGGTTACAGTGATTAAGCACTGTGATTAATTTAGTCACAGCAGAATCAATTCCACTCAACTACTAATCTAATTTACATCCTGGAGAGGACTCTGCTCTTCCCTGGTCGGCGTGGGTTTGAATTTAGATTCATTTTTCCCTAAGAAGTATGTTTTGAGGGATCCCACTGCAATTAGCAAATGTTTTGACAAAGCTAATGGGAGAGTTCTGTCTCTGTGTCACTGCTTCCTGTCATCTGCCCTTTCATAAACCACAGTCAGCTCCCAAACCTCCTGAGTGTGATCTGGATTAAAGGATCACCTACACAGGAGCCTGTTTGGTGTCACTACCCCACTGTAACTGCACTATGGCAGAGAAACCAACACCATAACTTGGCTCAAAATGCCTGGACAACATCAAAAGCAGCACAGGAACAGGCCAAGGGTGGGATTCTCCCCCTCTGTCCTGTAATTGTGAGATCCCACCTGGAGCCCTGTGTCCAGCTCTGGTGTCCTCAAGAAGGATGTGGACCTGCTGGAGTGAGTCCAGGAGGCCCCAAAGATGCTCCAAGGGCTGGAGCCCCTCTGCCATAAAGGAAAGGCTGAAAGAGCTGGGATTGTCTCACCTGGAGAAGAGAAGGCTCTGGGGAGATCTTAGAGCCCCTTCCAGTGCCTGGAGGGCTCCAAGAGAGCTGGAGAAGGACTTTGGACAAGGGATGGAGTGCCATGACAAGGGGAAATGGCTTCCCACTACCAGAGAACAGGGTTAGATGGGATATTGGGAAGGAATTGTTCCCTGGCAGGGTGGGCAGGGCTGGCACAGGGTGCCCAGAGCAGCTGTGGCTGCCCCTGGATCCCTGGCAGTGCCCAAGGCCAGGTTGGACATTGGGGTTGGAGCAGCCTGGGACAGTGGAAGGTATCCCTGCCATGGCAGGGGTGGCACTGGATGGGCTTTAAAGTCCTTTCCAAGCCAAACCATTCAGTGATTTTTCTCCAGATGAACAGGATCCCTCAGGAAAGATTTATTCCTTAAAAACAAGATATGTTTGTCAGACTCAAAAGAGTGATGAAGATTACACGGGGGGTGTAAAAGCAGGGTAAGTGTAGGCAGATGGGTCTACTAAAGCAGGATTCTGGTAGCCACAAAGAGGAAGAGGGGACACATAGTGAATTCCCATTAAGAACAAACCATGGGACTCTACATGTAAGAGTAACAGGAAAATTATACCATTGTATTCTGAAAATTCAAATTATTTTATTCTGAAAAATCACTGCCTAAGTTAGAGGTGAGTGCAAGACAGACCTTAATGCCACTCAGCCAGACATTGAGGTTGAAAGATCTACAGCTCCCAGGACTGGCAGGAACATGTGATCTTGAGAGAAGCCCCATTCAGGAGACAATACAAAGAAATTACTTTAACAACTATTATTTGGTCAGTGTATGCCTGGAAGTCACTGGAACATGCATACCTCCTAATTTCTAGTTTTCTTTCTGAATAGTCATTTCCAAAATTTATCAAGAACTTCCCTTCTTTAGGGAAGCATGGGAATGGCTGACAATCACGAGTGTCTCCTCTGAGCAGATCAAGGGGAGAAAACAATTGCTCCCTAAACCTACAACGGATCTGCTCCAGCACAGCTGATATAACATTAGGATACCTGCAGCCAGTGCAACCTGAACCCTCTCAGAACACCCCTGCTGAGCAATCTTTACTGTTACCTCCTTCACCTTCCTGCAGAAATCCCTTAAATTATAGATACATGAGAGGAAGCTGATCTGCACCGCCCCCGGCACATCCCGATTCCCAGCACGTCCGTCTCCCTTCCAGCCCAAGTGCTCCTGTGTTTTGTCAATACCAGCCTAGTACAGCTTCAAATATTTAGCTTAACTTGATCTTCCGAGCTGCAGGAGAGAAAAGGCAGAGTCTCCTAACACCATTTGTTGAACAAACAATTGATCCCAGCAGAGGATGGCGGCTGTGCTGAGCCCCTCCGAGCCGTGACAGCCGCCAGCGGTGACAGCTCTGTCACTTGGCAGGGGTGACAGCTCCTCTGATTCCTCCATCAGCTGATGTGACTGAGTGACCTTTTCCAGGCTCAGCAGCTGCCTCCCTTCTTTATTCAATCATGGCAGAAAATAAGTCCCTTTGGGGAAATCCTGCCCTTTCTGTAATTTGAAATGACCGCGGTTGTCATTAGGCCTTGTTTGCTAAATACGCTCGTGAGTGGTGGCGGAGGGCACGTGGCTGGTGTGTGTGAGACATGGCAGAGCCCTGGAAATGCTCTCCAATTCCTTGTCAGCATTCCACCCACTCTCAAGAGGGTTCCTGTAAGACCCCAGGTCAGGCAGGTACCTGCTCACCTCGGGGTTTTCAGAGAGAAGGAACAAAGTGCAGCAGCATGAAAAATGGAATGTGTTCATGCAGCTCCACAGACACAGTCTGTTCTTCACGGTGGGAAAAGAGAAATGCCCTTAATTAATAACAGTGACAGAGTAAAGGGGTTTCAAGTAGCTTTGCCATAAGCCTGCTTTGCATCCCTGCTCATTTATCAGGCTCTCTGTGGCTGCAGGCCCAGGGAGATTGCCATGGCCCTCACTGCAACCCCAGCCGCTAGAGAAAGCAAGTAAAATTTAAAAAAAAATAAGTAAGTTCCATGAAATGAGCAGTCAGTTTGAAATTGCAATAAGTCTGCTCTGGCTCAGCCTCTGTCTGCTCCATGCCTGCTTTCTGCATAAAATTGAGCAGTCGAATCTTACCAGCACAAATGCTTCAGAAAAGTGAATTTCAAAGTTGCTCCCAGTATTAAAAGAATCATTATTTACATTTTCACAGAATTGCTTTTGCTGAGAAATCACATCCACACAGCTAATCACAGCACAGATTTATTTTTGGCACAAGGACTGCCTGTCTTTAAGTATTACCCTGGTTCCCTCTCTGGCACCACATGAGCCCCTTCCACCCACAATAAATTGCAATAAGCTTCCTTAGACTGTCTCATATACTGTATAATACCTGTACCATCACAGAGATGTCCTACATGACAACATATCTAACATGACAAGTGACATTTTAATATTTGCGATTAACTCACAGATTAAAAAAAATATTTGTAAGGCAGATAGTTCGAGCAACAAAGAGGAAATCACAACCCCTCTAATTGCAACCCAGGCTAAGGGGAAAAAAACAGGCTAAAATTATTCAATGTATTGAATATATAAAGTAAATCCTTTACTGCTCTCTAGCAGGTAGTGCAGGACAGGGAAGGTAATTGCAGGGCCACAGGAGGAGTTCTAGAAAGAGCCAGAGGAATGTGCAGTGCCTGGGTCTGCCCTGCCCAAAGCAGTCTCAGTCATGACTCTGAATGCCATAGTTCCAGTGCCCCAAGGAATTCAATCTGCTCTCTGCTGAAAGCTGGTTTCCCAAAAGCATGATCTGTGTTCACCTCCTGTAGCCAGTAAATGCATTTCCTTCTTCATTTGACACAGTGATGGCAAATGGTGCCCACTGCCCACCCAGGCTGGGGTTTGGTTTTAAGCTCCTTCAGGGTCATTCTTGCTCCACTACAGAATTCTCTGAACCATCAGGCTGCTTCACAGAATAAGAGCTTGAAGCTGCAGTGGCCCAAATTAGAGGGAAAGATGAGAGAGGGATGGTTGTGAGGCAGAAGAGCAGAGGAGAATTTCCCAGCACAAAGTGCTGCTGGTGCTCGGTGCCGCCGGAACCTTTGTGCACCTTGCCATTATTGAGGGATTACAGGACCTTCTGTGCAGCTGCTGAGCCTGCCAAGTCCCAGAATGCTAACCAAAATCCCACACAAGCTGCTAAAATCTTCAGGGGGTTTTACAAGACAAATTTCAATAATCCTTTTAAGTGCTTCTTTAGAATCGAGCATGAATTTGCCAAATCCAGGGTAGCTTATTCTTCTTAAATTCATAACACAACTAACTAGTGCTACGTGCCTTGCAAGAACCTCTCAGTGCTCCCTTGAATAAATGCTGCAGAATTTCAATATTCCTGAACTACTTGATATGAGAAACTGGGCTGGAAATCTTGGGATTGCAGACAGCATGAGTGGTACTGTATATCCTGACTTTGATCAAATGGAAAAAACAAGGATATTGATGAACAAGGATTACACTCGAGTTCAGTGTTCCCACCTCTTCAAGGAAACCATTAGCACTGATTAACTTTGCAGACCAGAAAAGTCTATAAATACCAGAAAGTAGTTATCTGTGAGGTGAATATTTTTTCTCTAATTCTGTTTCAAATTAATAAATGCAAGAGTAGGGCAAAAAGGAAAAGATTGTTTCATCAGGCACTAGGAGGAATTCTGAACAGATGAAGGAGAGTGAAGGAGAGCAGAAACTTAGAAAAATAAGGTAGAACAAAAAGAGAGGCAAAGGGGGAAAAAAAAGAAAGAAAAAAAAAGGAAAATTAGTTGATGGAATTAAATTTTGTTAGACTAAAGGAGGAAGTTAAAAGAAAGTCATCCAAACCTCTAAGTCACTCCTGCAACTCTCACCCACATCCACTTGACAAAGCACTTAAGTCATATTGCACCCCCTTGGACACTGGGGAATAAATGTACCCCAATATCCAACCCCCAGAGCACACAGCTCTGTGTGCCCTCCCTGCTTAGAGCTGATCCTCCTTGGCCCCTCTGCCAGCACACACAACACATGCACAAAACACAAAAATAAACACAAAAACATGCATTTGATACAGAACAAGGCAAACAAGCCAGCACAGATCCATATTTCTCTGAGACTGAATTTTGATTTTGTGTAGTGGTACAGGCCCTGATCTAGACATTGGGTCTCTAAAATGGAGATCCTGACCCTTCACATGCAGGAATCCTGTATTTGCTCAAAGTGAATTTTCTGTTTTCCATTTGATGTCTGGAGACTATTTTCATCCTTCCTGTCCTTACAGAAGCAGTTGGGATTGGAATCTACCTCTCCTATCACAAGAAAAACAACAAAAAAAAAAAAAAAAGCAAAAAGAAAACACAAACATAAGGAGGAGCCCTGTGGGTGCCCTTAAGAAGCCAACCACAGTCATGGTCCAGAGGGAGGAAGCAAAGGGGATGTGTGGATTTCAGAGTGCTCCAGCTCTGAGCTTTCCAATAACATCATGAACCTGACCCTGGGGTGTTCACAAAGCTCTGATTTTCCTGCTGGCAGCTGGAGACTGCAGCACTGGTAGCTGAGCTGAGAAAATGTACTCTAGAAGGTCTCCAAGACAGGGAGAAAAAGAAAATAAACAGTGAGCCCCATGGTGTCACTTTTATAGTCACTTCTGTGACAGCAGCCACGCTTTTCTATGGCACTCAGTAAACAATTCAGAGCAAATGTTTTTTTGGCTGTGGGAAGAGGATGCTCTTTTCAGACAAACACAATGCAAAGGCAAACAAAGAGCAGAAAACAGGATGGCTCATTACTACCTGTCTTCTTCCAATTACACTTATTACTCTGGAGGTGGCAAGACCAATAAATAGGCAACACAGTGCCAAAAAAAATACATATTCACTCTGCAACAGTATTTTCTGAGAAAAATATAGAAACACCCAAACATCTAAACACCACTCACTAGAAAAATGGGCTCAACCCTACAAATCACAGATCTCATCATCAAAAAGACATTGCCATCATACCTTTGACACAGCTTTATCTACACCATGCTCACAGTTTAACTGCAGACTGAGAGCAAAGTTTGCTGTACAAAAGAAACCACACCAAGGGCTCTTCATGAATTTGCCTCTCCAGATGAATCCAGCCTGCTTTGCCATCCATGGGGAAGGCAGGGCTGTGGGGTGTCTGCCCATCTGCCCCTTCCAGACCTCCAGGTATGTCCTGCAAGCCTCATTTCAATCCTCAGCACTGCAGAACCATCACAAGGGCCACATCCCAACACTGCAAAGCAGGTGGAAGTCAAAGGGAATAAAGTAATTACAAGCATTATGTGCAGTCATTTTTGAGATACTGGAAGTAATTTCCACTTCTTTCCACATGCTGCTGCATTGGAATTGTTTGTAACAGGTTTGTATTCCAGGACTACAAAGCAAAAATGTTCTGTGCTACAATACCACATTAGAAGGGACAAAACCCCCTCAAACTCCTATAAAGCTGCACCAAATTCCCACAAGCAGAGGAATCCTACAAAATCTCGGCCAATATTCTGGAATCCCTCAGACAGGAATACAGAAGGCTTCTGGAAACATTTGTAACTGCACGGTGTATTTTCAAAGCATGTCAGAACACAAGAGGAGGATTAAGTTCCTTATACTGCCACCTCCTCCTCCTCCTCCTTCTTGCAGGATGACACTGCTAACAGGATAAAGTGAGTGACAGGGTTATATGATCATTACATAAAGGTAGTACACATGCAAAATCCTCAGAACATGGGGAAAAAAATTATCAAAGAGGTTGCACCATCTGTCTGTGGAGAAAAAAACAACAGCTGGTGCAAGGAGCTGCAAGATGCCAGCCTTGCGAGTGACAAGATGGGAAATGACAGGAAACAGCTTTTCACTCTTCTAACAGCAAAAGAAACGTACAGCCCGTGTTCTCGTGTTTGAAAACCTCCAGATGCTGCCCTCTTCTCACATTTCCATATCTTTGTTCATGCAACATCTGAGAGCTTTTCTATTTTTACAGAGGGAGGGGAAGAAAGCACAAAGCCATCAAATGTATATATATTTTTTTCCTTGTGAGAGGATGTTGAATGAATTTTAATCATGATCATGAGAAAAAAGGAAAAGAAAAATCAGCAGTAATTGATGTGAGAAACCTTTGAAATTTTCTCCTCCTCAGAAGAAATTGCAATGTTTGGCTTTCATAAAGGCTTGTGTATTATAAATATTAGCTTATTCTGAGGCTGACTAGGCTTTTAGATTGATTCAGGACAGTGCTAAGGGTCACCATAAATCAGAAAACCATGGAATCCAAGGATGGTTTGGGTTGGAAGGGACCTTAAAGATAATCTAGTTCTGACTCCCCTGCCATGGGCAGGGACACCTTCCACCAGAGGAATGTTTTGTGACATCAGCAGGTGACAAATCCCCCTGAACAGGGAACAAATCTGTGCCAGGGGTCCCAAGCATCCCAGGCCCTCAACATGAAGGTCCCAACCTCACCTGTTTGTGCAAAGTGCTTTTCCAAGGTGTGTAGTTGAAGGAAGGGACACCACCAAAAGCCATCCCACAGAATCCCTGGGAGCCCCAGATGGGACCAAAGGCTGGGACCCAGCCATGGATCCTAGCAGGAGCTGGTCAGATGTGACCTCGTGTGACCCCCACAAACCCAGAGTTATTTAGCCCTGACACACACTTCCCAAAGGAAACATGCTGGGAAGTCAGTGCCATGAAGGAACCCCTGCCATGGGGTGAAACCATGGGCACAGGCAGCGTGGGCTCCTTGCCCCAGCACAAGGCTCAGGGAAAGCTCAGTGTGAGCACAGCACTAATCTGGGGATCAGGGATGGATCTGGACAGCCTGAGACTGATATTTCTACCTCCCCAGACAGATTAGTGCTTGGTTCATCCCAGTGTTTTGCAGCAGGAGATAAAGTCAGATTATTCACTGCAGAAGGAAGTGAGGTATCTGCCCACAGCAGAGCAATATCCCAGTGCCAGATCTCAGCAGGGGGCACAGCTTCACCTCAACACCACCCTGCAGGACCCTCAGAGCCTAACTCTGGGCTTTACCTTCCACCCTTCACCAACAAAACGCTGCCTTCCTGGCGTTTTTTTTCTCTCCTGATAGATATCAGAGATCACTGCTGAGAGTTTTGGTTATTGCATGCCAAAAAGGCTCTGTTAGACTAAGACAGCAATGCACAGATAACTGAGATAACAGCCCAGGAGCTGGGGGGAAATCCAGGTGGAGCAGATTCAAGACCCTACTCCAGGTCAGGCAGGATGGGTGTGAAGGAGGCAGAGGACTAGTCCTATTTTCCTTATCTGACCCTTGAGCTTTTTCCAACTAATCCTTCTCACAACAGCAGTTATGTTTTCTGAGCCAGGAGCAAGGTTCCCAAAAGCCATCATGGCATGAGCATCAGCCCATGCAGAGCAAGTGAAATCATAAAAAAATAACTTTAAGCATCATCAAGCTTAGAGAGAATTTACAAGGTGATGTTTATTTCTACCTTTGATTCTCTACATGGTCTCTACAGATCAGAGTACTTAGAAAACATAATTATTTTAATTAGGAGTAATTCAATTAGAATATCTCATTGCCAATAACATTGCTAATAAGAAATGAACACACTTGGCTTTTTTTTTTTTTTTTTTTTAATCTTACCTTTGGGGACTCTCTGAGTACTTTCCCAGATGTGGAAATACTGCTTTGATGTTGCATGCCTAATTCTTTCTCCTGTAGGGTCTGATTCAGTGTATACTTAAGTCCACTCTGGTCTTTCCTTTGCTTCCAGAGGGTGCAGGACTGTGCTGTTCCACACTGCTTTATGTCAGGAGGGATTTGTGCTGTAACTCCCTTGCAGGAGAACAGCGAAACGAGCACCCTGTCTATGAAAATGGTGATGCCAATTAGGCCTGGTGGAGTAACCACATCAGTAAAAGAGTAAAAACCACCTCCTGGAGATCCCTCACTAGTGGGTCTTTGACAATAATTCAGGATTGTGCTTTAGGCCTCTTCAATGGGTCCATCATAGTGAGTGACAAGAGTAATAACAGTATTTTGCTCTAACAGCACAAGCCAGGCCAATTTGGAATGTGCACGCTGCAGTATCAAACCAGAGCACAATGTGAGTCCCTGGAAGTGGCTGCTGGCGTCACAGGGCAGCACCCAGTGGTTTCCAGCTGTAACCAGAGCTGGCTTACCCCCAAGGAGATGGGCACCCTTGGGTCAGGGAGCTCCTCTGCTCCCCTCTCTGGGCCACCTTGGCCGTTCTGGAAACCAGGAACCGCCATCCCAGCAGCCAGGTGACCTGCAGTGACAGAGACAAACCTGGGTGCACTCCAGTTTGTGCTGTAGGGGACAGGGATGGCTGGCACCTCCTCCCCAGGGCTCCTCCTGCAGCCCCCAGGGCAGCCAGGCTGCTGTGAATTACAGCCACTGGGAATCCTAACATCTGTGCTCATATATGCACACCCTTAACACCAACAGAAATCACACAGATGGAGAATATTCCACTATTTCTAAGCACTTTCTCTGTGCTCCAGCCAGCAGGGCTCTGAGAAGCTTGCCTTGGCAAGCAGAGCTCAGCTGAGCTGTGGACAATTAGCTGCTTTACCCACTTCATGCTCATCCTCTTAACCAGCAGCCAAAGAATATTTTAATGCTGATCTATCTCAGCCTTAGCTGTGACACGCTCCCAGCACAGCACAGCTCGTTTTAGATTGTACTGAACAATAAAGGGTCCTGTTATCCAAGGGTGGTACTTGAAAGCCTATCTGCAAGAACAGATCTCATTATTTTAATTAAAAGCTTCCACGTATTATTTTCTGAGCTAACAAATATGGCCATAGTTGTAATTACGGAATCACCAAATATAGTCTCAAGATCTTGTTAATAATGATATCCTTTTTAAAATCTCATAATCTTAAAAAAATGTTGTAATTAAGTCACCAAGCAACTATATTTGTCTCCATGAAATAAAGCCAAATCTACAGATAATTGCAAATAACTCATTTCCCAGAGGATTAATTTTTTTGTATGCCAATTAGGCTCACAAATCTCAAGCTGTCACCTTCATCTCCAGACATGCAGCCGGCTGAGAGCACAGCTATAAACAAAACAGCCCAAGTGCCTCTCGTTCCCTCAGTAAGAAAGAAAATGAAGTTAGCAACACACATTTGTAGATGTCAGCCCCCCGAGAGCAGAAAAGGGGGGAAGAATAATCTTTGGATGTAGGACAATTAAAACACTTTGTCTGGCTTTCAGGAAGCGTTCTGGGAAAGCTCCTGAGAGACTTCTGGGGTAACAGCTGCCTGGAGACTCAAAGCCACACATGACATACCATCCCCAGCCATGGATGGTTTTCTCCACCATCCCCCAAGTCCTGGGAGCTCTTTGTGAACCTCAGCCAGACACAAGCACAGATCTGGCACAGGAGGGCTCATGGGAACGGGCATTTGGCACAGGCAGGGCTGGCAGGAGCCACAGCTGGAGCTGCTGCTGCCTCCACCTCTGTCCAGCGTCCTTTTGGGGGCAAAGCTGCTGTGCCCCACCCTCAGCACCTGCAGCAGCACCTCCTGCAGTCCCTCACTGTCACCTCTGCTCTTCCACAGTGCCCACCAAACATGGTGCTGGCAGCTGCTGGCACCTGCTTGGGGAATATTCCAGAGCAGTAGCAAACAGCCATTTCTTCAGAACACGTTGGCAACACTAAGCAATTGTCCCAATCAAATCAACAAACCAGCTTTGCAGCCTAAAAAATCCAGAAGTGTTTTGCAGCTCCCACTTAGGTGCAAGGGAGTCCCTTCGCCTGCCCCTGCTGAACCTCCTGCACTCACACATGCAATCTGCCCCAAGCAGCTCAACAACAGCAAAACTGCCCAGAAGCATAAACTCAGGGTATCTGAGAGGTTACACACTCACAGAATAGGGGAACAACTCTGTGACAAGTCTCTGTTTCAAAAAATAATGACACACAATTCACAAAACTTGAAACTGAAGCATCGAGATGTGTGCTGGTGGCCCAAGCTGAGCACACCTTTAACATCAGCTCCTTGGTCCAGTGTCTGCTCCTGGACAGGTGCCCCAAAGCCTTGAAGCTGCTGAGATGAGTGTCTGGGAAGCCCTGGGGGACACAGGCTCCTTTGACTCACTTTGTCCTTCTCAGGAGTGGAGATGAAATGTTCCCTCACAAAATCCTCGTGCCTGACAAGCAACCAAAGCATTTCCCACCATCTATCCCTGTTCCCATCCTCAAGTCACCCAAGATTCCCTTCAGCCCATGCAGCTTAATTCTTAATTCTTATCCCATTCCTTTCAAACAATCCCTGACTTTACTCCAGCAGGGAAAGGGCACACCAGGTAACCTGGACCTCTGCCACCTGCACTGCTCCTGTATCTAAAACATGCAGCTTTTCCATCCTTGTCACTGCTCAGCCCCTCCTTGGCCTGCCCAGCTGCATGAGGACATCCCCATGCACACACCTCTATAAATACTGCTGCCATTGTGGCCCTGCATTTGGTTAGGAAGGGGAAGAGGCCAATTCTTGGGGAGAGCTGCACCTAAAGGACTTAAAGATTGTACAGAAGGAAAAAAATAAATCCTGTGGAAAACAAAATTGCTAAGATGAGATATACCCATATATCTATACTCATAACCAAGGCTTCAGAAATGCTGATTAATCCTTGCAGCCTTAAAGCATTGGAGGTACATCTCTGTCACATTTCTGAAACGTTGGCCACAAAGTACCTTTGTAAAGATGCAAACAACAGCCTGAAAAGTACATTCTCCCCTTTGTCAGCGTCACTGTAGGAAAAAAAACCAACCACAAAGTGTTTGTAACAAAACACATTGATAGTCATGAGGATATTTCATTTTTTTCCTTCCTGAATTTAACAAAAGCCTGGATCTACCACTCAAATTAAACACAGTGCAGTAAAGCATAAAGTCTGCATTCAACAAGTTTAATTACTGTGTAAATGAAAGAAATTATTATTCATTCATGACATTTATTTCAGTTCCAGTGCTAGCTGCCTTTATAAAGTGGGATTGGGGGTGCAGAGGGAGGAGGAGGCTGGGTGTATAATTACTACTATATTTCTTTGCCAAACATTAGTGAACTTAAACAAAAAGTGCTTGTTTTCGTTGGAGAGGAAAAAGCATGTGAGCTATCAATGCTGGATCTCAGGGACGCCCACAGCCTTGACACGGTGCCAGGCTCTGCTAGGTACAGCAGTGCTGGGGAGGCTGATAACACTGGGCTCATTGAGGGCAAAGCCAGCTCAGGACTGCAGTGGGTCAAAAGCCACCCAAACGATGGGAACAATCCAAGCAGAGCCCCTGGGCAGTAACGGGAGCCACTGTGACATGAAAGATAAACTGGCAGCTGATGCTATCGGGGCCGGCCAACAATGCATCTTTTCTAATGGATTTGCACAGAGCTTAAACTTCAAACAAAGCAAAGGGAAAATAAAACCCTCTAAGCTGATTCAGATCAGGCATTTTTGGGAGTCTGAAGGAGGCTGCAGAAGGATTCCCTCCTTAGGAGATACCATAAACCTGCAACACTTATTCTGCCTCATGCTGTGCATTGTGCTGATCCCAGGGGAATAGCTGTTACCTGCTCTGATCCACCCAAAACACCTGAGCTTTCCAGAGAGCACTGTAAACAAATTCTAGTGACTAATCAAAACAGATCTTCCCAAAAAGTATTTTTCCTAGGAGAAGCAATTTCTGTGCTTTCCTGGCCCTCCAACTACCAGCATTTAATCACTGCACTACAGGAGAGATTACACTCTGGCAGAAGTGGCCTCAGTTTACTTTAGGAAGGAAAAGGGAAAAAAAAAAAGAAAAAAAAATCAACATTGGGCCACACAAGTTGTATGTAAGAAATTACAGTTGATGCATTTAGATAAGTGGAAGGAGCAGGGATGGTCCTGGAGGTCAGCCTAAGTGGGGGAATGACTGCAGTGATGTTTCACATCCACATTTAAACATTCCACTTCTCCTGTTGTGCTAGCCAGAAAAAGCATCCTTTTTAAAAGAGGGGCTGTGCAGAGCTGCCATGGCTGCCTTCCACAGCCAAGGCTGTGGGGTGAGCCTCTGAAAGCCCATGGAGTGTGTGCACTCAGCTGAGGGAATAAACATGACTCATTTTTTTGCATTTCAGAGTAATACATGTCAGAGTCAGCTCTGATCTCATTCCTGATTCCAAATGAGTTGCTCTGAAGTTTGTTCCCAATTCCTTGCCGAACCTAATCAAGCCAAATGGAACAAGCCATAATCCAAGCAGAATTCGATGAACTGCACCCTTTAAGAAGGCTATTAAAGCTTGTTCTCAGGGTTTAAACCAGGAGAAGATTTAAGGTGGAGAAGAGATTATCCCACATCTGCCTCCCATGACCTCCCTCTGTTGGCACCAGCACTGCCACTGTCAGAGGGAGCAGCTGCCAGAAGGGTGGATTTGAGACACTGACCTATTCTCTCACATCCTACACACCACTGACATCACAGCTAATTTTTCTGCCCCCAGACTGCATCAGTATCCCCTCAAATGCTTGATTCTCTGGTAATTTGAGGCTCAGAGCCTCAGAGCTGCTGCTTTGGTTAGAGCACACTGCCCCTGCCATGGGTTGGGAGCAGCCACAGCACTGCTGCAGCTTGATCCTCCCTCCTGATTAGAGCAGGGCTTTGCAGACACAAAGCACTGTCTCCTGCCAAAACCTGATTACTGCTGCACCCTAACAACCACACTGATAACAAACAGGCAAGGTAATTACACCCAGAAATAGGTTACACGCCAAAGCCAAGTACTTTGGCCAAGCCTGCACAACAATATCTGCATTTACTTTTTCAGAGTGGCTCAAAATTATTGCTGAATTTATGCCATTACTGGGAGGAGACCAACAGCCACATCATCTTTGGACTCTGCAGCATCACTGAGAGCCAAGGAACAGATAGGGACAGCATTCCCTACAATGTCCATCACATTTCCCCATGGTCAGTCAGCTGGCTGGGGATGCTGCTGCCTGTGCTGGGTGGAAATACCAGCTGTTCACAGGGCAAGGGGCACTGTGAGGAGCAAATCCAGTGCCCAGGAGCTGAGGAGTGACTGCAACATGGAGCAGGAGCTGAGGGAAGGGAAGCAGCCCACAACAGACACGTCAGCAGAGTCACTTCCAAGCAGCCCCTCCTGGGAACCTGTGCAGGAGCTGCAGGACTCCAGAGCTCCCCAGGAAAACACTTCCCTGCACACTGCACACACCTGCATGGAAGGGCTTTTCCAACACCACTGACAGCCTCATCTCAGCCAGCCAGGAGTTTTTAATTGCCTGCAGAAAGGAACAGAAACGGGGCAAGGGATCCTCTCTGCCCACCTTAAGCATTAACTTCATCATCATTTAATAACAAAATGGGCAAGAAAAATTTGTTGCATTGCTAGTAACAGTGATAATTTCTTATATTACTATTTCTTGCCTAGTAGCCTGGAGCTCCTGTGCTGAGTGATGCAGGATCCCCCAGAGCACAGACTTTACAGAGAGGGCACCAGCACTGCCCTGCAGAAGGGGGAGAGTGCTCAGTGCATTCCCTGTGAACAGGAAACTCCTGCACTGACACAGCACTCACAGGCACTGGCCAAGCAGCCTGGAAAGCACTCTCAGGCTGTCACTAGGCATTTCCACAGCCAGCTGAGATGCACAAGCAATTCATATAAGGCAACACCAAAAATAATGCTAATTACTTTAGGCTTATGATAAGAGAGATCTTTTTCTACAGGCAACTTTGCAAGGTCACCTTCCTTGCTTTAGTCTCTCTCTTATTTTTTTTATTTTTTTCCTTTTTTTTTTTTTTTTTTTTTTCTTTTTTTTTTTTTTTTTAACAAATGACATTGAGCTGCTTTCAAAGCTTATCTAATTCTACCTCAGGGCAGGAAGGGGTTAAGACCTTAAAAATACATACAGATGAATAGAAAGCCAGGCTGGCCGGGCAATGTTTTAAAAAAGGAAAGGAGGGGGAAAAAAAGAAAAAAAACAGTATTTTCTTACAGTCAAAACAGAAGCACGACCCCAGAGTTGAAGGTCACTTGCTCTCCTGCAGCGCTGGGAGCAATGCTGTCAATCCCAGGGTGTGCTGGAAGTGTCCCTCAGTGTGGGGACAGAGTGGCACAGCACAGGAGGAACATTTACCCGCTGGGAAAGGGGATGGAGGACACAGCTTTCAATTGATTCCAAAGGTCCTTTGGGAAAGATGGAGCCTCTGGTTTATCAGCACTGACATTCAGCTCTCAGAGTAGCAGGCTGATACCTATTTAATGTAATGCCATTTTCCAGCAGGGAAATCTGTCTGTCAGGCTCTTGCCTGGGAAGCCCAGGCAGCAGCAACCAGAGCAGAGCTCCTGATGGGACAGCACAGCCTCAGCTGCAGGACTGTGTTCATCTCCAGCAGGAAAAGAGGGCACTGTGCTCCACACTGAAGTGTTGATCTAGTGAGGAGAAAAATAACAACACAACCACCTTTGTGTTTCTTTGGCAGGAGAGTCTGCCATGGACAGACACGACCCCATGTGCCCAGGCAGAACCTCACCCTTGCTTCAGTCTGTGACATTTCTTCATGTAAGTCCCTCAGGCTTTCAAACTGGGGCTCTTACATGCAAAAAGGAGGACTTGACTTCATTTTAGAATTATTTTAGCTGCATGACAGACTAGGGTCTTTCAGGATAAGATGTCATTATTCTTCTTTTAAAAATTCCTCCTCAGACGATGGCACTGACCTGCTGCAGCCTGGCTGCCACTGTCTGTGTGACTGAGAGTGTGCACTGGGCTGGGATTGTGTCACAGCTGTGTGTGACCACCCCAGCAAATGATAAAATGAGGGCAAGGTCTGGGGCAGACTCAGGAAAGCCCCAGGAAGTGAGCATGGCTTTGGCTCATTAACCAGACTTGAGGTTACACTGCACAGTGAAGCCAGAGGAGCTGCACAGATCCCCAGCCGGGCTCCAAAAGATGCAAATTCCAGCTTGGTGTAATGTTCAATATCATGTAAGCAATCTGGGCATCTGCTTCTCACTGATCCCTTAAAGCTTAACTCCTTCATCTGTCTTGGGAACTGCAAGGATCTGTCTAGAAGCAAACATCTTGATGAAGCTGCTCCACAATTTTGATTTTAGCTAAATCTTAATCCAGACTAAGAAGATCTATAGAATTATGCAAAAGATTCCCCATCACAAAACAGAAGCTATTTCAGAGGTTTCCATGAATTCCCAGGCTGCTATCTTGTGTCCCAGTCTTTGCAATGCTCCTGAGGCAGTGACACAAGCACCTAGCAGTGCACCTTGGCTTTCACTGCACTGATGCTGGGAGTCAGGATTATTGAAGGAAATTAAAGGCTATGGCTGTTTTCTTATATGCATCTCAGTAAATTATTCCAAAAAGGAAAAATATGAGACTATCTATCAAAATCATACAGATCCAATCAGTGCTGTACTGATGTCTGTCTGTGTTTAAACCCAGAGCTATTATATGTCTTTTATTTAATGTAATTAGACATTAAATACTACATGCAATGTTCAGACCTACAAGTATTACATTACATACATAAATGTGCCCACACACAGACACTTCCAGACAGATCTTTGGAGTTTTGACCATGGTCATGATAAGAATCAGCTTGCAGCTGTGCAGGGAACTCACCCCTGGTCAGTACTGAGCACTGACTCTGCTCCACATGAACTCCATTCTTGGACAGAAATGGTAGAAATTTTGACTTTTGAAGAGGATGAAAGAAATAACGTGACAGCAGTGGATATGCTGGACTTCAGAGGTGCCACATTTCCTTGTATATTTATACCCTGGTCTCAATCAGAGGTGCCAAGCTGAGTGTCCCCTGATGTGCTGAGTGCCAGGAGGGAGGACAGGATGTGCCCAGCACTGTCCTGGGTGACCTGCCAGCAGAGCCAGCTTCCCCTGCCACTGCCTGTGCAGTTGGACAGCAATCCACACTTGCAGCAGGCACTTCCATCCCTGAGAGGCTGCTGGAGTGTGCTGCTCAGGGCTGTGAGCAGCCTTGTCCTGTAAGGTCCTTCCAGTGCCAAGCTCTCAGGGCCAAGCATGGCTGCAGTTGGGCTCTGACTTTCCCAGGGTCCTCCAAGTGCTACTCTGGCTAAAAACAACATATGCAAGTGTAAAGCTTCCAGACTGGTGGCCAAGGACCATCTGTAGGTGCTTGTTCATCCTCACAAGCAAGGATCACTCAGAATATTTGAACAGACACTTCCTCCCTGTGTTGGAGCAGATGAGGAGCCCATCTGTGTCCCTACAACAGCTGAGCACCCCAGCACCTCTAACATTCCAAACCTAATCACCCTTCAGAGATGGAGAAATTAAAATATATTCCTTTTACACAGAGATGCAAAAATTTCACCTACCTATAAACAAGTGTGTTTAAATCAAATAACTAACCTAGAAGTCTCATTGCATGGGCTGCTGCACTATCCAGGAAAATCAAGAACCTTCAAAAAGCCATTCAGGCCCTGGAGTGGGCTCATTTCTGTCCTCCTGGACCCAGGGGCCCTAAGGAGATGAGATCCCCAATTCAGACATATTACATGCTTGAAGCTAGAGGAGAAAGGATCCAAATCTGAGCTGCCCAGAATGAGAAGGGGAAGTTTACCCTGATTTTGAACCCACAAGTTCTTAAAACAGCTCTCACTATCCCTCCCCTTCCAGGTTCAGGACCCTACATGGGTCACTCAGTGCCTGGGACCCTACAGCCATCAGCTGTTGGTACCTCCATTCAAACAGCCATAACTGATGGTTGTAGGTGTTTCTCATGAACATGTAAGATATCCATGGAATCAGCCCACTGCCCAAGGCCAGCAGAGATGTGGTTTTAACAGAGGTGTCTTTGAAAGGACTGAAATTTTATGTAAAACCATATCCCAACCCCACACAAACCTACAAGACAAGAAGAATGCAATATGGAATCTCTGGGGCACTATGCCAAGGCACTTTTTGGAACACTTTTCAGTATATCTAATTTTTTTTATTTATTAGAGATTTAGATTTATACCTTCTTTTAGCCTCAGAGTGACCACTAGACAAGGTAACAAAAGCAGCTCCTCTTCCAATAATCTCCCTCCAGTGACAGGGAAGGACCCAGATCTCCCTCTGTCATTTTCTGTCTGTGCTGAGGAGAAAAGTAGGATTTTGTGCTCCCAGTTTCTCTCACAAACACACCCCAGTGATATTCAAGCACTGAATGAGCCTGTTTGGTAAGACAAAACAAAAAAACCTTTAATATGAACCTTGAGCCAAGGAGGGAGATGATTTTGGCTTGTATTTGGTTTCCCCTTTTTTACATGGATGGGGGATAAAAGGTCTGGGAAGCTGGTGAGGACAGCAGGAGCAGGAACCAGCAGCAGGGCTCTCTCTCCCTGGCACCAAGGGCTGCCTTCCAGGATCTCCAGGAGCACAGGGATAATAACAGCACACCCAGAGCTCTGGCACAGCATCAGGGCCATCCCCAGGAGGAACAGCAGCTCTCTGCTGCCAGCAGGAGCCCTGATGGGCAGAACAGCAGCAGGGTGCTGCCAGTCCCCGAGGAGGGAGGGGATGCTGCCCCAGTCTGGGGTGTCCCTGTCACCTCCCATGCACCACATGGGTGCCTCTCTCTCCAAACCTGCCAGCCTGACCCCCTGGCACTCCTCATCCCGCTGCCCTCCCCGTGTCCTTGCTGCTGCTAACAGAGTTTATTTCAGAGGGAACCTGCACATGGAGCAGGGAACACAGCAGGTGATGAACCTGACTGACATCGAGGCCGAGGAATCCAAGCCAGGTCATCAGAGAGGCAGAATGGAAACCAGCACTGTCTCAGCTGATTCTCTCTGTCCAAGCAGTGCTCTTAATGTATTCTAACACAGTTCCAGCTTTAACTCTCCTGGATTGACAACAGAATTGAATTACCCTTCCAAATCTCTCTCTTTCAACTTGTCATAAGATTTTTTAATCCGACAAGAAGCATTTCCTTGGCAGAGTTGACATTGTTATATTTTTTCCAGCTTTTCTGATTTAGGGATTTAATCTTTTTAGCCATGAATTGACTTCTCTGAAGTAGCACTCACAGAAAAAAAAAATCAGCTCTTGCTTGCCATGCAAGCTGCCAAGTTCCTAGAACCAGATGGAATGGATCCTGGGCTTTTAAAGGAGATCACTGACAATCACAGAGAGCACAACAAACACAGGCAAGGTTTCAAGAGAGCTGGACAAAGATTGACCACGACACAGAAATGACAGAACACTAAACAAGGAAATAGAAGCACTATCTGTTCATCTCCAACATCTGTATTGTGTAGAACAATGGAAGCTACAAATCCTGCTTGAATAAAGCTACAGAGTAATGCAAGCCACGTGCACCCTGAGATGGGGACCCACTGCCTGACATAGGGCTCAGCCCCACCACCCCTGCCAGCTCTCACTGCTCAGAACTCATTTCCAGACATGCAGAGCAAAGCAGAAACATCAGCTATAGGGAAAGGAAAAAGGAGACATTTAAACCATTGCTGAGACCTACAGATGATGTTTGCCTGAAAGTGTAAGTTAAACAAGATATGTTAGAGCTGCCACACTGGTGAGGAGGGTGGACAAAAAGACCAGCTACAGAGCTTTCAGAATATTTCTGTGATTATCACTGAGCTATAGGCAGCATTTGTGCATAGGCACAGCTTAATTCCTCTCCTTTAAGCTCCCAGTTTGTATTTGGATGCTCAAGAAAGGAACTATTTAGTTACTGACCTCAAGTTTATGATACAGGCAGTGAAATTCAATCCCATCTTTTAAGCAGATTAGGACCTACACACAGCCCTTTGAACCTGCTGTGTTACCGTGTTGGCTTTCACAGCTCATCCCCAAAGGAATAAAATTACTCCATTTAATTAGACTCCAACTCTCCTCATCTGCCCCAGAAGTTTCCTGTCACCTCATTCAATTGTAAATGTAATTTAGGCTTAAAGGTTGGTCCTGATTTTTCACTGGGGTGCTGAAGAACTTTGCAATGCAATAATTCACCCATCTTCAAACTTTTCTGGGGACACTGCAATGGAAATGCTGCTTGCCTTCTCTTGGTGCTGTGCCTTGTCCAATGGCTTCAGAGAAGTGCACTGGAATTCTTTCCAAAATGCTGCACAGACAATACTCCTGATAACACACGTGCCTTTTCACCCATTTTATGGCTGGAGAAAATGGAGCACAGAGAAGAGGCAATGTGAGATTCACCTCAGACCCAGAGCACTTTCAGCAAAAATTAAGAATCCAGCAATTAGCATCACACTGTAATCACTGTGTGACATGCTTTTGTCTGAAGGTAACAACCACAGCCAAATCCAAAGCTGCAGAGCTTGGTGGGTGCTGAAGAACATGTGTTTTACATCACATAGGACAAGAAGTTCAGAAGGAGCTGCCCCAGTGTCACCAGTACAGAGAACGGCTGTGCTGGGCCAGATCAAAGGCTCAGCTTGCTCAGCATCCTCCTTCCAACAGAGGCCATAAATGGGTGTGCAAAGGAAGAGAATAAAAATAGGGTAAGCACACATAATACTCCTGTCTCTCTATTTATATGCCTACATCTTTCCCCCCTGCTTCCACTGCCAGTCACTCCCAGCTCACTGAGCTCCTGACCGGATTTCTGCCTGTTCATTGGTAATCCATTGATTTATTTACCATTAATTGGCTCACTTTCCCACAAGTGATGTAAGCTGTTAGCATTTAAAATTTCCTTGACAGCACCCAGCTGCTCTGGCCAACACCTTCCCAAAGAACCACCTACTTCTGATCTCCTTCATCTGGGCTCTTACCAACCTCCTCTGGCATCTCCACGCCCTTGTGTCACAAGGCAATGAACAATTCCCATCTTCCTGGTGTCCTGCCCAAATTCACAAACCTCTGTCACATCTCCTTTCCTTAAACACCCAGCTGAGGGGTGTAATTCATTAAATTCTTCCTCACACAGAGGCAGCTCGACCCCTCTGACCAGCCTTGCATTTCTTCTCTGAGCCCTTGGTGTCTGCAAGTCTTTGGAGAGGGACTGTCAGGAGCAGCACATGGCCATGACACAGGTAAATCAGGAATTTCTATTCCATCACAGCAGTGTTCCCTGTTCCATCCTTAGGACAGGGAGCTCCATTATCTTTAGCTGGTTAGTCTTTATTCCACTACTGAGTGATGTGCTGGTGTTTTGATGGAAATATCTATTATAGTCCCAAAATCTGTGCTGAGAAATGGAGTTAGAACCTCCCTAATTTCACTTGTGCATGGAAATCAGCTCAGAGTCCATCATCTCATTCGGACTGTTTTAGGGAAGAGTCACCAGAGTCCCCAAAAGCAGCATAAGGCACCCATGCTTTGGCACAGGCTTGCTGCTAAAGTGAACTTGGACACACTAATCCCATGGAGAATCCCCTCTCCACCCCATGCTCTGTCCCTGCACCTACCCCACACTGTAATAAAACAGGATTTTAAGAGGCCTGGTGCTGTTTCATACAACCAGTGTCTTCAAATTTGCTAAAAGCACATATAAATATTTCATAGAGCAGACAATGCTGCTCTCACATCTGATTGCAAACAAGATTATTTTTTCTCCCAAACAAATCCAATAACTTGATTATCTTCTCTGGTCTGTTCTTATTTTTTCTGCTGTACAGTTTTCAAATATTTGCAGTTGTAAGTCTTTCAAAGCTTTAATTTGCTTAAAATGATTCACAAGCACCTTGTTAATCTTTTATCAGTTTTATTACAAACTGTAAACAAAACCCAGTTCTTAAATAATTAAAGGGCAGAACTAGCCCTCAGGCAAATGAAGTCCAGGAGGGAAGAATAAAAAATTTAAAAATCAGAGTAAGCCTGTAATTTTTTTTCCTTCCCATCTCCAGAATGGGTGAATCTAGCTTCAAAACAGAGAGTAATTCAAAAAGAACAGATTGTGTGTGACATCCCCCCAGCCAGTTTCTCTCATCTACTGTGTCCTGAATATTAATCCATCAAGTACCTACACGTTACTGGTTACAGAGTTAAACACACCACAGGCTCTCAAGGCAGAAGCTGGGTCCCAGAGAGCTGCTCCAGAGAACTCCTGTGCAGTTCTGTGTGCCCAGCAATGCCTGGGCCTGCCTCCTTTCCACCCCAAAGGTGAAGTGCTGGATCTCAGCAATCTGGAGTTCTGGAGCTTTCTGTGCTTCCAGGCACAGCCCCCTGGAAAACACTGCTCTGGAGCTGAGACCTTGGAGAAGGCTTGTAAACATGAATAATGAGTTAGAAATCACCAGTGTGCAGTGGGTGAGATGTGTGTGTTTGCACTGGGGATGAGTTTGAAATTTGAGGTTTTTTCATATA
Source organism: Toxostoma redivivum (assembly GCA_013397375.1). Taxonomy (NCBI): domain Eukaryota; kingdom Metazoa; phylum Chordata; class Aves; order Passeriformes; family Mimidae; genus Toxostoma; species Toxostoma redivivum. Next base: position 657,960 of record VXBI01006790.1, read on the forward strand.
GTGGTGGGTATGGGACAAGATGGAGAATTTTGGGTGGTGTCTTTTCTTCTTCTTCATCTTCTCTTCCTTTTCTTCACAGAACTCAGGCAGTGACCTTTGGTTGGTCAGTCTAATGTCACTCTAAGGGGAGTGGGAATCTATTATTGGGTCAAAAGGATAAATAATGTAGGTGTTAAACTTTTATTGGTGTGTTTAGCTTTAAAAGGCCTTGAAGCAGGCTCAGCTGGGGCCATTTTTCCCACTTCTAGCAAGGAGCTGGAGGTGCTGTTGTACTTTGTGTAATTTCTGATAAGATACAATAAACATCCAAGCCCGAACACGAGAATCGTCTGGATCACCTTTCTAATAATCCTGGCTCTGAGGGAAAGCAGATGAGACTGATGACAAACCACTCATTAGTGGTGCAAAGCCCAGCACACTCCTACAGTGAAGGGCCAAGGGAAGGCAGCTGGAGCACACTCCTGTCCCCTGGAGCCACCCCAGCACCTCCTCCTGCCACCCCTGGGCAGAGCTCCCTGGGCACAGCCATGGCACAGCTCTGCCCACATCCCTGCAGCCCAAAGCTCCAGGGCCTGCCAGCTCTTGGCACAGTGGTGAAAGCAGCCCCAGCTTGGAGAAACCCCACAGGAACCCCCAGAAAGGAGGCAGCAGGATGAGCACAGGATGGAGCAGCTCTGCTGGGAGGAAAGGCTGGGAGAGCTGGGATTGTCCAGCTGGAGAGGAGAAGCTTTGGGGTGACCCCAGTGTGGCCTTCCAGTGCCTGAAGGGAAGATGGAGAGAGCATTTCCAAGGGATGGAGTGACAGGACAAGAGGGAATGGCTTCCCACTGCCAGAGGGCTGGGATACCTGGGATACTGGGAAGGAATTTTTCCCTGTATCTGACACAGTTTGCCCTAAGAAGCTGCCCCATCCCTGCCAGTGTTCAGGGGCTTGGACAGGGTTTGGAGCAGCCTGGGATGGTGGAATGGGATGTGTTTTAAGGTCCCTTTGAACCCAAACCAGTCCATNGATGGAGAGAGCATTTCCAAGGGATGGAGTGACAGGACAAGAGGGAATGGCTTCCCACTGCCAGAGGGCTGGGATACCTGGGATACTGGGAAGGAATTTTTCCCTGTATCTGACACAGTTTGCCCTAAGAAGCTGCCCCATCCCTGCCAGTGTTCAGGGGCTTGGACAGGGTTTGGAGCAGCCTGGGATGGTGGAATGGGATGTGTTTTAAGGTCCCTTTGAACCCAAACCAGTCCATTATTTCATCAAACCTCGAGGAATAACACTGTAGGTGTCCTCACCATGGCCAGTGCTGAATCACAGCAGGTTCATCACACCAGGAGCAGCAGCCAGCAAGGGCCAGGGGGCAGGGGCAGATCCAGAGGGGAGATCGAGTCCAGCACCACAGACAGCTTGGGGACAGGAAACTCCAAACAGAGAAGCTGGAACTGAGGAGAAAGCCTGCTTGGATCCTGACATGACAGCAGGTGATGGCAGCACGAGGCAGGAGCTGGCCTGGAAATGAGGGTCCCATACAAACAGAAGACACACACATGATGGTGACAGTGACAGTCTGGTCACCTGGAAAAAGGGTACTGCTACATCCACACCTTGCTGTAAAACACCTCCAATGATTTACATTGAGAACTGGTATTTAATGTCATTATCACTGCTATTACAACCTCCTTTCATCCACCAACACTTCAACCCAGCTGTGCTGCACAACAGTGCTCACTGTGGCTGTACAAGCATTTCAGAAATTTTGATACAAAACTTCCAGCTTTCCAATGTATTAAGAATTTCCTAAGGTATTCAAATGGCATTTCCTTCTAGTTACAGAAAAGACCACTTCTAATGAAGCTTTCTAAAGCATTGCAATTGGAAGAAAACCTAAGGAACTATGAAAGCAAGACTGAGCAAATTCTAATTATCTTTTGAAGGCTACACTACCATGCACACAAAAATGGATTTAAATGCATTACAGACCTAAAAATGTGTAATGGATGCATTGCTAGCCTATTACATGCAGTTCATTGTGCAAAGGTTTTTGGTTGTATGTTTTGTGCAGTGGGCTGTAAAAGTTGCTTAACAGAAGAAAATACATTTGATTAAAAATTTACATCAGAAGAATGTAACAGGGTTTGTTTTTTTTCTCTGCTATTTTATCTGCCACTGACTATTCCCATTAATATTCAGTTCTTCTCAGTCTCACAAGAATATGCAAAAAACAAGGACTTCAGATGGAAAAGTTTGAAGTCTAGAACCCAATCCATATTAAAGACAAAGCTGTCCAGAAGCTGGCTCCAGGTGGAAAAAAATGCACATACTCCCACTCTCAAGTGGGGGGACCCTGAAGTGTCACTGAGATGCTTAAATAGTTCTGCTCCAGTGCCTCCCTTTGTGAGGAATATCAAGGGGAAAGAGGGTGGTGCTTGGACTTCCTGATGCTGCTCCCAGCACCTGCCTGGGCAGGAGCAGCCCTTGAGTCATCCTGACACACAGATGCAACCGCTGCCCCAGATCAAGGAAGGAAAAGCCCTTTACATCTCTATCATATTCCCAGGAAAGCCTAAAAGCCTTAGAGGCCCTTGGTGATAACCATTTAGAGCAAAAAGCAAATGTTCAATCTGCAGCATGGAAAGAAATCAGAAAGATTTTAAAGCTTAGTTAAACACCCTTATCAAAAACCACACAGAAACTGGTCCAACTAGCAAGAACTGGCAGAACTGAGAAAGATCCATTTATAAATATAAATAAATAAGCAAAATTTATTTTATAAATAAAATAAATAAGCAAATACATAAATAAAGCAAAAATAAATAAGTAAGTACTCCAGTCGGTTCTGCAGCCCAGGAGCAAATGAAAATTTGTCCTGAGGAGCCAACCTCCCACCCCTCTGGGGCTGGAGACTGAACAGGAATGGAATTTCTTCCTCTGGCTTCCAGCCCTGCCTGTTTCTCACTGGGCTGACCAGGCCATGGAGACTCAAGCCCATGGAGACACAACCTGCTCAGAGGCACTGCCAGCCCAGCAGCTGTGCAGGCTGCAGCCACCACTGGCAAGCTCCTGGTGTTCACTGAAAGGCCAGAGAAAATCAAAATGCAATAATGAATGGCCAAAGCACAAAGCAAGGCAGTTCTGTGTGACAGGGCACAGTGGCACTCACGGGGTCACAGGACCAAGCCAGGCAGGGGAAGAGCAGAGTCCATGCAAGCACAGGCTCCTGAAGCACAAGGGCACATCTGGATCAGAGATTAGGACAAAATACTCTCTGTGAGGGTGGGCAGGGCTGGCACAGGGTGCCCAGAGCAGCTGTGGCTGCCCCTGGATCCCTGGCAGTGCCCAAGGCCAGGTTGGACATTGGGGCTGGAGCAGCCTGGGACAGTGGAAGGTGTCCCTGCCATGGCAAGGGGAGGCAGGGGATGATTTTTAAAGACCTTTCCAAGCCAAACCATTCTATGATTTTACTAATCTGTATTTACAAGTAAATTAAATCCCTACATCTGTTTTCCTTGATTACACCCAATCTCTGCTCACAAGAATATAAAATGACAAATCTCACTCATTTCCCTAAAATTGTGTCGGTCACAGTTGCAACACGATTTTAAAAATGCAAACTTGTACTATTCACGGGCAGGAAAGGAAAAATTGAAAAAAATTAGCAGCTAAAAGTGATAAAAATAGTGAACCAGGTGTCTGCTGAGTAATTTGGGACAACACAACCCTTTGCTGATCATCCCCATCAGTTTAAGGAGTAACATCTGATTTCACACCTGCAGAAATCCCTCTGTAAGGCAATGAGGAAAAGAAGCAGCAAAGATAAATAAATAAAATCAGCACAATTGTCTCCAGCAAACACTTTTGGTGGAGAAACAGGCGGGTTCCCACCTCCCAGGCAAGGGTGGTTTGAGTGCAAGTGGAACAGGGAGCTGCTATCAGAGCAGCCTGGCTCAATCCCTGCACTCCTCCCATGCCTTGGGCACAGCTCTGGCCCAGAAAGTCACCCACACACTGTCACCCCTGGCTCCAGCCAGCCAGGGGACAGGTTTTTGGGAAGGTTCATCATTCCAGATAAAATGAATGTTCTGGTGAGCACAGGTCATCGGGCTGATGTTCCACCTCAGCTGTCAGGCTCTTCAGAGCACTGTGTTATGTGTTATGCAAACACTACACATTTCAATCTGGATGTATGGAAAAGTGTGGTTTCCTCCCCAGCAAGGGTAGGAAATGGTTTGGGATGAAAAACCTTGTTATGGGGAGTGGGAGGGAGAAGAGGTTGTGCCACACAGGAGATAAATAACCAAGTCTTTGTCAAACTACTGCTACAAGGGACAAGACAAATAATGAGCAGAGTCAGAGATGAAAAAAAAACCCCTAAATTCTCTAAAAATACAGCCAACTCATGAATTTCCAGCTGCAGAGCAGCCCTTTCAAGTTGCAACTCAGTGCTTGTGGAGAAAGATGCTTCCTGCTTCGATCCCCTGCGAGAGCAGCACGGTCTAATGGAAGCCACGTTTGATGTGCTCCGTGTGCTCAGCACAGAGTGCCTGAATTACTGGGTGCAGACCTCATCATACTCTTAAAAAGTAATTTGGAACCAGGGCTTTGATTTAGATGGGCTTTATCCTTTACTTTCAAAGTACAACTGGTAATAATGTAGTCTGTGAGTTTAACATTTGAAACAGGGGTTCCATTTACCTCTTTGTACTTACTGGAGGAAAATGACTGTAATTGAAATCTTGCTGCTGGAAATGAAGCCCTTCTAACATTCAAAGTGGTTGCTTGTCCTTCAGGCTTTTTATTTTAGCTGTCAAAACTGTAAACTGCCTTTCAGAGTAGTGAGAGTCTTACAAGAGAGGATGAAATGAATGTCCCCTGGATCTAGGTAGTGGGTGTTTTAATCTAATTTTCTAGCTAGAAATACAGCACTTCTCTCCCTTGGGCACTGCTGGGAACAGGAAAATTAAGCTTCACTTCTGTTCAGCAATATCTATCAATGAACCTCAAAAAAGGGACAGGGTTTTCAAGGACAAAGCAAAACCTTTAAAGTCCTCCATTTTCATCCATAAGCTCCCTCAGATCCAGGCAGCAACACGTGAAGCCAGACTGCCCACTCACGCTGCCTCCCTCCACACGTCTCCCACACTTTCTAGAATTTCACAGATTTCTTCCAAGAGCTTGCCTTTTTTCTTTCCCCCTCAGATTAAACTGATTTCCTGGTGTCAGCAATATTATTCACATGAAGCCTTTGAATCTTAATTCCAGTGTAAATGCACTCAGGCTGAATATGGGTATTGTGTCCAAGTGGCTTGTGGCCAAATGACCTTATATTAAATCTTTGAAAGGGTAAACATAAAAACTCTGGGCTTTATCCTGTAGGCTTCCTTTCAGTCTGTATTATAGAATGTTAGCAATTAACTTGATAATAGACTCAAGATGAAGTTGTGGAGATTTCTACTTTAGTTAGTTTTATTATCTTATTTTAATCACAGCTGTAAATGTGCTGCTGGGAAGAGGTTTTATCGTGCTTGTCTACACAACTTAAAAAAACTGCTTGGATGACTTGAGCAAACTAACACACCAAAGTACACCAATTTAACCACTATCTTTCTCTCCTGTTTCCAGTTCCAACATGTCTTTAGGACAAAAGGTGACCATTTCTCAGGCTTTGTGTTGCAGCCACAGGTGCATGCCCACTCCAGTACAAACCAGCCACTGAGCAGGCAGATGACATGAATGAACTGATGGAGAGATGTCAAGGTTCCAGTGGATGTGATGAGTTTGGAAGCTCCCAGAAGACCCATGAGAGTTCAGTCCCTGAGGTTCAGGCCAGTTCCACCAGCACACCTCAGTTCAAGTCTCTCTGCAGATAACCCAGCCAGGATGAGCAGCATTCAAACACAACCAATGGCAGAGTTTATGGCAGGAAAGCACAGTAATGCCAAGAGAATAAAACAGATTGACAATCCATATGGGAAGGAAGATTTTACACTATACAAGTTTCCTGCAGTTACCTCTGACATGTATATAAATATATACACTTTATCAAAGCGGGGTCTTCGGACATCTACATCTTCTGAACTAAAACAAAAGAAAAAAAAAATATTTGTGATGGCCAGAGGCAAGGACATGAACTTCAGCAAAGCCAGCCAGCCAGTAAAAATGTCAATGAACTTCTTTACAAGAGAATTAAGAGGGAGCAGTGCAATGTCAGCACACACAGGAAGAGCAGCTCCAGTTCTGATTAACTGAGATGCTGCACTGACGGGAGGGCACAGACCCAACCTCTTCCTCACCTAAAATGACCTCCCTTAAACAGACATTATATAACACTTCCACATGAGGAGAGCAAACTTAAATTAATTTGGTATTCACAGGCTGCTGCCAGAAGAGACATCACTGTCCTTTCTGCTCATCCAGGTACACCCCACAGGGCCATACCCTCGCAGTGAACTGGGACACGCTCACCTGCCTGGAAACAAAGCCAGCACAAACAAGGAAAAAAACCAGCTCAGGTGGAGGTGGGATCACCTCCCTGCGTGGCACAGGCAGGGCTGCTGACAATGCTCCTGCAGCAGCCCACACTTGTGTCAGCTGAAGAGGAGAAACTGCATCTCCAGGGGAGATTTTAAATCCATTTAGACAAACTGCTGTAAAAAGCTGGTTTGAGAATTTCAAAGGGTCTTCAGCTTAGCTCACATAAACCCAATTTCTAAGGCCATGACAACACAGAGGAGTTGCAAAAGAATTTGACCTAATTTTTTAAGCCAGTGTGGTTACACTATTGCAGAAATACTTATTTCATGGAGTGTGCAGCCAGAGTGTCCAGCCAGAGAACTGCACCAGTTTAATAAATGCAGCGTCGATTCACACCTAAGCCACACTAGCACAACTTTCACAGGCAGACAAGACTGGGAGCTACAGCAGAACAAGCCAAGCCCCAACAGCAGCAAGAATGCTGACACAAAATCCTGCCTTCAGCAAGGGGGTACCGCCCTCCCACGTAGCCAAACCCAAAATTTCTCAGGAGCCCTCCATCAGGATACCCCACTTCAACACAAAGGGTTAACATTAAGTCCCTTATAACACATGAAATCCAGTAGAAGACCAGGCATGCACTTCAGCTTTTGCCTTCCTGCATGTGTGCATTATGGTTTGGGGCTTTTTTCCCCCCAAAAGATGAACAGACTTGGCACCTTCCCTGGTGGATCAGAAGAAAGTCTTGTAAAGCACAAGTAACTGTAAGTATACAGATTAAATGGGTTTCCTGGATTTCATCCATGTTCAAATTTCCCAGGTTGTAGATCTCAAAAATATCTGTCTCTGACAAAACTGGTATGACAGGTTATGTAACACGCCACAGAATCACCCGCTGACAGCAGAGCAGGAACATTATCTGCTCTGCTCAGGGACTCCAGGGCTTTCTGGATCAACTGCAAGGGGTGTCAAAAACAAAACAAAACAAAACAAAACAAAACAAAACAAAACAAAACAAAACAAAACAAAACAAAACAAAACAAAACAAAACAAAACAAAACAAAACAAAACAAAACAAAACAAAACAAAAAAAAAAAAACACAAAAAAATAAAGAAAGAAAGAAAGAAACAAATGAATCACAAAATGTAGAGGAAAAAGAAATCCCCAAGTGTTTTAAATAGCCGACCTCACCCACTGGCAAATAACTGGTGATTTCCTCAGATTATTTCCAGGAAGTTCCATATGCTTAATATGCTGAGGTGATTTGTTTAATTATAGATGTTTATAGGTCTGACATAACTTTAAAGAACAGGGAATTATTGCAGAGAAATATCAAGAAGATAATAACTGCCTAATATGGTGGATTTTGGAGCCTTTTTAAGACTGCCCAGAACAAACGAAATGGAACAGTTACATCTCAGACTGTTAAATCTGCTCTCTGCAGCCTGGGATAAATGATAGGACAATCTTGTTAAATGAAATATATATGCTTTTTGTTAAATGAAATATATATGCTTTCACTTTGTGCAGCATAACTTGAGGCATAAAGACAAGAAATAAATCAATGTGAGACTATTTGCCAGAATAGAAGATTTCAAACTAAAAGTACATGCATGGGTTTTCCTCTGTTCTAAGAAGAGCAAGTTGCTAACTTGCTCAAGGTTAGGGAACAGACAGCAAGGCTGCTTAGTATTTTCATTAAAAGTTGTCTCGTTTTTTTCCCCTACTTTGCTGGAATTTAAGGAAACAGCAAACATTCTGCGGGCACCTCAGCACTACTGGGAATCGGTTCAGCCTCTAACCTGGGGCAGGAAACCCTCCAGGAGATGTCCAGTGAAAATGCACCACTGTTAAGCAGGTCCCTGTGCCATCCTGGTGCATCCTCTGTCCCTATCCCTGCTCTCTGCTTCCCCCAGGCATCTGGAGATAAAGTAGAAGCTGAGTGTGAGGAGAAGATCCCACAGAAAACACTCTGTTCTGAGCAATGGCAAATACAGCAAATTCCACAGTAAACCTCACACCAAAGAGTCTTGAATACGTCTTGCTACCTTTTGATCAATAATACTTCTTTCTTCCCGTAATAATTATGGACAATTAAATACTTAGCTACTAGAGGAGAAGAAACAACTGACCTCCCTGCAGAAGCAGGTCACAACTCATAACGGGCTCCACAGAACAAGAAATATTCCTGCTTTCAAGCTCCACATGAGGAAAACAAACACATCCCTAACCATCTCTATTTTTTTTTTCCCGACACGGCACTGGGGGAATCAGATCTGAGCTTTCATCTCCACCTGCAGCGAGCTGAAGTTGCTGCCACATCTGCAGCCCGTGCCCAGCGCTGCTCCAGCTGTGGGCACAGCAGGAAATAAAACAATTCCCGGTGCCACTTCCAGTGGGGTCACAGGAAAAAAAGCAGTTCCCGGTGCCACTTCCAGGGGCACAGCCTGATATGTGGGGTCACAAGAAAGGCAATTCCCGGTGCCACTTCCAGTGGGTTCACAGGAAAAAAAGCAATTCCCGGTGCCACTTCCAGGGGCACAGCCTGATATGTGGGGTCACAAGAAAGGCAATTCCCGGTGCCACTTCCAGTGGGGTCACAGGAAAAGCAATTCCCGGTGCCACTTCCAGTGGGTTCACAGGAAAAAAAGCAATTCCCGGTGCCACTTCCAGGGGCACAGCTTTAACTGTGGGGTCACAGGAAAAGCAATTCCCGGTGCCACTTTCAGAGGCACAGCCTCATCTGTGGAGTCACAGGAAAGGCAATTCCCGGTGCCACTTCCAGTGGAGTCACAGGAAAGGCAATTCCCGGTGCCACTTCCAGTGGGATCACAGGAAAGGCAATTCCCGGTGCCACTTCCAGGGAAGGGGAGCAGCTGAGCCCCGCCAGTGCCCGGGGAAGGGCTGCAGCAGAGGCTGGACTTACCTTCTCGGCATGCTTGAACTTGACGTAGAACCAGCTCGACTTGATCATGGTGTCAGCCCTGCGCTCGGTGAGCGCCCGGAGCTCCGCTGTTCGGGGGAGCGCAGCGCGGGGCAGCGGAGCCGGGGAACGGGCGGGGAGAGCGCTGTGACACGGCAGCAACCGCGTGCTCCTTCGTGCCGTGTCCCCTTCGTGTCGTGTCCCTCTGGTGCCCGTGTCCCCGTGCTGTCCCCCCCGGTGCCCGTGGCCCCCCCGGTGCCCGTGGCCCCGCTGCCGAGCGCTCGCCGCCGCTGCCAGCCCAGCCCAGCCCCACAGCTCCGCCGCCTCAGCGCTGCTCCGCCGCCCTCATCACAAATGGCACATGTCAGTAAAGCCAGGAGGCTGGCTCCGGCGCTGGCAGCCGCCCAGGACCGTGACCTCCCCCAGCGGGATGAATAATGAATTCCAGCACTTCCCTCCAGACACGCATTAACACCTGGCTAAACATTATTGTGACAATGAGCCCCGCAGCCCGCGTTAACCCCTCGCTCGCCCACCAGGCAGGGCGGGGATGCTTGGGAGGCTGTCCCGCCATGCCCTCCCCCATGGAAAGCAAGATTACAGCACTATATATAGTTTAGAAACAATAAAGCCTCTTAGGCATAAAGCAAATATCTGCTTTCGGATTCTGCAGCTGCAGTAACGCTGCCGTGGAACCGCAGCGAGTTCTCAGCAGCCGGACTCGCTCCTGGATCCCTTTCTCAGCCCCCCCTTACAAACACCCTTGGTAAGCTGTGATGCTGTCAGGCTCCTGTTTTCAAACAACATCTGTAAGGAAAAAAAAAAAAAAAACACGAAAAACTCCCAAACCAAACCCAACAGAACAACCACCACAACCAAGTTTAGCTAAGGCATAGAAAATCCCAGGAAACCACTGGTCAGAGTGTTTGTTCTTCTGTCTGTTCAGAAACACTGCCCAATTCCCTGGCTTTGCTTTAAAGAGACACATTGATGTGGCTGCAAACCTCCCAGCTCTGTGCATCCTCGGAGCACTGAATATCAAGTTACAAACTCAAGGATGGATATAATCAGCCTCCTGTGTTTCCGCAGCCAGAGCTATCTGGCCCAGCATCCTGTGCCCAAACACTTCACGATGCACAATGAAACAATGTCAGGAATCCTGAGTCCAAAAATGTGTCCTCAGTAACACATGTAATAACACAGATGGACATTAATTGGTCACACGGGTTCCTGAACTTCTTCATGTTTCCATACAACAACTAGTGAGGTTCAAAATTTCATTACAGAAGTAAAAATGTCACCTCATTTTGCTGCTTTAAAGAGCTGTCTGGTTATTCAAGTGGGAGTCTCACAGTATCCTATCCCAACAAAAGAGGATAATTTGCTTCTCATCATCTTCAGGTGATGATGTTATAGATTTTTCTTGTCTCCCTTATATCACACCTCCCAGACTATTAAATTTCTCCTTGTAGGGAGGCTGTGCATGTCTCCACAGATCCTCTCCATCACTCCTTGTACCTTTTCTAGGTCTAGATATCTTTTTCATAGGCAGAGTGAGACGGAATAAATACATTTACCACTGACTTACCATCTCCTACTATATGTGCACACAAGAGATATAAAGCAGGTGAAACAGACCCTGAAACCTAGTTTGTCAGTATTACTCACCTAAAAAGTACTGTCAGTGCTGATAACAGTGTCAGTGCATTATCTGAAAGTGCTGGCTTTGACAACCTGGCTACTCATTCACCTGCCAACAGAGATTTTAGAACTTTTCATAAACTGGGACTTACACAAGGGATCCAAACACCAATATTGACCAATAATGGTCACTGCATTTAGGTGGAGGTGAGGCTGCTCAGTCCTGCTCTGCCCTGAGACCCCTTCCCTGCTCACCCACACTGCATTTGGTCCCTGCTCTTCTCTGCTCACACAGGGAATTGGGATGAAGCCCTTTCCAAGCTCCTTCACTGCAGTCAGCTAGGCTGGTTCAAATCATGGCCATCCATGGCCACAGCTGTCAGAAATGATTTTCCATTGATGCCACAGAAAAATATTCCCACTCTCCCTGTAATTCTGCATTCTTGTGAGAGAATTAACCTATGCTAAAAGGGTGGTGAAATACCCCAGCCATTTTTTGGAACAGGAGACGTTAAAATGGATGAGAAGGTCTCCTAATAGGGAGCAACATAAAAAGAAAATTAAAACACTGGTTTTTATATTTTTGAAGTAGCAAATGAATAAATGGGACAGATCTGGATTTGACTGAGATCAGGTCAGTGCAAGAGCCTCGCTTCCTCCCCAGCTGCTGCTGTTCCTCCAGTCACTGCAGCAGTGCATTCCTGCATTCCTGCAGCCCCGCTGCAGCCAGCACACTGGAGCACAGCTGTGTGTCAGAGCAGGACCCACGGACACCTCTGTGCTGTTCCAGTGGCACTGCCCCGTCCTGGGCCGTGGGCAGGAGCAGAGGGCACAGCACGGGGCACAACACAGAGCACAACACAGGGCAGAGCACAGGGAGGGCACAGCACAGCTCGGGGCAAAGCACGGGGCACAGCACGGGGCACAGCACAGGGCACAGCACGGGGCACAGCACGGGGCACAGCTCGGGGCACAGCACAGGGCACAGCTCAGGGCACAGCTCGGGGCACAGCTCGGGGCACAGCACGA
>VXBI01006790.1:670267-742405 GCA_013397375.1 Toxostoma redivivum
CAGAGGGCACAGCACGGGGCACAGCTCGGGGCACAGCACAGGGCCCACCACAGGGCACAGCACAGGGCACAGCACAGGGCACAGCACAGGGAGGGCACAGCACAGGGCACAGCTCAGCCCAGAGCCGGCACTGTGTACCAAGCACAAACAGCTGTGGCTCACAGCAATCACCAGCCCTGGATGTTTTCCACTGCTTCATTAGCATCTGGCAGGACCTAAAGTTCCAGGGTCACAAAACACAGAGCTATTATTTTATTTCAGGCAAATGCACAGCGACATCCCTCGAGAGCTGTCCTTTTGTAATCAAAGGACAAGTGCAGTGCAGGGAATGGAGATGCAGGATTTGCAGCCATCACATCCCCCAGCTGGGCAGGGACGAGCCCATCACACCACGGATCGCTCATTTTGTGTCTGCTGTTGAAAGCCCCCACATCACATCACAAACAGCCCCTGGCAGCACAGCAGAGCCCGGTGATTCCTTACAGCACTGACAGCTGGGTGGCTTTGCACGCACACACAAAGTACACACCAGCTTCAGTTTTCAACACTTCATTCATCTTTGCAGTAGGACAAAACACACCATTTATTTTCAAACCTGCAGCGTCAGCCTTTTCTGTGGACTGTGTTTGGTTCTCCTGTTTTATAGAGCTATAATCTTTATGGTGCATGACACAACAGCTTCACTCCTGTTTGCCAATTCACTTCCCAGGGACGTGGGGCTGGACAAACACCACTGGGGATCCAGCCCTGAAAGTGCTGCACTCACCTCCAAAACCCTGGTAGCCCACATCTTCTCTTTCAGTCACCCATCAATGGCATGAAATAACATACTGTTCCTATTCTGAGTTTGTACAGCCAAAATCCCAACTTGTTTTCATATGACCTCAAAAAGGGGAACCATGCTTTGGTAGAATATTCACAATTCTCCCAGAATAATCATACTTTGATTATTCATCAGGTTTTGCCACACTCTAATAAACCATTTCAACTGTGAGACAGTGTAGAAAGGAATTGAAATAACCTCCTTTTTAACAGGCCATTGGTTCTAAGCCTTTTAATACATCCTAACGTATATTTAGATATCGATCCACGTTCATTTCAATTATTCCCCATGACAAAGCTGATCACACACTAATGCAATGTGCAGTGTATCAGTGAGTGCTGAGTTGTTTTTTAAGTCTCCTAACAGCAGTGGGTACCTCCTCCTCTTCTCTCTGGCTTTAGGTTTGTTGGTAAATCAGACTAACACCTTGGTACAACATGGAAGGGGGGAAGGAGCAAACGAGGCACGATTTCACCTATTTTCACTATCTCCTGAGTGAGCAGAAATGCCTTGAAGAACCCACTTGTACAGCAGAGCCAATCCTGGAGGAAGCCAATCCTGACCCTTATGGCAAGCAAAAGCAATCTCTGTGTGTGTGCAGGGGGACTAAAGCTAAAGCAAGATAGTGCATTTGCAGCAGGGACTACATCCAAGATGAATTACAGCCATTCCTGTGTTCTTGGCACTAGGAGAGCAGAAAATCATCTCCCTCCCTATTACCATAATAGCTTTCACACTTCCCAACCAGCAGAGTGAAGTGTGGTGATGCTGAAAGAAATAGCACATAAACAACAAACAGAAAGTTTAGATACACAGGAAGATCCCATCTCCAGAAAATGTTTACAGCAATTTTTATAATTAGCCTGTGGGGAGGGGGGAAAAAAGGGGGAAGAACAAAAAGGCAATTTGGAATAAGTATAAATAAAAAGGATTTCAAAATGTTTTTCACAGTTCAGAATGGCTCCTAATGTAGCAGCCAAAGCAGGGATCCCTGGGAGATTAAATGAAGCTGAGAGCAAAGCTTGTGGGATCTGCAGGCCTACTAAGAGAGAAAGTTTTTCCCAAATTCATAGAAATGCAGAGTAACTCGGATTCTACAAATGAAGTACAAATGCTGAAACTCCTGCCTGCCTCTGAACATGCCCAGCACTCCCCCAGCTCTAAACTAGCAAACACCAGCTCACTTCCAAGCACCCACATTCCACAGCAGCCTTTCTGCTTTAACCCAGAACCACAGCAGCTTTGGATTCCATCCCAGCAGGCTTCCCAGGCCACAGGCAGAGAGGGAAGGGTCAGACTGCCCAAACTCAAACAAATCAGTGGCTACATCTCAGAACCAGCAGAACAAAGGAGGCACCCACAGCCTCCTGAGCCATGCTGCCAGACCTCTGTGGGTCACGGGGAGGTCCACAGGGAACTCTCATCTTGCAGGCTAATAGCAAGCACTGTGGGATTTGCTGTCTCGTTATTAACATGGTAACAATCCCATCTTGTACCTCAGGACCCCGCTCTCCCATCAACACCATCTGCTCTTTCATCTTGAGTGCTGCTGAGTAATCCCATCATGAACATGCTGCTGTCAATTCAGGCTTCTGTGCACTCTGCACAGAAACTCTCCAGGTCACTGGTTTGAAGGCAGAGTGGGCTGGCAGGATTCAGGAGCTCTGGTGCCTTCACCCCCACTGAGAGCAGGCACAGGATGGGCTGCACCCTAAGGCTGGTGGTCCTTGGACTGGCACCATTTCAGCCCAGGAGACCAACACCACCACCAGAGTCACCCTTTACACAAAGATTTTTTTTTTCTTCCCAGTGAATGAGAAGTGCAAGTGACATTTTCCCTGGCAGCTCTAAGCCCTGTCAGGTCTGTCAGTGCTGTAAGGTCTTACAGCTGCCTTTCCCTTGGAATAGGATAAAGCCAAATAAGTCAGACCACCTGACTCAAAGAGTACAGATTAATGTGAGAAAACCAGTCTGAAGTATTTATCTCCCCCAGCAAAGTGCCAGTGTGTGATGAGTTACAGTCAGGGGTAACCCATCTGGGGCACATGCTCAGCTTTCCAGGTTATGAGGCTCAACCACAGACCCCTGAAGGATTCAAAGACACCTCAAGGCAGTCCACAGAGGACAAGAAACAGGCATTTACTAGTGGTTTACAAACTGCAAGAGACAGACTGAGACAGAAGCAGGACAGCCCATGAGCCTGGAACACAAGAACTCATGATGGCTCACAATCTGCTGCTTGTGCCACACTGAGTTAGCTCAAGGTGCAGTAAGGAGAGCTGTGATGGGATATGATATGTATGGAACTGTGCCAGGAGGTCATGTGTGACTCTCTGCAGCACTGGGAGGCAAAGGGGGCTTAAAATGTCTTTTTGACCTCTCTGAAAAAGAAGGTGCAGTGCCATCATCTGTCATTTAAAAAACAACAAAAATTGCCAGGTGGACAAAATCGCTTATGATATTAAGAGAGGAAATGATGCTTTTGTAATCCTACATAATGGTTCTGCATTTTGTTCCCTGGCTTTCTGGTTTCTAGAGCTCCAGCTCTGTTTGGACAGAGGTTTATTACCTGAGACAACACCAGTACTCAAAAGTGTTTGAAATGACAGGATTCTCTAGTGCAGAAAGCAGTGATTTCTGTGACACTCCATCACTTCCTCCTACTGAACACAGCTCTACAATACACTAGAGAGCTGTGAGGATGGATCTCCCTCACTTACACATGGAACAGGGATGAGGGGGCAACGCATCCAGTAGGGAAAGGGGGGCAGATAAATCCCTGAAAAACCAGAAACTTTGCATGCCATGTATGCATTAACATTGGAACACTAACACAAGTTCCCTTTGAACATGAAAAGGGATTAGATGGCAGGGCACTAATGCCCACAGCTAAATCAAGTCCTGTTCAGCAAAACGTTTGACACTAAAAATCCCCAGCAGCACAGATCGGGCTGCAGTGCCAACAGCTCCTGCAGCAGCCATGGACACAGGGCAATTGACACCTCAGCAATGAGTGCTGTAACCTATTTAACAGCACCAAGGCACCAGGCTGGGCATGGGACAGTGACCAAGGACCAAGGAAGGGGTTACACAGAGCTCTCAGATCCCTGGGCAGCGCAGTCACATCCTCACCACAAGCATCAGGACCTACAAACCCAAGGCCACCTCTGGCATGATTCAAAATTCCTCCTGTGTCACACAAAAGAGGAAATCCAGCACCCTGCAGGAAGGCAGAGCAAAGAAACCACCAGTATCTCCCCAGACATGGGGCTACACATCCCAGCTCCCCAACACCCAGCACCCTGAGAGGTCCTCACTGGGGCCTGGCAGGTGCATCACCCCTGTTTCTGGGAAGCTCCAAAGTTCCATACACCAGGCTTGGATCAGCTCTGAGGATGCTCTGCACTCACCAAGCAGAAAAAACTCCTGGAGCCCACACCAGAGCACACGTGCTCACACATGAGCATGGACACCCAGCCAGGCCCTTGGCACACCCACTGTCCTTTCATTTTCAAAATAATTCTAATTCTTGTGAAGTTTCCCTTTAAAATGAGATTTTGTTCTTTAATATTCATTGACTTCTAGTTTCCTTCCCACACACAAGGCATTATTTACTCTACAGTGGCTCGGTGCATCAATTATGGTAATAGTTTGTGAATAACATTTGCATTATGGGAAAATGAGCCTGGTTATTTAGCACTAGCCGAACCATCCCTCTGGAAAATTGTCACAAACATATGTATCATATGCCTCCACTTAAATAGATCTGTAATTACTATAGTTTATTTTAAAAAAGCAGGCACTTTTTTCTCTCTTTTTTTCTTTCTGATAGCAGACAAACATCTACAAAGCCCTTTCCCCTACTCAGCCAAAGGTAAAGGCTAATGACTGCTGCTATCATGTCCTCTTATTTTACACTGAGATGTTAGAGGTGAAAAGCATCTTCTACATTAGTTTACTCTAATGCAGAAAGTGTGGCTCAGTAATTGTGGCATTTGATTAATGCTCTGTTTCAGTCCCTTCGGCTGAATTCCAGGCTCAGCTCAACTCCTGTAAATTCTGATTAACATCTGTATTACATCAGCACCCAGGGCTTATATTCCAGGAGCAGGACTGCCTGGTGCAAGGCACTGAGCACAGAGCACCACAGTCTGTATTCCTCCAGAGCAATTGCTCTGCTCCTTGGAGAGTCTGAAGTAGCAAATAAGGCATTTCACCTCATGTAATGTGTCTGTGAATACCTGCCTAAAGCCTTGTCAACCTTTTTAAGCAGCTGAGAAAAGCTAAGAAATATAATTCAAACAGGGGTTCAGAAAACCCCACAAAAGCACCTCAACTAAATGAACAGCTTTGGACCTATAGTACCCAAATTCACAGCGTTTTTAACACTCAGACTCCAAAAATTCTTGCAAATAAGCAGTTATGTTAGTGCATAGCAGCTTGCTTTTACAGTGCCCACTGTCAGCTCAGGTACATTTGGAGAAGTTAATCAGGGCTTCTGGCTTTCTTAGAGCACCAGGGCATTCCACAGAGCAGCAATCCTGCTGTCTTTGTACACAAGAAATTTCAAAACTGCCCCTTTGCATGGAAAGGGAGAGCAACACAGCCAGAATGATCCCAGCAAACTTGGCTTCCAAGGTCACAAACTGTAATGTGGACAACAGAAGCTGTTGATGCCATCAGATCTCCACAGGCAACCCCACAATCAGAACTGAAAGGGAAAGTAAACCACAAAGAGACTTAAAACAAGCTAGATGAAAGTGGGAAGAGAGTGGCACAGAAGGTGTGACAGTGGTACCTGAGAGGATGCATCCTTTGCTGCACACACAGGAGCTGGCACTGCTCTGTGCCAGCAGCTCCTCCCCAGAGCTGCTGCAGGCCAGTAAGGAGACAGGATAGCTGTTACTATTTACTAGCTCTTTCACAGCCCATGACTTGGTGATGTCAGGCCAATTCCAAAGTTTCCAGCCAAGAAATCCTCCTAATGAGCCATCTCAAAAAGCACTCAAAGGTTCCATAGCTGCTGACACCCCACTGCAGCCTTGTTATTCAGCCAGATGTGAAAACAAAATAACAAGAGCTTAGATTGCTCTGCCTCTGTGCCACCTTCCCCCTGAGCTCTATGTTTGTACACCAGCAATACCAAACCCCTTCTACACCAGCACAGCACACCAAGTGGTTTTTCCTCTGGTGTCAAAATTGAAACTGGTCTTACTCTGTACCAGCACAGGGTGTGTGCATTTGGAAATTGCTCTAATGCCTATATATTTCCAGCTCTGGTATGAAAATCTCCACAGCAGAAGCTCCAGCAGTGGCACAGTGGCACCAAGTGCTGTGTGCTGCACCTCACACATGGGCTTCTCCAAAACAGGTGAGGATGGAGGTATAAAACAAAAATTGATTATTCCTGTGACACACTTGAAATTTAAGTATTAGCTTGTATTGAAGCTCTTGATCTAACAAAGTACTATTATAAAATGCACAATCAAGCCCAAAAGCTCACCCCCATCCTATCTAGGCAATGCTACACTCACCACAGCAATTCCAAATCCCACCAAAACTTTTGCCTCTATTCTGGCCAACTGAACAGCACAGCACCGTGTTTGCCACAGGGCTCAAAAGCAGTGCTTTGTGTCCTACCTCAGCAGGAGATGTGTGCTTGTTTTAACAGCAAAGGGAACAGGTTGGCAGTGCTTGACAAGCCTGAATCAAAGTGTCTGCAAATAGAATGGCAAAGGTCAGAGTGATGCTGCGAGCTGGCACTGCAGCCATGTACAGAGCTCTGTCTCTGCTGGAAAAACCCTCAGCTCTTGTCTTCAACACTCTCCTGCTACACAGTTATCTTCCCCATCCTAAGAGAGGAAAGATTAAAACAGACATGTAAAAAGCATGAGGAAAAGAAAACTGCAAAATAGTCCCCTCCCTCATTTTAATTATTGATGCAGACAGCCTAAGCAATCTGTAAGCCATATACATAATGTATTTACTTGAAAATCCCAGCAAATCCACACGGTATTACAGAACAAACTACAAGCTGATCTGGGAGCACTGTCTTAAGAACTGGGTAAGCTGTCTCCATGTACTCAAAAATCTGTTTGACAAACGGAAAGATTAGATTAATGTTAATAATGCTCACGTGCTCGGCAGCACTCCCTGCCCCAGAACGGGGTTTGGGTGCCCGGGATCTTGTCTTTATCCACACCAGATCAGTCTGTGCTGCAAACTGCTTGTTTAGAATGACAAAGGCAAGACTGGCTCACATTCCTGAAGACCCCCCTCCTCATTTGATTATACACCCCAGCAGTAATGTTTAGAGATCAGACAGAAATCAGCAGATATTTTACATAGCAGAAGACCATGTTAAAAAAAACCAAAACAACTACTTCTTGAAACAGCTGCTTCTAGGCTTGGGGGTAAGGAGGGTGGATGGAGTAAAAGGGAAATGGGGGCAAAGACCCAGACTTCAGCCTGAATTTGGTGAGGGATGCTCTGTCCCCCTCTGCTCTGTCACTGACTGGAACCACCTGGACAAGAAACACATTAATTAAAAAAACATTCCCTGCAAAGCTGAACAGACAGCATAAGCAGCAGCAGGCAGCAGTTTACTACAGCATGAAAATGCAGAATCTGTAGCTCATTGAGCCATTCATTGTTAAAAAAAAAATTCCTGAGTTTCATCTCACTCTGTAAGAGGCTCTGGACAGCAAAGCTTTCTGCATCTACACCACACATCACTGCACGAGCTGGTGTGCCAGGGCAGTGAGGAGGGCACAGGATGGGCACTGGCACTGTCACCCCACTGCTCTGGAAGGTGACACGGTGAGCCCAAGGCCAGGCCAAGCCCTGCAGGTCCCAGTGAGCCCCAGCACCACCTCCTCGTGGCCCAGATGCTCAGAGACCCCTGCGGCACAGCACAGCCTGTTTGCAATTTTCTTCTCAACCACCAGCACAGAAACACAAACCTTCAGACAAACGGATCCTTCACTTCCTCCTTGCTGCTTTTAGTGGTTTCTTTAATCTTTTAAGCTTCTGGGTCTAATCCAGCAGCTGCCATCAAAAGTACTTATACAACTGCAGGGGAGGGAGGAGGGAAGGAATGGGATACACCAAATCATGAAACACATTTGCTGAGCAGCCTCTTTGTTCTTACCACAAGTGAGTGCCTTTGGAAGGTATCAGTTCACAGCCCAAAGACATCTATGTACATCTACCTGTGATGTCCTCGAGTGCCTTATCTATAAAAACAGGCTATAGAGAAATGCCACCAAATGAATCAGGGGACACAGATGAGCTGGCACGCTGCAGCACAGCGTGGGCAATGAAATGGGGGAATCTCTACATAACTAGCTCATGCATGAATATGCTATAGGCAGACAGCTCCCAAGATGATAAATGCTGCTCTTTTCTGAAACTTGAAAATATTTAGTGGTGTTCTTCCTGGAAGGCTCCAGTGAACATGCAGTGGGTCTGTACAGCAGAAAGCACATTTCAGCTCTCCTGGCAAAAAACTTTAACACATGGTCTGAGAGCACAGAAAAAGTTCAAAATCCATTGACAAAAAGAATCAAAAGCTGTTAAGATGTCATTATTTAAAAACAAACATCCCCAGAGGACTCTTGTATTGAGCTCCAGGATTTTGCAATTTCTGCAGGATGCCAACAGTTGTGTATGTGCTAAACCCCACATTTAAAGGGGCTGGAGGGTTGGAGAGGCACCAGGTGGACAAATTCCAGTTAAGGTTGTGCTTTTGCTCCTAGTTTTCCCAGGACACAGTGCACCCAAATGCTCTGTTCCTTCTGTGAAGTGAATTTGCTGGTACATCCTTCTCTTCAAGCAAAATCTCATCCCCTAGCATACTGACATCTATGCAAAATTTCTAAAAATAGCATGTCCTTCTTACATAAACATAAGGAATTAAGTGACAGCTGACCAAAAGCATCCCTTTAAAAGGCAAACTTTGCTGAGCACCAAATGCAAGCAGCACTTATGAGCAGCCAAGCTTTTTTGTATTAATTGAAGACAGGAGACAGCTTCTAGATTAAGTCCCAGTTTGCCTGGAAAGGAAAGATATTTCCTCTACACACTGACTCAATTACTCCTATTCCCATTTATTTATAAGTTAGCAAGTTTTCCAGTGGATTTCTTCTCCAGGAAAAGATCTGCCATAAGCACTCTTCCAGGTGCAGGTCCCACACGAGCTCTGAGATTCCCATTGTGATGAAGAACTTTGTCATTCAGGCTTTAAAAACTCACCTCGAGTTTTCTAGAAGGAAAAACTTCCAGAATTTCCAAAGTAATTTTACACTACATGAAGCTATCCAAATACAAACCAGAGCAGTATTGACTTCCTGCATCTGCAGGCATTCTGAATAATTCTTCAGTGTCTCAAAGCTTATCCCTCCTAGCAACATAATGAACTTCACCAGAACCAAATCAGCAATGCACAGGAAAGTTAATATGCAAACGAGTCTGTGGGGAAAAAAATAGTTTTAGCATAACCTGGCTAATCCCTAAATCTCAGGGAACTGAATTATATATGAATTATTAGACCAGGATTCATCTCTGCCAGTGCAGAATATGTCAAGGAGGTGCAGGGCACCAGGCTGCCAGGAGGCCCCTGTTGCAGGATGGAAAGAGAATTAAACAATCACTCCAGAGATGCACAAGTGAGAAAGCCAACACCAAGCATCCCTGACGCCAGCCAGGAGGGGCCCTGTGCCATTTGCTGTGGGGTCGGGGGGGGAATCACAAACCTCAGCTGCTGGGGCTGGAGCCACTGAGGCGCTGCCTGTGCCCCCAGAACTGCTCAGAAATCCTGGTCTGGTTCTCCATGACAGCTCACAGGGCTGCATTCCACGCTGCAATGTCCCCAGAGGCACACAGGGCTGTCACCAGGGATGCCTGTGGCTCTGGGGAGCCTCGGAGCAGTGTTTTCCCTGTCAGCTGTCACAGTGCCATTGCAGTCTGCATTAGAAGCCAGCAGTGCTGTAGGTTCCAGCAGTTCTCTGTTGATGGCA
This sequence comes from Toxostoma redivivum, assembly GCA_013397375.1. Taxonomy (NCBI): domain Eukaryota; kingdom Metazoa; phylum Chordata; class Aves; order Passeriformes; family Mimidae; genus Toxostoma; species Toxostoma redivivum. The sequence continues at coordinate 680,108 of VXBI01006790.1, forward strand.
GTGCCACTGTCCCTGTTGCCAGGTGACAGGGCTGGGGCAGATTTCCCCCTGCTGATTCACAGCCTGCTGTGCAGGCTGGGCAGCCCCCTCACCTCCTGCCCTGCTGCAGGCTGTGTTTAACTCTGCACTGAAATCTAAACAGCACCGACAAATAGACTGAGATGTCTCCTGACTAAAGGGCTATCTAGGCCACATTACTTGGAAAAACTGGTTTGCAAGCCCCTGCAGAGAGAAATTAATTTACCTGGGTGTTCAGCATGCAGGTCACCCTCCCCTGCCAGCACATCCTCACAGACAGACTGGGCCAGACTGCATCCTCCATCCTCCCTCCTGGTTTCTCCCAACCAGCACCCTCCTCCTCCTCACTGCTGTTTACACAGGACACGGGTACAGCACACAAACAATGAGCTACTAAGCCAACAGCAACACTGTCACCTGAAGGCATGACCCCAAATGCTCATTGTTAGGGTTAAATATCTCTCAGTGAAAGTAAGGCATGCAAACAGGATTTTTTCCATCCTCAATAAGTCAGGCTGCCCGAGTTCTTGCAGAATTTCCTACATTGTCCTCATTCCTGAAATTCAACAACATCTAGCTTGACTTGTGAATGGCGCTGGGTGATACCAGAATCAGGTTTTTGGATAAGCCAGGTTTACAGTAACTAGACCTTTTAAAGTATCTTTGGAGCTTTGTTTCTTACACCTGCTATTCCTGCAATGTTGAAGCCCTCAAAGCTTCTACAGAGGCTTCCACTTTCCTCAGACCGTACAAACTCCATGCCAAGGAACTAAACTTCTTTCTCCTTGTAGCAGAGCAAATACCAACCCTCTGTTGTAGGTTTTGTGTATTACTTTCTGATGGGTATTAAAAAGCCCTCAGTAGTTTCTAGCTCTGGCCCAGGACAGTCTATGCAGCAGCAAGCTTTGCTGTTAATTTTTCCATAACAGAACACATTTTAGAACCAGAAAAATGGAATTCAGAAAATGGACTGACGTGTCTCAATATTGCTATGGGCATCTGAGTCTTCTTCAGCCACCCAGCTTTGAACTGAGGAGGGCAAAGAGTTCCTCACAAATGACTCTTGTTTCCCCCCTGAATGTTTTTATTCATTGGCTTCAGCACTGCTGCAAAGCACATGGGAGAGATGGCCCAAAGGAATGGGACAACATCCCCACATAAGCTGCTGCTAATAAAAGCAGCATTCAACAGCATTGCCACTCACTGGTCACATTTTCCAAGGAGAAAGGCAAGAAAAGAGGAGCAGCATTATGTGTGTGTTCAGGCTGTGTGACACACAGCTTCACACCACTTCTGAAAGGAACCCTGACAATCAGGCTCTTTGTCAAGCACAACATATTTTGGGTACATCCACACACTTGATAGTGTGCATCCACAGCACATATTGTATTGAACCAACAAATTCTACCAGTCAGCTGTGAAGTCCAATAGGAAAATTACTGAATTACAGCTCCCATTAAGAAAGAAGTAACAAGTCCTTTTACACCTTACCCAGCAGGACTGCAGAGCTTGAGTTGAATTAAAAAAATGCAGCACAGTAAATTACTGGACAGAAGCTTTCAAGCTAAATTAAAGAAAAAATAAACCCTTTTCTGATATGATTTCCTCCTTTTATGTCTCATTTTTATACACTTATGCACTGATGGATTTTAGCCAGATAAGAAGATGATCTAGGTCAATACTTCTCCGCTCTTTTTCTACTGAAGAACCAAGCTGTTTTGGAGAGGTAAAAACAAAATCTGAGTCCATGTTATATTCCACATTCTCTCTCCAGCTGGGAAGAAAAGGCTGCTACTGGAGCACCTATTGTTTCTTTAAACAGAACCATATTGCTTTATTTATATAATAACAACCTTAGTGTTATAAATTGGTATAGTTTCATTAGGCACCACTAGCAAGCAAATGCACATACGAATGTGTCCAACTGCACAGGGGTGAGGGTGTCTACACTCTTTTTTTTAATTAGTCCTTTTGTGGAGGCTCTCTGTTGGCTTAGAAACCCTAGTTTGAACTAGTTTGAACAAAGCTACTCTAGTAGAAAACAGACCAGGAACCAGAAACTCCTTTGTTATAGTCATGCCTAAGTTTCCCCAGCTCTAAGACTTTGTTTTACTCCACTTTTATTTAATTGTCTGCTTTGACCATTAGTATTTGATGTGCTCTGAAATGCCCAGACAGCAAAGCCTGATTTTGGGCAGCTGTGGATGGATATTCCCATCAGCCTGGCCCAGGTGACTCCATCAGACACCCCAGGGCACAGCTGGAGAATGGAAAAACAGAACACACATACAGGCTCTCAAAGAAATGGATCTTCTATTGCAGTTTTCACTGTCTAAACGGTCTCTACAAATGGCTGGTGAATCATGGCTTTGGTTTCCATTTTGAGCAGGAAGGGAAGCAGCATCCTCAGGACCCTGTGCTGCTCAGACCCCATTCCTGCTCCTCACAGCCCTGGCCAGCACACGTGGGGAGGGATGCAGGCACACGATTGCTGGTGCCAGCACAAGCAGCTGGGGCTCCTAAAGGAGATTCAGGGGCTAGAAAAGCAGGAGGGGGCCAGGTGAATCAGTTCCATTAGCTCAGCATGCCCCACAGGAAGAACAGGGGTGATCCCTCAGACTCCTGCTTGCATTAGCAAAGGAAGTGAATCCACACCAAGTGAATTCACTTACCAAAGGAAGTGAATCCACACATCCCCTCCAGCAGCTTGAGCTGTGCCTCCCCACAGACCAGAGCAGGGCATGGGGATTTCCTTGTACAGCTCTGCCTTGTGTGGAATCTGTGCCACTCACACTGTCTGGTGAGTGCTTTTCCTCTGGGGAAAGTGTAGCATGTTCCCTAGAAGGTTTGGATGACTGCCTCGAAATGAGTGTGGGTTTGGGCTCAATCAGGGGATGGAAGCACAGCCATGGGGCTGCAATGACACCTGCTGATGAGGGAGGCTGTCAGAGGGACATCTGAAAGCAGCCAGGACCCAGAATTCCCAAAGAAACTGAGTTCTGGAAACACGAGGCTATGGGTGGACAAGTACACCAGGGCATGGAGGAAATGCAGAAAGGTAAAAAGGAGTCAAATCCCTGTTTCTAGCTCCTGTGAGCACAGCACAAGGCAGAAAGCAAGGTACCTACAAACACTGTGTAATGGCTTGCAAAAAAACCTCCTTTAGCAAAGAGGGTATTGCAAGCAAATATTTTGGCAATACTAAGAAATGAAAATAAAAGTACATATTCTTTTCTTTGTATGATCTCACATAAAATACTTTCTTTTCTTCTTTCCACATCTCCTGATCACCTCCTTTAACCATGCACAGCAGGAACCAGGGAAAAGACAGGCACCATTCACCATTTGGACACAACGCCTCCAATCCACAACACATTGAGCGGAGCCAAATTCACATCAATACACTGCACTTCTAGCAGTCTTTATTCCCAAAACACCAACAGACATGGGATACCTAAATCCCTTGTGCTTCCTAAGGATTGCTTCTGTTTTCTCCAAGTGAAGAAGCCAGGACAGAGCTTACAGCTTTTCTGTCAAGTAACCAGAGCCTCTGTAAACAGACAGGGGGACAACAGCTGCTGCTCTGCAGCTTTAAAGGATGTCATCCATAATGACATTACACTGTCCCTTTTACTCAATAAACACTAAATTTAAAAATAAAACAGAACTCTCCTTTGATCTGTGGAAGCTCAGGAGGCTGAGATGGAGGGTGAGGGGGAAGAAGAGAGAAAATGAGCACTTCTGTCAGGCAGTGATCCAGAGCACTTGGCAGGACTGGAGGCAATGGATCCCCAGAGAATGCATTGAAACCAATGTAACACAACAGCAAAACCATGAGAGATGGGGAAGATAAATATGCTTCACAAAATTTTTTTTTTAAAAAATGAAGTAAAAGCTGATAATAAAAAAAAATCTGTACATCCCAAACACAAGACATTTTCAGAAGACTCTTGGCCAGGCAATTTGCTCTGCCCATGCACTCCAGCAAGCAAACATGAAAAGCTTTTCACATGTATGCCATGCCCTGGCCCAAACTGGTTTTCCTCCCATTGAGCCACCTCTTGTTGCCCCCAGTGAGGACCAAATTCTGGAGAAAAGAGAAAGTAAAGGTAACCACTCACACATGAAAACTACCAACAGGAACAGCAGCAAATGCAGAAAGCAAACTCCCCTGCTCCCAGCCCTGAATAGGAACCTGCCTGCTGCAGGCTCTGCTGCTTTGTGCTTGCCTTGAAGCTATAAATGTTACAATAAGGTCAGTGTGTACACCAGCACCTCTCTGGCAATCATTCTCCAAGCCCCTGTCTGCCTACTCATGAGCCCCGGGTGAAGTGAGGGGCCAGGGGGAGGCAGGGCTGCCTGGGGGACAAGCCTTCACCTCCCCTTCAAGCATCTCCCACCTGCAAACGGGGGAAATGCAAACAGACAACACGAACAGGAAAATAGGTCACACTTGAGTGACTTCAAACTTCAAAAATAGGAAGGAATTCAACACAGGAGAAAGGAAAATGACAGGAGAGCGCATCACACGCTTCTGATGAATCCATTTGATCCTGTGACTGATCAGACTTTTTCAGTGAGATTGCTTTCTAATTTATGCCTTTAAATGGAAATAAAGACCTTGATCTTAGCATTAAATCTATGCAGATAGATCCTTGAGGCAATACTTCTACAGAAAACACTTCTACAAAGTGCAAAGACATTAAATTAATAATGCAAACACTGTATGTGTGTCTAGAGTCACTCTTGAGGATTCAGCAGCTGTCAAATCCTCCGGTAACTCCTGCTCTGTCATTTTGACTTTAGTAGTAATTGGAGATTTCCTTAAAGCCTGCAGCCCAAGTGCCTTACCCTGCTGAAGAGGAGTGTTTGGGGTGGGCACACTGGCAGGGGAGGGTGCGAGCTGTCCCCTGTCCCTGCTGTGCTGGCAGCAGACACCTGACAGGCTCAGTGCCCCATCAGTGCCATAAAGTGTCAGTGCCAAGGGTTGCTGGAATTAGGATCACTGTTAGATTAGTTAACAGCTGTATAATTAGCCACACTAAGCCTAGATGTTTCCCCTTGAAACCCAGTTTTTACAGTTATAAATAGCAGTGTTAATGATCTCCAGCATCACTGCTTGCACTCAGAGCCCTCCCTCCTCCACCGGCTCTGGTGTCACTCACTGAATGTCACATTCTCCTGACTTCCTTCTAACAGCTATAGAGGGAGATAAAAAAAAGAACTAAAAAAGGCAGAAACCAAAAATAATCCCACATTTAAGTGGACCAAGAAGGATTTTTTTCCTTACATGCATTAAAACCTCAAGAAATAACAGCTGCAGCTTGTACTTAAACTGTACTTTCAAGCATTAATTTAATTACATTTCATGAGAGTGGGAAGAGATAGTACCAACATTTCATACCCAGGTAAACTGAGACAAAGGAGTGCAATAGTCTGGAGTCACATAGCAGGATGATGAATGGGGCCCAGAATGAAACCTGAGTGCCCAGCACATCACCATGCTATTTACCAAATGGGATAAAACACCAGGGCACTCCAGCACTGAGATGTCTTTCATAAATCTGTCATGTCACACTACATGCTAATGAAGGGATATGAAGAGCATTTTTCTTTATTTTGAAGGCATTCAGGGCAGGAAAATTTCAAAAAATAGAGTTCACGCTCTTTAGATAAATTTGATTTGCCAGCTTATGAATGCAGCAGAACCCAGATTTGTCAACTCTGAAATCTGAAGTTTAGACAATGCAATCTTTAAATCCTTTCTATACTGTTAATTTATCACCAGTAATATTATCACCTAACAAAAAGAATCCACCCTTTTCACCAATGATTAAAAATATTTCTTTTTAAACATTTAATCTCAGCAAAGCTTTCTGAAACTCTGCAGTGCAGAACACAATCTCTGGAAGTATCCATGGCACAGATTACAGATGCAGTTACTGTAAAAAATTTTTAACACACAGATATTTTCAGCTGTTTCAAATTTTTCACCATGGCTAGCACCACACATCTGAAAGAAAGAGCGTTTTTGGAGGTATAATATAAACAAGTGAGAATTTTAAAATTTTAAAAAGCTGTTTCTGGGAACACTGTAAGGGCTTTCATGGGCTTTAGAAATGAAAATGAGAGATAAATGGAACGGTGCTGTTCACAATTCCCTGTGTGGTTCCAATCAGAGGTGGCCTGTGCTTTTGCAGCCCAGGTTTCCAAAGGGGGTCCCTTCCCTCCAGCAGCACAGAGCCCCAGGCTGGCTGGGGGGGGATGGCAGACCTGAAGCACAGCACTAGGCTTCCAGGGAATTCCCTTCCAGTGAAATGTGAGAACATGTACTGTAAGCAAATCATAAACCACAGAAAATATGTATTCTGTATTTTATCAATTTGATTTCTAAACAGAATTGTGAAAATCTGAACAAAACCCCCCAAAACCAATCTTAACCCCGAAGTTACTGGCTGATGTATTTTAACAGTGGCTACTGATTTTGCTTTGTTTTCTGGTTTCCCCACTTCACTCACATCCCATCCCAACCTGGAAACATTTTCAGATAGAAAACTGCTCCTGCTGGAGCTTCTTTCAAAGGATCTCATCACAAGTTCCCACTAGTCCCTTAGCAAAATGTTGCTTATTATTTTGTAGTGAGTGGAAACTTCTCAACTGGGCAACTATGCCCAGACAGTCAATGATATTTCCAAATGAAAACTGTGGTTCACTTCTACACTTCTCTGTGAAGGAAACAAAGTAAAACAAAACAAAACAAAACAAAACAAAACTGCAAACAAACAAATACCAAAACAAGCAAATAAACAAAACTGCAAACAAACAAAACCAGGAAAATGAAATAAGGAAAGAAAATAAAAATCAAAACAATTAATAACAAAGAAATTGGAGGGGGAAGACAATCAATTAGCTTTCTTAATGATCTGAAATTTCTGGTGGCAGTCCCAAGTAGGATGCAATAACCTCTCCTGCAGTTTCTTCTCTCCTCCCCTCCCAGCTCTCATGGTGCCATCCCAGCTCCAAGCAGGGAAATCACAAAGGAAAAGCCATTAGAGAGGCAGCAGGCCATTACACTTAGCTGGTCAAGGGTAATTACCCTAATTAAAACACTGGTAGAGCTTGTAAATAGAAACAAGTGACTTGCCAAAGCAAAATCCCCTCTGCTCCCTCTGTGTGTCACTGGTCAGGGCAGGACCCAGGGCTGCAGCACCTCTGACAGTGCAGAGCCATCTGCCACGGGGACACTCCTGCAGCCACACCAAATGGAAAATGCCTCAATTCTGGAATGGCTTCCCAAGGAAACACTGGAAGAGAAATTCTGAGAGTGCCCAAGAGCTGAGAGGAAACAATTTGTGCTCCCTTTCAGGGACATTTGCTGGCCTCAGCAGCTCTGGTCCTGTGCAGGGCCAGAAGCTGGGCTTTGATGACCTCTGTAGGTCCCTTCCTGCTCAGGATATTCTGTGATTCTATGATTTGGGTGCTGCCTCCCTTTACCCAGGCCCCACCCAAGTAATGCCTTTGGGTCCACTTCAAGCATCTGAGTTCCTGGGGTAACTAAGACAAAACCAACACCTTGAATGAATTTCTGCTGGAGTTTTTGCCCTGTGAAATCACCGTGCATCACCCCCATGCTTTGACAGAGCTGGGGTTTCACACCCAAAGCTGGTGGAGGACTCATGACTACGGATTTGACTCTGCTCTCAATCCCCTCCGTGCTGTGTGCTGTGGAAACACGAGGCATCTGCAAAGCTCTCAAATCCCTGGGACAAACCCTGCAGAATTTGGCTGCAAGTGCACTGGATCCACTGTTCCTGTGAGAGTTGCTGCATGAGTATCTCGCCCCTCACATGAAGGAAGGAGGAGCAGAGAGCCCTTTGCCTTGTGGCATGACTCCAGGCTCTCTCAAAGCTGCAATGGTGCTGCTAAAGAGCCAGTGATCCAGGGCTGCAAGAGTTCTTGGCAAAAATCTGCTCTGGAGTGTACTGGGCAGCAGAGACTGCTGCACTGGGGACAGAAAGAGCCAGAGCCCAGCCAGCACAGCCCTCACCTGTGGTTCCCTGGGTGCTGATATTCTATGTGAAAAACTAGGTTAATTTTCCTGGTAGATTTTAAAAGGTTTAATAAAGACAATAAGAGACAAACAATAATGCAAAAGGTTACAACATCCAGGTGGGTGCTTGGCATTCAGCCAAGAGCACTCTTGCTGTTTTGGAGACACCCCTTAAATTCATCAGCCTGTTGCACATTTATAGACCTATCATACATTTTCAAACTCTTCTATAAACTATTTTCCATATTCTAGGAACTGTTTTACATGGCTACCTCTTGAGTCCACCTTTTTAGAGCATGTGTGTTTCTTGGCTGTGGTTTTAATTTATTTTTCTTATTAGTCTTAATTTGGGCTTTGATCTTCAATTTCTGCAGACAGTCGGTGCTGGTAGCTGGTGTATCAGTAGCAGTGTCTTCACTGGGTGTTACCCAACCAAGCAGGGAGTTCACTTACTACAGACACACTTTATCAGCTTATGTTACTCCTAAAGAGAACTATAACTTAGAATCCATTTTAACACTACACATACAGTATCCACCTTAATATTTGTGAAAAGCCAATACCATAATATGTGTTTATAACATTCTAGGACAGAAACCTTTCATCAGAGGAAAAATACATCCCTTTTTCTTTACACAGAGGGACCTTTTGTACTGGGAAAACAAACACAGAAGATGAGAGCTTGCCTGACATCCTCACCAGTCCAACAAAAAGACTGTGTCACCTGAGGCAGATCCAACACTTACAGCACATGGAAGTGAGAGGGAAATGTCCACTCTTGGTGGCTTTAGCAAGGCTGTGCTGCATGACAGAGTGGCCACAAAATGTGAGGTGTGTAAAGCAGAGGGCAATGAATCACAGGACATCATCCATCAGTGCAGGTGCCCAGAATCAACCATGGGGGCACAGGGGCTGGGTCAGTGCTGGGACACATCCCGAAGGTTGGGCAGGGCTCGCACATAGGGACACGCGGACAGGGACGTAACCCAACCCTCCTGCATCTGCCTGGCACACAAACAAGGCATCTCTCATCCCCCCGGGCAGGGCTGCAATCGCTGCTGCCTATTTTTAACATTTCCAATTGCTCTCAAAGCCGGGGAGGGGGGGCTGCAAGGCAGCAGCCAGCCCCTGTCATTGTCCCCAAACAATGAATGTCCCTGAGCCAAGCCCTCCCAGGCTGCACAAACCCAGCATCCTTCGGCAGGGACTCGGGAAGAGCTGGGATTGGGGAAGGCAGTGTGCTGGGATTGGCACAGGTAAATCCCTTTTTGGAGGGACAATCCCCCTGGAGTTTCAGAATTCGTGCCTGTGAGCAGATTCAGGACGCTGAGTTGAGAACTCGCTTCATGCCATTCTGTCTCCCCGTTTGTTTTACCATGCTGCCATACACTGACACCCTTGGGAGAGCAGCCAGGGGTGGTGGAGAGCAAAACACACCAGCAGGGCATTTCCTTATAAGAGGGAAAAAATCCAGTTGTCACTCCAAATGGAGCAACATTTGCTGGTATCTGTTGCCATAACAAGTGGACAGTTTGAGCAATGATCTCTCCAAACTACTGAACAGTTGGTAGGATGAAAAAAGCTCCCAGACTGCTTGATGTAGGAGATGCATACCCTCAAAAGAAATCAATTTCTGCTCAATAAAAGCACTTTACCAAAGCAGGAGGTGGCAGGAGCTGCCCTAAACCACAGCAGCAGTCAGGCTCACACCCATTGAGTAGTTGGTATTTGGTGTAGGATTGTGGTCCTACACCAAACCAAGCCGGGCATCAAGGCTGGACAGCAGCTACTCCACAGCCAACCTGTAAAAGCAAAATTCTGGAAGCACCAGAATTTACTTTAAAAAGTTAAGCTGCACCAGAGCAGCCGTGTTACCCAGCATTTTCCTACACAAGCCTGTGCTCCACCCCCTGCCATATGAAATTGCAAGTGAATGTTTAAATACACAGGCATATGTGATTCCTTACTCGGATCACACAAGGCATCAGTTACTGATGAAGGAAATAGCTAATGCAAAAAACACCCAAACCCACAGCACTCACCATCAGACATGCTGTGATACAGGCTGGCCTCATCCCCCTGATTTTAAGGCAAGTAATTCTCTCTTTCAGTGAAGACTGACCTGTGATACTTCACAGGAATGCACTTCCCAAAGTGGATGAGCATTTGCACAATCAATAAAAATGCACACATTCAATATCTCCTCAAAAGAGGGTCAATAACTGAAACAGGTATTAAGTTAGAAGTCACTCCCATAACAACATTGAAAGGATTAAAACGTTATTCCCCTTATCCCTGCATTCTTCTCCTTCTCACATCACAGCAAGCAACTAACCTTCAGAGACCAAAGCAGAAATAAATAAACCAAGACCAAAGATCAACCGAGATTTTGACTTTGCAAATTCACAGTATTGACAGCACTGCCCTTGAGCACAAGCCCAGGAGTTGGGAGGGATGGGTTTGTACCCAGCCTCTGCAGAACCCCTCTCTGAACCTTACACTCTAAGCTCTGCAGTGAGCAGGAATGAAGAACCGTTATTAAAATGAGAAGTTAGTACTTAGGACTGTTAGTAAATACAAATTTAGGACTCTTAGTAAATACAAATCCATAATAAAATGCCTGTGACAGCAGGTTAATTCTTCACAACATCCATTTCTTTTGATCATAATTTGTATTTTCACACAGTTCCTAAAACCAAGACAGATTTTCCTCTAACACCTTGATATTCGATATTTCCATTGAAACTATTGTGAAATGGCACTCCACTTTTTTTTTCCCCCCAGAAATAAACCCAAATGAATGAAAATGGGTATCTTTCTGCACACTGTAAAACCAAACAAGATTTCAGTGTTTGCCAGCAGGAACACAGTATGGTGTCTTAGTTCAGATGCTAAACCTACAAATGGAACATTTCTAGATTGATACCAACATGTCCCACACTCCCAGGGCTGCATTTTGTGTTATTAATAAAAGACTGTTATTCATACACACAAATGTGTCCCACACTACTTCACCTAAAACATCATTTGGGTGCTGCAAATTGCTTGTCTCTTTGTAGAGTACAACGTGCTTCCATTTCACACTGATTTGCAGGATATGGAAACCACAGGACACATTTGAGAGGTAAGACAGAACAAACTGTAAACCTAGGAGTATTTATCACAAACCCCACATTATCTACTGCTGTAGCCACTGCCTTTTTTCTTCAGAGTTGTTATTATTTGCCAACATATAATGGAAAGCTAAATACCCCCATTTTCTACTAGGCTTGTATCCTGCCTTGGCATGTTTAACCTGATAAAGAACAGCATGAGCTGGTCACAAGTGTGTGGAATTAACTGTTTTAAAGCAGGTTTTCAATGGAGAGCCCTGGCCCATTCATAAATGCAGTTCACACTATTCTGCTGGAAATTATGCTTTCCATTAACATCCATACCTATGTGTGCCAGAGGGGCACACACTGCAGCTCGTGCTCTGGAATGACTGGACAGGGTTGTCTCAGGTGTGTCTTGCAGTACAACATACAGAAAACCCATCTTTTCTCATGATTTTCTAAAGATAACATACATAAAACACACATACAAACATGCAACACTACCTTTGTCAGGACAGCCCTCTGTTAGAAATTCACATTAAACACTCCTATCAAATGACCAGCGAATCAAACCCCCTCATCTTTAACTCATCCAACCCAGTGTGGCCATGGCAAATTACTCACATACACATTTTAAAGGCATGTTACAAACCCCCAGCATGAGGCAGTTCACATTGGATCTTCCAAACTTAATTCTGAGCCACAAGACAAACACTTTCAACATAATTATCACTACCATATGGGCAGCTCTGCTATTGTGCTGGTTCTAATTAGGATTGTATATGTTACACATGTTGAAAGAGTTTGCAAATATGTTTTGTGGTTGACAGTTAAGCTCAGTATTTAAAGTAATGTGAACTTTTGTATGTTTACATTGCATTTGCTGTAACAAATACATCATGTGCATAATAAACATACATATGTGCACATATACATGCATACACACTATTTTGTTTTAGCTAAATAAACATAAAACAGGTGTCAGAATCGTTAAAACTCGTAACTGGAATAAACATATTCACCAAAAATTTAAATCCAGTGCAGTCCTACTCAGCTATTGGCTTCTACACACAGGATCCAAAAGTATTTCTACTTTCTTACTAACATGTTTTATTCACTGGATATTGGTATTTACATCTGTAATCTTGTATATGCTACTCAAAATTTGGAATTAACTTCTCCAAGAAGTTATCTGTGTTTCTATCTATTGAGATAGTTTTTTTGCCACCAAAAGAATGGTATAAGCAATTCAAAGAAAGAAAATAAAATCTGAGTTAAAATCTTGGAATGGTACAGCACAAAAGCCACTGAAGTAGAGGCGTAGAAAGGCAAAGTATCAACAGTACACAGGTAAAGAACAAAAATCAATCCTTTACAAGTACAAAGCCTGGGGCAATTAATTTAATTCTAAAACCTTATACAAATATGCCAGGCATGCAGCTGCTGTCTGTGAATTGCAAGCAGGGCTTTGGAACTCTGCTTTCCCAATCATTATTTTATTAGATGTGTGCACCTCTCCCTTTTGAATTGCGAGAGCCTTACAAGATGTAAGAGCAGTACACAGACACATTTAATTGCTAATGATACTGTGCTCTGTTTCAAGTTTCAGCATTAGCATCTCAAGGTAGAAGAGCATTACAACCCTTTCAAAGCTTTAAAACCCACTTTTCACATAAACACATTACAGCCTGAGCTTCCCTTTTGTCTTGCTCTCACCCTTCAGTTCAAAGTCGTAAAATAACAAGATATCTCAATATTAGATAACTCCTGATACTGCTTTGAAGCAAGAGGACAGCAAAGCACCAACCTCTATCAGTAACACACAGGCATCTCTGGGCACGACCTGCCTGCCTGCCCAGGGGTAAGACACCACAATTTTCACTTATTCAAAGAGACTTTTAAAGGCTCAGGCCACTTAAAAATGGATGGAATGAGTTGTCTTAATGCTTCTTGTCCAGGGCAGGCTGCAGAGGGCAGGTGTGGGAGCTTTACACCATCTCTGCCCAGACAGATTCCATTGTCCTGCTGGGGATGGGACAGAGCACAGGGCAGGGCAGCCCCTGACACACCTGACCCACGGGCATTCTCCTTTCCCCAGAACAGAACTGAGTACTCTCAGTGCTTCTAACAGAGATGTCATCCAAACCCAGCAGGATGCAGGCAGCTGGAGTCCAGGGAGCAGAGCATGGATGTGCTGCAAGGAAACCACACCACTTCCAGAAGCAGAATTGTGTCCTTGACGTAGTAAAATTAAGTACTGATGCACACCTGAATGCACCAATTTAATCCTACCAGTCTACCTGGAGGACCTGCCTCCACCATTCCAATAAACAGATAAAAAGCTCAGCCTAACACATTAACTGTCAATCTCGGTTTTTCAGCTGACATTCCCTATCATATTTAATGCAAGTTATGCTGATTTGGCATTATAAAATTCTTTGCAACCACATTTGACTGATGAGGAGTAATCAAGATAGAGGAGAGGAGCATGAAGTGCTTCCATGGTAAAACAGACCACAGTGTGAGCTTATTCCTCATCAGACAGCAGAGAATCATCCAGGAGGGGAAAGTCTGTAGGAAGCCATGATGTGCTGGATGTGTGCCAGGACTCTGCTCCTCATCAGTAAAGGGGAAATGAGGGAGAAAGATGAGAAACAGCTATTCTTTAGTTGTAGGGGTTACAGGTTTACTAAAGAGAGACCTGCCCTTCACCAGAGTTGGGGCAATTCTCTAAATGCATGCAAAACAAGAGAAAACATTAATTTCCATCTCTCACTACACTCCACAGAAGTAGTTACTCCACTGGAAAAGACACATAATATCTAACCTTCAGGTTAATCCATATTTACAGTGAAGATGTTATAATCAGTGATCTCTACCACTCCCATCCAGCCACACTGAAACATTTCTATACTTCTTAGTCCATTAAAACATAATCAGGGCTGAATAATACATCAGTAAGGCTAATCACAGGCAAAATAGAGTTTGTCAGTTCTCCTGCTCCTTATCTGCTACAGCAGTGTAACAGCAGCCAGACCTGTTGTATTTCACAGGACCCAGCAGAATTATAGCTCCCCATTTCAGCTGCCCTAATGGCTGGTGTTTGAGGTGATGACAAGGAGCAGCCACTGCTGCTTTTTTAAGCATCAGTCATGTATAAAAACACACAAGAATGACTGTGAAGATGCTTAATGGGATCACATTCCCTCTGCAAATTCCCTTGCACTTCAGCAAATAGGTTTTAATAAGAAAAGTTTTCACGAGCTTCAGAGGAGGAGCAGGGGGACCCCAACAACTTCCCAGGCTCTGTCTGCTGTCCAGGACCCCCTGCCCCTTGGTTTCTGTCATTTCGTGGCAGTGGCCCCTCAGGGTACTGAGCCAGGCTGTCACTCACAACAGACCATGAAGGACTTCCAACACCAAACCCTTCCTTCATTCTTTTCCACAACCCCGAAAGCAATTAAAGCATCGCCATTCACACCCCCATTCTGGGCCTCCTGCTGACTGCCCAAAGGAAGCAGGGGGCAAGTGACACCTTTAAAAGTGCAATTTCTGTTTCTCTAAGAAAGGTTTCTATCCCAGTATCAGAAGTTTAGACAAACTTAGTGTTAACTAAAGTTTTACTGCGTGTGGGAGAAGGATTCATCACTCACTGTGAGTCAGTTACAGCCAAACTAGAGCGGCCAGAAAAGGGGACAGAGGCAGTACACAGGTCTGCTTGTCTCTTACAGATTTTCTATTTTCAAATAGAACCACAGATGGTTTGGGTTGGAAGTGACCTTACAGATAATTTAGTTTCAATGCCTCTTCCATGGACAGGGACAGCTTCCACCAGACCAAATTGCAACAAATTGCAACTTGATTCTCAGCAAGTCACACCATCAGCCTCCTGCCTCTCAGTAGAATACACTTTCACTTCCAGTCCTGCCATCAGACCTGTGCGAAGGCTCTGAATGTTTTCAGACTCTCACTGTGCAGTCAAACAGCTGCTCTGCACAAGCAAAGCCAATAAATGCCACTTTGGTGAGATAAAAGAATAAACCCTGGAACTCTGGTTGGAACTCTGATTCCCTGTCAGCTCATCCCATGGCTGCCTTTGTTATCTCTCTGCATTTTCTTCTGCTTTTTCAAGTGGCAGGAGAAAGCCAGTGGTGACCAGTTAATGTCTGATCAAAACTGGAATCTGCTACTTGCTATCAAAACACACCCCCTAAACAAGCATTCTTTACAAGGGCAATAAATCACAGAATCACAGAATGGTTTGGGTTGGAAGGGACCTTAAAACTCATCCATTCCCACCCCTGCCATGGCAGGGACACCTTCCCCTGTCCCAGGCTGCTCCAACCCCAATGTCCAACCTGGCCTTGGGCACTGCCAGGGATCCAGGGGCAGCCACAGCTGCTCTGGGCACCCTGTGCCAGCCCTGCCCACCCTCACAGGAACAATTCCTGCCCAACATCTAATGTAAATCGCTTCTTTTTAGTTCAAAACAATTCTCCCTTGTCCTATCATTATCTGGTCATGTAAAAAAATCCATCTTTTTAAAGTGCTCTTTTCAGGCGCTGGAAGGGGCTCTAAGGTCTCCCTGGAGCCTTCTCTTTTCAGGCTGAACACCCCCAGCCTTCTAATCCTTGTCTGCAGAGCAGGGGAAGAAAATAAAAAAGGGAAGAAATGGGAAAGAGAGGGAAGAAATGGAAAAGAGAGGAAAGAAATGGAGAAGAGAGGGAAGAGATGGAAAAGATAGGAAAGAAATGGAGAAGAGAGGGAAGAGATGGAGACGAGAGGGAAGAGATGGAGAAGAGAGTGAAGCAGCAGCGGGCGAGCCGAGCCGGTTGCGGCAGCTCCGCGGCGCGGCCCGCAGGGGGAGCCCCAGCGCCGCCCAGCACCCGCCGAGCGCGGCCCGCGCGGGCTCCCAGCGCCCCCGGCCCTGAGGGGAGCGGAACCCCCCGAACGGCCCCGGACACACGGCAGGGCGGGAGAAACCCTTCTCTGGGAGGGGACACCCTGGCACAGGGGGCACCAGGTGCCCCTGGATCCCTGGCAGTGCCCAAGGCCAGGCTGGACATTGGGGTTGGAGCAGCCTGGGACAGTGGAAGGTGTCCCTGCCATGGCAGGGGTGGCGCTGCATGGGCTTTAAAGTCCCTTCCAACCAAATCCTTCTGTGATCTGCCATTCTGTGCATAATATATTTTTGTTACACAGGGAGGAGGGAGCGGAAAAGAGGAGCAGGTTACACAGAGGGGCCATGAAAATGGTGAAAGGTTTGGAGGGGTCACACAAGGAGCAACTGAGGGCATTTGGAATGTTCAGCCTGGAGGAGACTGAGGGAGGTGAGACCTCACCGGGGTCTGCAGCTTCTCCTGAGGGACAGCTCTGATCTCTGCTCTGTGTGACAGGGACAGGGCCCAGGGGACAGCTGGAGCTGTGCCAGGGCAGGCTCAGGCTGGATTTTGGGAAAGGTTCTTCCCCCAGAGGGTGCTGGCACTGCCCAGGCTCCCCAGGGAATGGGCACAGCCCCGAGGCTGCCAGAGCTCCAGGAGCTGCCAGGGATGGCCAGGGAGGGATTGTTGGGGTGTCTGTGCAGGGCTGGGTGATCCCTGCAGGTTATTTCCAGCTGAGGATGTCCTGTGAGCAGGGAAGCCAAAGGATGGGGGAGGAGTGTTTTCCCTGCCTTATGGACTGCTTTGAACTACAGAAATCACTACAGAATGTTTCACAGAGATCACCTGGTGGTGGAGAAAACTGACTGCAACTCCTTGCACCCAGGGAGTTCATGGCAAGGGCCCCAAGTGCCCCAGCACAGTTACTGGTGAAACACATCTTCCTCTGCAAGCCCACAGACACCCTGGGAAAATTCTTTCATAAGCACGAGCATGCTTTGTATTGATGTAAAACAGCAAGCAACAATTCAACAATTTTCACAAGACTTACAAAGTCCTGCCTAAAAATAAAAATTAAATTCTTTCAATCACAGATAAAAGGGTTCTTTTATCTATTTTATGCATATATAAATATATATATTATTTACATCCTCTTTATTTGCTTTTTACCTCTTTCTGACCTAAACCTATCCCTTTTAGCACAAAACTTCAATCAGGACATTAAAAAATAAGAGGAAAGTCAAAGTAGTACTTAGAATTGAATATCCGAATCACTGAAGTAAATAAAACATTAAAAATATTGTAAATAATCAGAATTGTCTAGTGTATTGGATGGACAGAAATGTCAAAGGGCTGACTGCCCCCACTCCCCACATGTGCAAACACAATTCTCATCTGCTATCAGCAAAATCTTCCCAAGTACTTTAACAACCACTCCTTCTTCCTAAAAAGCCTTTCTGGATAGAAAATGAAAAAAGGTTCTTCATGTCACCTAACAGGCTGTAGAAGTCCCAGTTCAAGGGTGAGAGGAAGGACAGGGAGAAAATTGCCTTTCCCCTCCAATCCAAGTCAAACATCTGAAATGCATTCAAAACAGCTTTTTGCTGCAGCTTCTATGCTGGCACTGCCCTGTGCATTGCTGGGCCACGAGAGTGCCTGCAGGAGTGCCTGTCCCTGTGCTCCCAGCACGGCCTGAACCCTGCATGGCACAACCCCCATTGTCACCGTGTCACAGAGCTCCTTCCACAGCCCCTTGTCCCTCGGGATGCTTCAACCACGGGCAAGGACTGAAGGAGAGCTGGGAGGAAAATCCGTGGATCTCCAGTTCTCTTTGTTTCAGGAGAACCTTTTCGTTTCGTTGTGCTTGGCTCTGAGTCACTGGTTTTATCTTGCATTTCACACTTAAGGAAACCCAGCTAGGCCTGCCAAATACTACAAGGTTTTCTGTCAAAACTTGGACAAGCTGAAAAGTTTTACATTCTTTTAACCGTAAACCTTAAAGCAACTCAGACTTTTATTTTACTCGCAGCTCAGGTTTGAGTGTTCCATGACATTTGGCCAACCTGGCTTGAGTTTTCTGTTTGAGGTTTCATTACGAACTCCTAATTCCAGAACAGAGTAATTAATACTTTTATTAATAGTATCTGTAGTAAAAGATTATAGAACTTGGAAGAATGACTCTGAGTGCAATTTGCTGCCCAGCAGACTACATGCCGTCCAAAAAGGAGATCAGTCCTCCAATTCAGCTTCCAAAGCTGTGTGCTAACAAAAGAGCAAAGGCCTTTGGAGACCCAAGTGCAGGAGCATTCCCTCACTGGCCTCAGCAGTGCTTGCTCTTCATGTTACAGTAACAGAGGAGCTGCAGGGGACAGCAGGTTCTGTTCCCAGAAATGACTCGCTCAGTGTGACACAACAGCTTGGGCTGGAGGGGCCCTCGGGGGTGACCTCATCCAAGCCCCACTCCCAGCAAGGCTTATTCAGGAGAGATCGGGCTGCTCAGGGGAGAGGTGGATGGTCCAGGATGCAGATCCCACAGCCCCTGCCTGCCTCCCTGGCAGATCTGAGCAGAGCCCTGCTGGGTTCTGAGCTCCTCAGCTTGGTGCTGCCTGTCCTCCTCAACACTCCTCTGCTGGCACTGCATGTGAGAGCCAGCATGGAACCACAGTGGGGGGACAGACCACACCCAGCTAGGTAGAGATGCCAAACCTGGAATTCCTGCTGTCCATTTCCCTTATTTTCTAGTCTGCCCCAAAATATGACGATGCTTTAGAGCCTGAAGATTAAATAAGAGCAGTAAGCAGTGGCACCCTGCAGGCTGGGCAGTACAGAGTGCAGCAACACTTCTGAAGGAAGAGCTGCCAACGCTCTGCCAAGTGGGCTTGGACTGTGGCAGCCACTCAGCTGGGTATCAGTGGTACTGGTAGCGTGAGGAACTGTTACACAGGCTTGTTATGAAGCTCAAATGTTTTCATTAACATAAATGAGCAGAAGTTAGGTTAATAATCTGAACACACTGACAGATGTTCAACAAACACTTGGCATTGCTGCAGCCAGAACAAGAAAGAATTCAGTGTTATCTTGGAACAGCCTGCAGAACAACACAAGGCGAAGCAGCAAAGCTCTGGTAGCAGCTTAGACACATGGATGCACAGAAAAGCCAGGCTCTCTCCTAGCACAGCCCCAAGAGGCACCAGGATACAACTCAGCCCTGTGTGCAGAGCTGAAAACTTTGCAACTTATAGGAAAAGGGATTTTACTTCCAATGCAAGTAACAGCACTACAGCGGGGGCAAGGGGCAGGCTGCTCTTGCAGGAAAGGAACGTCTTCACTGCTTTACATTAAATTAAGACATCTCCTGAGTTGTCTTAAATTCAAGTTCTGTTCAAGTTCAATCCAAGGCAAGTTCTAAACACAACAAAGGGCCCTTACTCCCCTCAAAGTATCATTACTGTATAGAGAACGGGATTAGTAAAAGTGATGAATTTGGAGGGAACAGTGACATGAATACATTCTGGTCAAAAAAGCTAAAACCCACTAAACTCTCATTCAACAGTTAATAGAAAAGCTCAGGGAACACCAAATGTGAGAAGTTCCATCAGGATCAGGGAACTGGGCATGGCCGGACAGCGCTGACCTCATTACTGATGGTTCCTGGAAGGTTTGGGGTACCTGTGTTGGAAAGCTTCAGATGAATACACTGGTTGGGTTTTTTTTAATGTGTTAACACTATTCACAAGTGTAAGGGAAATAGTAGGATCTAAAGCTTGTAAATGAGCTACAATCTTGGAGGAGCTAAAGATTAGATCGACCTGTGTTGCATCACTTTACAAGTTAAATATTTTTCTTAAAGTGCTAATCCAATCCAAACATGGGTTTGATTCTAAATTAAACAAACTCCACTTTTATTGGTATTAACAAAAATATGCAATGCTAATTTCAGCAGGCAAGCACTAACAGGAGCAGCTATGCAGGCTGTGCTTTCTCCAGGGCAGAGAAGGAAGGACATTAACTTCAATTTCCCTTTTTTCCAAGCAACATTCATTATATTACAAAATCCACTGTGAGCTCTATTAAAAAAAAAAAGAAACAAACAACAAAACAAAACCCAAATTTCCTACACACCCATGTTTTTAAAGAGTCTTTTAAAAAACCCACTTTCATTGCATCTCCACTTCTGATTCAATTTGCTGTCAAAGGTCATGAGCTAAAATATACAGTTTACGCTAAAAGCAGGAAGCAGGGTAAGTAATTGAATAACATCAGGAAATGGAATAATACTGCCATTTTCCTAATGGATATAGTACAAGGTTTATTCTCTCCAAATTTAATTCTAGGAGCTCCTGTAGTAAGGGCTTTATTTTTCTTCAGCTTGAATTTTAGCCTATAAGGTTTAAACACCAAAATCCTCATGCAATCAAAAGAACAAAATACCACAGCAGCTTTATTTTCTAACAGACAAAGATGATCATTTCTGCAGGGAAGAGAAACCCCCCATCAACAGTGTCTGAAAACAGAATTGGCATAGCAGGTTGGCTGCTTAATATACATGGGCTGGAAATAATTCTACTAAATCAGAGTTCTGAATTATTCATGAAAAACAGATTTTCATGATTTAAATTAGAAAGACTTAAAATTACAAGCCTTGCATTGCTATTGATAGGTAAGATCTCTTTTCCCCTAAGCGACGTTACAGTCTCATGCAGCTCCACTCCTGGAAATGCTTTATGATCACTCTAAAATAGTACAAAAGTCTCCTGACACTCACTCCTGGAAACAACACACACTTTGGTACATGCTTTAGACCAGTAATAGCCCACCAGTAATGATTATATCAAAATATATCATTATGATAATGAATAAAGTTTGAAGGGATCGTTTTCAGTATTTATTGCATATTAAAGCACAGGTTCATTTCAAACATTGGAAGCACAAGCCTTAGTACTGCAAATAAACTCTTTCCATCATGGAAAACACTGCACTTCTTACAGGAAGCATCAGACCACAAATCTGACTTCAGATCTTCCCAAAGCATTTCGTAACGATACACAACCCAGCCTCCCTCCCTGTACTGTTAGTGATTGATAAAGACAATGCCATTAATAAGCTGAAGGCTTGCATTGCTTCCTGGGAGCTGCTATCCAGTCATTCCACACAAATCCACTCAGTGATGGCTCCAGCACTTTGCATTAGAAATTATTAATATTCATTCATCACAGGTACAGCCTTTCATCTGGAGATCTCCAAACTCTGCACAAATTCTCCAATTAAACCTATCTGCCTTGATTAGGAATTGGTAGACAAGTTGTTCCTGATTAAGCACCATTTCCATGCAGGATGAACACGGGGAGTGGGGCTGGGGCTGGGGCTGGCAGAGCCCACGCTGGGTCCTGGTGCAGCCCCAGCCCCTGGCAGGGGTCACGTCTGGACTGACTGAGCACCTGGCAGGTCCCTGAAGAGCCTGCTCGAGGCTTTTCTGCATTCTAAGAGTCTTTTTAGGAAATCCTCAGCCTGAGCTGCAGCTCAGATGTTAATGCCAGCAGCAGCTGAAGTGAATTGAGTGAGTGCAGCTCGGGCGGGGCCAGGGCTCAGAGCAGAGCAGTGCAGCAGCTGGGATAACCCAGCATCCAAAGGACTCGTTAGTGCAGCTTCTGGGGGCTAAGGCACAATCCCTGCTTCTTCAATCTTGTACTTGGGCACAGCAGATATGGAAACTCACTTCTTTTCCAGTTAGCAGGATCAGTCCTCAGCACAACATTCTGTATCATCAAGTGAAGACAACCAATATCAAATCTTGCTAACTGAGAGCATCGTGCCACCCAAATATAGCTTTTATTTGACAACACAACACTAACTCATCAGTATCTTTTAATTTTCTTCTTCAGAACCAAAGCACAGAGCACTTGTCTGGATATTAATTTATTTTCTTAAACATAGGAGCTATTTTCCTTCACCTAGCAAGCTCTATTGAGCAGGTTATATAATTAACATCAAAGCAATTTGAATGCTGCTTGACTTGCTAAAAGCTGGTAAACAAGCAGGAAGCAATAAGGTGCTTTACAAGAAAAGAACATATGTTGGGGGGAGGGGAGACAATAAAACATTAAACAGATTGATTAGTGATTTGAAAAAAATTTCCATTTTTAGCAACCCTCTGCGTGCTTTGGGCACTCGATTTTTATTTCATTTATAAAAGTAGGAGATTTTTATGTTCTACTAGATCAGAGAAAAACCTGTTCAGAAGGAAATTATGAGCATGGTTGGCAAAAATAAAAGTACCATGGAGAAACTTCACATGCCAAATACCTGCTGCTTCCAATGGCTAGGATAAAATCCACCTGCTTTATGACTGAATTATTTTTTATAAATATATTTATAAAAAACTAACCTGAAATCTCAAGGAAAGGTATCAAACCTCAGCTTCCAGCTCTACATCCATTCTTAGCTCTGTTACTTTTATTGATTTAAGGACTTGAGCCTGAGGACAGGGTTAGCAGGGCAAGATGGGCTTAAACCTCACAGCATTTGATGAGCAAACTTGGGGGTTTCTCTCTTGTTTCTTTGTTCATGCAGAGCAGAGGGAACTCAGTTCTTTGTGAAGGCCACAGGTCCTTTACAACCATTTGTAACTCCACCACCTGGGAAAGGGCACACAGGAACTTTGAGGTCAGAGACTGGAATGGCCCATGGCTTTTTATATGACATAAATCAACTTGTGCCTGCAAACCAATTATGTTCCTGCTTCCTCCTCAGACAATTTCTTGCAGTATCTCAGCAAGCTTTAGGTTGAAGGCTTAACTTCCTGTACTAGTTTACACCTCTGTTTACACCCCTGGCATATTTTGTCAAACTTTATCTGAAATAGATCTGAGATGTCTCAGGATGTTCACACATGGACAGATCTAGAAAGACTAATACTCTATTCCTGTGTCTTTGTTTTGCTGGACTACACAGAGCACAGTCTTCTGGTGTCTTCCATGCCATGAGAAATTGTGATTAAACTGCAACAGCAATTCTTCTTTAACTGGAGAAAGTGGAGATTTGTATTTTCTTAAAGCAGGTCCCTCCAGCTCACAGAGCCCAGCTGAGGAGGAAGGCAGACCCAGGGAAGCAGCTCTGGCAGGAACAGGCTCCTGCACCCTCCTGAGTAAGGGGGGGACTTTGCTAGAAGTTTAGTTTTTTTTCAAGAAAGTACTCTCACAACAAAGTGACTCATTTCAGTAGTCTTCAATAGCTGATCCAATACAGATGGATAAATCTGAAACTGATCTTACACTGACTATTAAAAAATGGGAAATTAGACACATCAGGAGTAGGTATTTTGTCACAGCCTGTACAGGGTTGCTGATGTTAGAGACAAACTTCCAACAGCACTGGAACACAAAGCCACAGTAACTTTTGCAATCTTCTATAAAAATATTTGTATTCTTGCAGCAAATTTAATAAAAAATCTTACGAGTAACTCTCTCATTTTTGCTCACAGAACCTCATTGTATTTTAATATTGAGCAGGGAAAATTGTTGCAGGGAAAGGTCAGGAGGAAAGGAGAAGTTTGTTTTGTCTGTTTTAGGAGTCGTGGCCTTACACAGCAATGGCCCACTATGTTCTTCAACTGGCTCCGCAACTGATCCAAACAGAGAAAACAATCACCTATGGCACATTTTGCTAATAACAGAGGAGGCCTTCCTAGTGCACAGAGCTCATATACTATTGACAAAGCACTGAACAAAGGAAATGGGTGGCTTCGATTTAAAAGTTTGTTCCATTTCAGTGGGTTTGGGCACAAATTAAGATCTCTTGATTTTATAAAACTGCAACATTACAACTTTTGAAACTCCAACGAAGCAGAGAATAACTTTCTCCAGGTTGAGGAAGATTATCAGTCATTCTCCTAAGCTGTATACCCAGTTTATTTTTGCCAAAATGAAATAAATAGCAGAACGTGCAGCCTGTTTCTTCCAGCAATGCCATGCCACCTCTGGGGACACAGGCAGCCTCTGAGGCTGGCCAGAGCCAGCCAGGCTAAATCCAGGGGCAGCTCAAAAACTCCACGATGGCCCCAAAGCACTGCAAACCACGAAAGCAATTGTGTGAGCTCTGTCCTGGAGTTTCACATGGATTTACTGCACACTGCTATTGGCTCCCCACTGTGACAAACCCCAGCCCCAACACCTCCCACACCTCCTTCCCTGGGGAAAAACGAGTTTGTATAGGGAAAAACAAGAATCAAGTAACATAACTTCTACAATCTGAGTTTTCATAACAAATGTGAGGATGAACTTCTGTGCTTACAACTAATCTGCAGGCAAACCCATAGGTTAGAAATCTTGGCCAAAATGTATTTACAGAATACAAAAAAAATATTTTAAAAAGTTCTGGATGACTTCCTTTTCAAATTAAAAATGGTCACTTTATTATGCTGTCTTATAATACTTAAGCTAGCATTTAATTTATCTCCAGGCAGACTCAGTCAAAATTAATTTTTTGGTTAATTCCTTACTGGTAACACGCATGGAAACTTTTAAGACAGCAATTGATTGCATTGAACATTTAAAATATGGTTCACTTCCTGGCACATTTAACAATCATTTAAGTTTTCAATTAAAGTAGGGTGCCAACATTAAAAGAAAAAAGATAATCCTGAGAGACAATAGCTGCTCTGTGCACAAGAAACTAGTTTTTTTACTAAAACTCTCAAGATGTCTAATTGATTAATATAATTAGGTTAGCACAAAAGTGACTGTTTCGAATCTCCTTTTTTTTAGCTGGAATTTGCTGAGAGTTGTGCACACAGAGGCACTTCCTCTGCCACAGAATTACCTGGTCAGGTAAGAGCAGTGACATCTCTGCAACTCTATCTCAGAGCAAACTGGAGCCAAAAGACAAAGTGAAATGCAGCAGGGCAGAGCAGAAAGAGTGGCAATATTTGCATTAGAAATAAAAACATGCCAACATTGCTCATTTTCTTGCAAGCCTGATCACACACAAGCACAACAGTGACGGCAGGAGCAAGCACAGGAGCAAAGAAACCGTTCCTCTGCCTCAGCCTGGGGGTGAGCAGCTCACACCATCAGCTTCAGAGAAATGGGGGAGATCTCTTAATATCCCCCTGCTTATTGCTGTGTCAGTGTGACCTGCACTCCTCCACACTCCTCCCTGGCTGTGCAAGCTCCACACAATCACAGCCACCATGTCAGGTGCTAATGGCCATTCTGAGTCCTGGTTAAGGGACAATCCACACTGCCCAACAGCTGATATTTCACCCAGAGTGGCCAAACTCCAGCCTCTAACCAAGTTTTAAGCTTGTATTGTCCCGTGTCTGTGCCTGGGGGCTCTGTGCCTGCACTGGTGCTGAAGCTGTTCCTGCACAGCAGGCTCTGAGCTGGGCAGTGCACACAGCAGCACACAGACAGGATCAAACCATCACACCAAATACAGTGGTTCTGAGGCTGAGATATAGGCATTTGCTACTCCAGCATCAATAAACAGTTTCTGGGTAGAGCTCCTCTATCCTTTAGGTACATACACTCATTCACAGGACAGGGGCATGGCAGAAACAAAGCCCTTTTCTTCCACCCTCATCAGCCCTGCGAGGGAAGCTCTCCATGGAGAAGCCATTTTGAATCCCTGGGACTTCCCAAAATGTATTTTTAAGCCTTCTAGCAAGGATAACATCCTTAGTAATCAATTTGACTCATGATTACTATTTCAAACACAGACTCATACCCAGACGAAAAAAGCACACTTACATGGCAATATATACAGAACAATAACATTGCCAGATGGTATAATACTGAGCAGAATTAATTTCACACATGATGTTTTCAAGGTGTTAAAATATGTCACAGCTTCTGCTAATAAAACATCTTCCTCTTCCCTCCTCCTTTTAAGAAAACGCTCTGTTCCCACCAGCCTGTATTTTACATTATATGTGTTTCCATCCTGATAAGGGCAGCTGATTGCTTGCAAACCTAATTACAGTCAAATGAAAGTCTTTCAGAACCATCATTAGCAATTAGGACCTGCTGGATTTGCAGTGTATCATTTAGAGAGGTATAATTCAATTGCTTATTGAAAAATTGCAGGTGAAACTGGTGATTAGGAGGGGGGACGCCTGTGACACGTCACTGCGGGTGAACATTCGGTGGAGTGGCAGCTCCTCGAGCACTGATCAATGACTGCAGGGGTTTGTTCTGCCTGAGCACAGCCCTGCACAGCCCAGATTGGCATCCCAGGACCAGCTCTGCACTCCCCCAGCCTGCCTTTGTCTGGCTCTCCTGGAATCCAAAGTGCCCATTGAGGAGCTCGAGGAAGTCATGGGGGATGTGCAGCACGGAACAACAGGCACACGAAGCCACACACATCATTTTTCAGTCCTTTCTGCAGAGAACAACAGTTCCTTTTTGTGCCCATTGAGCTCAATTATATATTATCAGGCCCAGAAGTTGTGTGGATGCTTTGGAGCAGCTGGGTGCCTTCACAGATGACGCACTGGATACGGTGACTGCGGGTTAAGTGCAGCTGGAGATTTCTGTGGCCTCTGATCAGAGGCAAACAGCAGTCAGGAATCACAAAATGCTTGTAATTCAAACACTGCTTGTCACCCACGGTGGTTTCCAAATGGGAAATGAGAAGGGGACTGAATGGCAGCCCAGCTTTCAGCACATGCTTCCACACAGACAGGAATCCACACACCAAGCATGTGTGAAGATAAAGTGTGGGTCCCTGCCAAGGGTGAAATTACCAACTGGCCAGCACAAAACACTCAGCATGTCCACAGCACATGGTGGATTGGATAAACTGAGCTGGACATTAGCAGAGACAGAATATTTGCTCTCAAAACCTGCCCCTCTCTAGGCGTCCCCCTCTATTTGCACACCATGTGTAACATTTACCCCTCAAAAACCCCACACAGCCCAGCCTACACCTCTCAAAGCCTCACCTCTTCATCCCTCCCCCACAGATCTCTTTCCTCTTTTCTATCCTACAAAAGGTTCTCAAAACCCATATCTACCCATCCCTTTTGTCACATGAGCATCTTCTCCCACTGGATTACTACACCCACTCATGCTGTGATGTAGCCTCAAAGCTCAGTTACCCAGATATGGCCCTTTCTATTCTTTCAGAGCTGTAATCTGATTTTTTTTTCATCATTTCACGGGTTATTTTTCAAATTTAATATTGTTTGATATGCTAGATTAATAACCAGTGTTTGAGTGACATGGTGCCAACACATTTTTGTCAAAGCATGGCCCCTGCAAGTCCTGTTGCTGGTGACACTTGCTGTAGGTGCCTTCACACTTTTGGCCACACTGGCACAGAATCAAACCACGCTGTGTAGGCTGCAGCACAAACAGCAAATCCACTCATTTCAAAGTGGCTGCACTAGCAGTTTGAATCTGGAATAAACCCTAAACCAAGCAACTTCTCCCTTTACATACAGAATGAGAACATTATCCCCCTTTCCATCAATGTGTGGCCATATCTCTGCTGACCTGGTCCTGGCTGGTACTACTCCCAAGGCATGTGGCTTTGTCCCACATTTTATAAGTCACTAGTGATGTTTCCTGTCACTTCATACAATGCCAGACCTCTAGCAGTGCGAAACCAGCCCAAAAATCCCACACACAGCTTCCAATCCCCTGTGTTGCCCTGAACGAGGTAGTTTCACAGCCCAGGTTCCTTCCTGACCTTCAGCAGTTTGAGAGTCACTGAAATTCACTGGCTGCCAGTAAAGGAATCCCAAATCCCAGAGGTTCCAGCCTTGCTCACTCACTCGGGGTCATGCATGCTGTAGGCAGGATTTCCAGGGTGTCTGACCTCACACTGCAGAAATACATCCCCATTCTTCCCTTGCACAGAGCTCCAGGAGGGAGCCCCAGAGATGAAACACTTCTCTGTGCTGTATAGGCACTCCCAGAGCCCACCCACAATTTCATTTTCAATTAGCAGCTCTTAGAAAAGGAGTAATGAAAGCAGTTGCTAAAGAGCACTCAGATGTCATTGAGAGCCTGCAAACCCAAACTGTAAATAGCACACTGGAAATGGCTTGTCAGCACAGTGAGCTCTCCCCGGGATCACAGCACGGTGACAATGCAGCCACAGCTGCTGTGGTCCCCATGTGCCACCAGCACTTCCTGGCCCTGGGACCAGAGAGAGTCCTGAGAGACCTGAGAGAGACCTGAGAGAGCCCTGAGAGAGACCTGAGAGCTCTGAGAGACCTGGGAGACCTGAGAGAGCCCTGAGAGTGCCCTGACAGTGCTCTGAGAGAGACCTGAGAGACCAAAAGCCCTGAGAGCCCTGAGAGAGTCCTGAGAGCCTGCTGTCCAGATCAGCCACCCAAAGGCTCAGCAGTCTCAAATTTAAGATGCAGAGATTCAGGGTGAGACTGCCAAGGGGATTGTGGACTTAATTCTGAGAAGGAACAGCTTCAACCCTCCCCTCCCTCCCCTTTAATTGATTCATGTAATGGACTGCAGGGTGAAAGCCAGTGGTTTATAACACTTTAGCTGGGGCCTGCCAGAGTCAGCAGTGTATCTTCTGCTGCTGTTCTTCCCATTTTTCCTTTATCTCATTACAATTTACCTCCTAATTCATTTCTCCATCTTGAGTTTTCTTCCCTCTATTTATCATCTGCCTCCTATTTATTACCGTTTGTCTGCTTCCCTGCACTCCTGCAGTATCTGGGGTTGGGATTTGATATTCTGGAAGCATCTCTGCAGTCAGGTGGTGAAGGCAGAGCCCAGCAGCCACTGGCTCTTGTGCACATGTGAGCCAGCCAAGGCACCCCTTCCCCAACACACACTGCTGGTTTAGCAGCACATCCAGAGATGATCCTCTTCTGCAAGAAGATGCAAGAACCTCCCACCAGATGAAGAAAAACACTGAAGGAAATAGTGGAGGTAGAAAAAGTCAGCATCTTCTGCTCTTTCCAAATCACACACCCACTGAACAAAGAGAAATGATCCTTCCCCCTCATTATCAAAATACTCTCAACCCTCCTTGTGCCCTGAAAGCTCATTGTTTCCTGGTATGCCCCACTGTGCTCAGACCTCGAGGAATAAAATCTCATTAAAACCCATTAAAAAAATGTTTGCCACCCTTTTACTAGTTTAAAAATGTTCACTTTAAGATTTCCAAATGATTTTTACAGAAAGCATATAAAAACATGCCATCACCAATTAACGTAAAGGAAATTAAATTTAAAACGCTGGAGAAATATTCTGATGAGTCTTATGTTTGCTTAACGCTAAAATTTCCTTGAGGCATTTAATAAGTGCATTTATAAAAGCTCACAAAGCAGAGTTCAAAAGTCTTCTCGCTAGTAAAATATGAGCCTTAATTAACCTACAGTTTCACATTTTCTGGATTTCAATAAACCTGTAGGCATTTCAGCAGAGCTGGATAAATACCTGCATGAATACTTCAAGGATTTTCTCTGAAAACTAATTAGCAATGCTTTCAATAGCTGACTTCAACTAAATCTGTTTGACAAGGGAGCTTCATACCCTAAATCCTGCAGTGAGAGCTACTTCCAGCAGATAACAGATTTCACAGGAAAGCATATCCAACAGGACTGTCAACCACTGGAAAAACTATGAATGAGATCTCAAATAAAACATATAAAACATTTCCCATATAAATATATATAAATAAATATAGATATAAAACATTTCCCAGCAAGGACAGACTGCAGCCTCTTATGTGAGCACAAGGATGCAAGTGACAGCTCTGAGATTGCATCCTGCCATCCAGTTACCCTAATCACAGGTGACAATTCAGGATTCCCCCAGGACAGGAGAGGCAGGATAAACTGTTTATGTATCAAATATAAAGTCCTAATATAGCAAGGACACTGTATACATGCAGAAGCCTCTTGAACTTCAAGTGGCTCTGGACACTCCTGCTGTGTCACACACAAAAACCACAGTGGCCCCAGTTCTTGGCTCACTGCTGTCTGAGAAACTTGACAAGCAAATCTACTTCCCCCTCAGGAGCCCAGGGATGCAGTGGGATGGACCTGGGGGGGAAAGCAACCCAAAGTGTGCAGCCAGGAGTCACTTGAGGTGGAGGAGTGTAACATGACCAGAAAAAAACATGCTCAGAACGTATCAATGTCCTCCTTCTTTTGTGCTCTTCACCATTTGTCTTGAAAGAGGTCAGAAAATGCTTACCCAAAACTCTTTCTATAGGTGGGGGGCATGTCTTTGCAAAGAATTTTGTAGTCTTTTCCATGACATCTTTTTTCCATGTTAAGTGCCAAAGTTGTATGGGTTTGTCAGCACCTACACTGTTCATAAGACTTAAATGTTCTTATCTGAGGAGCTCTACCCCTACCACATGTATTACATTTATACTGAGCAAGATACTTTATTTCCTCTCAGTCTTATGCCTTAGGAATTAGGCAGAGTACTCAGATTTGTCTGCTCAAAGGAAAAGCATTTTCCATGACATTTGTCAACTCAATACCTTCCAAGCCAATGCATATTCATTCCCAAAAACACAACCTCACAAATAATCTCCATCAGCAGGGAGATGAAATTCTGGGCAGAAAGGTTCCACCTGACATTAGGCCCCACTAGGAGAGTTCACAGGACACAGAGTCAGTTCTGCTGCCCAAAGCAGACAAATCTGACAGACCAAAACAGAATAGAGACCACTGAGGTGAACACAGGAAACAGTCAAGGAAACACAGCAACCTTCAATATCTACTGATATTGGAATCATTGCATCAAGTATCGTGAAGAGTTTTCCCCACCTTCCCTTAAAATTCCAAGTCAGATTAAATCAGAAGAAACACCTTTAACAGCTGGGAGTGTAGAACAGGCATTTTACAATTTCTTTGCTCTGCTAAAGTGCTGTATAATCTCTTACTATATTTCTATATACAGCTTAACATATAGGCTTCAAAATTGTCATGAAAACCTATTTCTTCTCAGCTTCTCTAACTCTGCATATCAAAACTGAATACAACTCAGCATACTTGTCATCCTCAATGTTCCTTCCATGTACCTGAACTCACAAAATGAGAAGCAGTGAATTATCACTATTTGCTACAAGTTTCCCTGCAAAGCAAGGTTTGGTTTGCACTAAACAAGGATGAAAACTGATTCCATGAATATCAACCATCCCCATTAAACGTTTACATTTTGGGTCAAGAGTCATTAACATCACTCAAATACAGGCAAAAGCTGACCTAGTCACTGCTGCTATGTACTATTATCAGCATCATAGAAATCCCACTTGTCACGCTTTCTTCTTTAAAAAACACAACAAACACAACACTGCACAGTCATGAAGACAAATACAGTGTTCACAGCCTCAAGCTTTGCAATCCTGGATGTTGCCTGCTCACTTCCACCAGTGTTGGGAAGGCAGAAGTTCTTGCTTAGGGCAGGTGATCAGTAACCCAGGGCAGCAGACACCAGCACCACTGACACCTCACAAATGAGCTCCTCACACTCGAATCAGTCTTAGAGCTTCGCCTTGATTAACAGCTGCCCTTCCTCCCTCACCTCACCCTGCATGTTCAGAGGGCTCCTCTGCTTCTGTGTACAAAGCCTGAAGACAAGGAGGTCTTTATAGGACAAAGTTGGCCTCACAATCACAGAGAGACCCCATTTGTTTGCCCTGACAATCTCACAGCCAGCCTGTGGAAAGCTCTTCCACCTTTACACATTTATTAATCAGATCAGCATCAATGCATCACTTGCTCTCCCTCTCAGTCTGCCAGCGGCAGGACGCTGCACCAAGAGCCCAAGAACAAAACAACTCCAAAAGCATTAAAATAAACAATCCCACAAAAGGAGAAATTCTACATACCATGAGCCAGCGGGCAGAGCCCTCCCTCCCCGCAGCAGGAAACTTGTGTCCCACCTGTCTGAGCCCCTTGGGCAGCTTCTTCCTTTTGCCAAGGTGCTGGCACAGGTTCCGGTCATTCTCCCTGTCCGAGCTGTACTGCTGCTGGTGCAGTCTGTTCTTTTTTGGGAGGTATGAGAGCCCATTGGTGAGTGCTTCCCGTTTCTTCTTGGCTAGAGGGTTCTGTCGC
The DNA here is from genome assembly GCA_013397375.1 of Toxostoma redivivum. NCBI lineage: Eukaryota > Metazoa > Chordata > Aves > Passeriformes > Mimidae > Toxostoma > Toxostoma redivivum. The sequence goes on from VXBI01006790.1 coordinate 712,196, forward strand.
TTCTCCACACGTTCCTGAGGTTTCAGAGCTACGTCCTTCTGCAGAGGGAGGAGAAAAAACACACTGGTCAAACTCCAGCTCTGGTTTGGTTGCAGGTGATCAACAAAGCACTCTCAGGGCAATGCTGCAGGCACCAGGAAAGGAACAAAGCCACTCTTCACTGATGTCCTCTTAATCAAAAGATAGGCAATTCTAAATAAAATTGGCAGGATGAAGTGTGTGTATGGAAGGAGACACATCCCCCTTGAGGCTTCACACAGTCAACCTCAATTCTCATAAGCATCTCATGTATCAAGAGAGCACACATTTAGAAGGCAGCATTTGTTTATAATGCTTTAATGATTTAAACAATGCTCGACTTTTCAATATTTATTCTTATTATTTCTTGTATTTGAGAAGCCAAGGCACGAGCTGACCTAAATCCAATTAGGACCAATGAATCTGCATTGACTTCAGGGCACACTTCCCTCAAGCCTGACTTAAGCAGTAGATTTCCAGATCTCAGGGAGAGGGGTGAAAAGTGCATGAAAACAGCAACTTATATTTGAAAACTTTGTCACTGACCCTTTAACCCCCCAGAATCAATGTCTGTCTATAAAGAAATACTCCACTCTTGTAACACAAATGTGAGTTTTGTCACTTAGCCCACAGCTGTTTTCTTACAAATAACCTGCAACACACAGAATCCCTATTTTCATTTCAGATAAATGTTACCCGAAATGAATCTTTTTCAACAGCACAGAGTTAAAGGCAGATGAAGAGGAGGCTGGAGAATTCATTAGGAGAGAAGAATGAGAAGCTGTTGAGAAGATGTTAATTACAGTGCATATTCTGCATCCAATAAATGCAACGTGCTGAGTCACATCTGTTCCCAGAAGTGCCCACACTGGGCTCTGGTGCTGCCCTGGGAGGGGAGGTTCCTGAAGCAGGGTGGTGCTTTCAGCACTGGCTGCTTGGGCCACAAACTTCCATGCCCACCATAAAGTGCTGGCTAATCTTGTGAGCTTTTCAGCTGTTGTTTATAGTCACTTAATATTGTAACTGACAGCAGGAAGGGCTATTGGTCCCTGTGTCACATAAAGACTGAGGCTCAGGAGAACGTAATTCAAATTATGGCACCTTTTTATGCAAAAAAACATGCCTAAAGGCAAAAAGCAGTTTGGCTTTAATTAAAGACTGCTCCCTAAATGACTCTCTAAAACACAAGTGCTTCACAAAATTCATAACTGAAACCAATGAGATGATTAATTAAACTGAAGACAGTCATTGTTCAAATTTGATATTTAGCAAAGGGAATGATTTTACAGGCATTAAAGATGGGAGTACTGAACAGAAGCTGTAAGACATTTTTTCTGCCTTTTCTTCACCTAAGACACCACAGGACTTTTCCCTGGGCTTTTCTTCACGGTGTTATTCATACCCAAAAATTTAGGAGCCTTAGGAGCCTTACCCAACCTCATGAAAGAGAATTTGAGTATCCTTAGCTACAACACAGGATTAGTAATTTAAGAACCTTCTGTGTCTGCTGGTTCCTCCCTGGCTCTGCTAGAAGAGAGTTCAGGAGTAGCACTGATCTTCCTAAAATGCTTTGGGATCTCCTTGTGCACAAGCTGGGGGATCCTATGGAGCTGCCCAAGGAAATCAAAAGCAAGAACAAGCCCTTCTCTCAGCACACCTTCTGCATCCCAGGAAGGTTTTAGGTGTAACTGCACACCATAAATGCAGGAAGGCAAATCCTCAGGTGCAGCACCCATTTCACCAGTGCTCCCCACCAACAGTCATGAAACTACAGCATCCACAAACACACCTGGACCTCCTGGATAGCAAGGGCAGGTTAAAAATAGCAGATATTATATGTTAGAACTGATTTGTGACTTAGGGTATCTATCATGCTGCTAACAGTTCTTTTTTTCAGCTCAGCATAAAAAAAATTCCAATGTTTTATGAGTAGAACATTATACAAGCAAAGACTTCTGTTAAAACACAGAGCTCATGTTTGTAGATACAAATGCTATTCAAGAGGATTCATTCAAAATGTGAAAGGCTGAAGGAACGAACAAAGGGGAAACTTGTAGAAAATAAATAGAAATAAATTCTTCTAATGACTAAGTAGCTTTTGTGGGTTTTTTTCCCCAGCTGTGAGTGATCTAAATGAAACAGTGGCAGGCTTCCAGAAGCTTATAAAATGTCTAATGGGGCCAGGCACTTCCATCAAGAAGTAACTTGTTCCTATTAGCTTTAAGGGGGTGTGAGATGGGTCAGACTCAGCAGATCACTGTGGATGTACCTGGGATGACCCTTCCTCAGAGCCCATGTTCCAGACAATTGCATGAGGCTTCCCAAATTGGCAGATTCACCTAAAGAATGTGGAGCTCAGGAGAACTGGGAGGAAGGAATCTGCTCACACACCTGTGGCAAAGATGAGTGACACCAAATCCACAAAGCCTTCCCCAGCCTGGATGGAATCTGCCTGGATTCCTTCCAGGGCAGAAGGAATGATTGGCAGGAATGTTCAAAATTCAGGAATCTTCCTCTTCTGCTCACAAGCAAAGAGAGGCCAAGGAGCTCCAGACATGCCCAACTTGTGCAAGGGGCCTTAAATGCTGTGTGGTCGAAATTTAACCATCAGGATTGGTGTTTGGATAACCCTGTTCCTCCAGGAGAGCTGTCTGCTTTTCAGCAGCTGACAGCACAGAGCTGTGGGGATCAAACCCTGTGTGAGGGACCTGCGGGGTAGAGCATGGATTTCATCATGAAATCCCATGGATTTCAACAGAGACACGACTGAAAATAAATATATACAGAGAAATGTATGTTAAATTCTTCATCTGCAGACTAGATGAGGACATGCAAGAGGACATACATGATAAAAGAATAAAACTTAGACACAGCTGGACAAGATGCATTAAAAGTAGCTTGAATAGAGGGTGTTCTCATGTCTGAGGGTGCAGGACTGCCTGGGATTAGCTCAGCTTGTGCCCAGTGCTTGGCTGGGAAGCACAGCCCTGCATAAATCACTTCCCCACTTGCTGCCCTTTCTCCCTCATCCCATTTTTATCTTTCCCTTGTTTAGATAGGACAATAGCCGTGTGCTAGTACATTAGCCAGCACAATCTTAATTACAGACTTCAGGCATCATCATGATTAGAGTAATAAGCTGTAATTACTCCAAGGTGACAGGACTGCACAGACCTTATCTACATAGATAAGAAGATGTAGTAATATTTCATGTCGAGATGCATTTCCCAGCAGCTACCCATGGAGTGGATTCAGCCTGAGCAGACCCCATGAACACTTGCAGTCTCTAATGGAGGTTTTTCTCCTCTCCTGCCAGCATACAAGCCCACACATTATTAAGTAAATCCTACAAACATATTAGGCACAGTTTAAAACCATCTCTTTTAGAGATATCTTTCATCAGTAAAGTGCCTTAAGTGTATCAGGAAGGTGACTTAAATGTATAAATATGTAATTACACGCAATTCAATACAAAAGTGCATTAATATTTATGGGTGTACTGTATAATCTAAAAAAAATTTCCATTTGTTTTATTTCTATTGGGCACATTAATCAGGCTGATGCTGCTGTAGGTGCCCTGGTGGGGAAGGGGCTGTGGTGCCTGGCAGGGCACTGCAATCCCCTGGCTCCAGGGAGCACCCACAGCTCCAGCCCAGCCCAGGGTAGGAGAAGCAGCCCCCAGCCCCTTCAGGGCATTTCTCAAGGTGCCTGATTTATTTCAGCAAATTCTTGCTACAGAAATGAGAACTCATTGATTAAAAATCAGCCCTTCAGTGGCAGCAGAGCAGGGTTTGTGGGTACACACATCACCCCCATGAGCCCCACCCCAGAGCCATCACTGCCCTTCCCTCCCACCCAGCCCTCTGACAGCAACTGAAAACTACCTGGGAAGAACTCTGTGCCACTCCCTATTACAGGGCTTTTCTATGGGAATGCTGGATGAAAAACAACACTGTAAATGCAGTGTGTAGCAAATACACTGCAGAAGTTTTTCTGGATGAACATTTCAGCTGCTGCTCAGGGATTTCAAGCCTTGACCTTTCCAAACCATCCTTGTGGATCAGCATTACAATTCCATTGTTGTAAAAACTCACTTTCTGAATTTGCACTGAATGTGACATCAGTAAAACAGAACTTTTAAAAACTGATTATTAAAAACAGGAGTAGTTTACACTGCAGTGCTAGTTAAACCAAATTACAGTGACAACAGTCTGCAACTATATTCCAGTTATCTGCTCCTCAGGTTCTTGTTGAAGTCTTCTACAGCTTTATATCAGAGGCCAACAATTTATCCTTCACGCCAAGAATAAAGTATAAAAAAATTATAAAGACAATTTTTAAAACATCGAATAGTTATGTAATATCAGTGTAATACTCCACTTTAAACACAAGTATTTAGAAAATCAAGCTTGAAGCTGCCAGTCTGCCCTGTTCACTGTTCAGATACTCAAATGCCCATGCCAAACAGAACTGTAAGAAAGGCACTTCTGGAGCCTTTCAGGGTGCAAACAATTCACATTTGATTGGGAGCACTAGTGCAGAAGGAAGAAGCCCTTTAAGGGAAAGAAAACACAATTTCAGTAGCTACAAAAGTCGATTTGAAATTGTTTCCCAGTTCCATCCTGAGCCTAGGGAGCAAACTGAACCCAAACCTGCACAAACTGGACCCAAACCTGCACAAACTGGACCCAAACCTGCACAAACTGACCCAAACCTGCACAAACTGGACCCAAACCTGCACACACTGAACACAAACCCCCTCAGAAACACTGCTAATCTGAGGGTACCCAATTTGCCATCACATCACTGCCATGACAATCCCCATCAGCTCCTACTGTGTTTCTGTTACACTGGAGAATTTTTACAGCTGATGGATGGAAATGCCCCAAATCTTCAATACCTCTCTCATGTTTCATAATTTGCTGTTTTAATTCCAGCAGAAACAACAAGATGTAAAGGTCAGAAAGTAATGCACTGATCAGTTTCTAATCAAAATCAGAAAATAAAATGAGATGCTCATAATAACCATTAATTTACCTCCAGCTAAAATAGTTAAATGTACTGTGTGTTATTCTGATGAATGACTAGTTTCTCAGAAGCATTTATCTAGGGGAAAAATGCAAACACTCTTAAAGTAATACCAGGGGAAAAGGAAGGCAGGTGTAAAGCACAATGCAAAACAGAAAAGTATTCTCAGTGTCACTATTATGGTGTTTTAAAATGCAAGGAACTGGTGAAGAGAGGTGTGATGTCAACTTTATTGGGTACAGCAGCCCATCCACTAATCCAAACATGACATTCAAGCCACAGGGCCTCCAGAGAAAGGTTTAATATTGCTTTGTTTAATATCCATTGCCTCCTGCATCTCTCTGAAATCTGAAAACAAAGTGGCTCAGTGTTGTGCAAAAGCAGCTGTGCAACAGAGTGGGGAGGAAGTCAGGGGGATGCTGGGTGGGTGCAGAGGAAGGAGAACAATAGCAGAGCAAGTTGGTGTCTGCTCCAGGTATGTTGTGTGAAAGTGCTTCTGTGGCAAAGAGATTGCTTTGATTTTTCATCCCAAAATCATTTGTTAACAATAGCATTGATAAACAGAAGGCTCCTTTTCAGGTCCTGCTGATTTAAATTACACACAAAAATACATTAAGGCAACATTATTGAGGTTACAAAGTCAAGGGTTTGGAAGTTATGAAAGGCCAGGATTAAGGCTGCAGCCACCACCTTAATTCAGGCCTCTTGTGCATGCACACCAAGATACAATCTTTAATTACATGATCCCATGCTCCTGTTTCCCTCCACAGAATGGAAGGTGTTCAGCTAATGAGCAACCACTCAGGATTTTGTTTGCTCCTCTTTGTCCACAGTGTGGACCTAGGCCTTGTTTACTGACACTCCATTCACACCCTCCTCTGCATGCACAATGATTAATTTCCTCAAGGGCTTTTCTGTACAGCACCTCCTGATAGTATCAGATAGATACTCAACAAATACCAATGGCCTATTTTACAGTTGTTTTGCCAAAGGTATTTCACTATTCCCATTTTATAGGTGGCAACAACAGTCCTGACATGTTCAGGTCAGAAACATCTGCTAATTTTAAGCATTCATTGGGAAAGATCCGAGATTTGATTTTTCAGAAACTTGGCTCCGCAGAGCACTTTTTCTAATGAAGCACAGCCTTCATTGATTTCAGCAGCTGCCAGGAGTGCTGAGCACTCCTGAAAATTGGGCTTTAATGTGTTATAAGGATACAGGGAAGAGCTGTTTCTAAAATAATGTGCTGCCATGGCCTCCCTCAATGCTACACAGCAAATACAAGCTGGAGGTAGAGGAAATCTCAGACTCTGGTGCCAGCTGTTGAACTGGCAAAAGCTGGTGTCATACATGAAGATGAGCATCAGAGCAATTGATTGCTATTCATTTATTTCATGTTTTTCAAACATGACATGGTATTCTCAGCTGCACACGAGGACCCTCCCTTCTCTGATTTGTCACTCCAATACTGTGTCATAACGTGTTACAGTTGTGCAGAACAGTCAAGAAATTACTGGAGCCTGTGCAACCTGAGTTAGCAAAAACCTCATCTTGGAGCCGGTGCTGGAAGTGCTGAGCAATGCCAGCCTCCATTGCAGAGCCATGGATTTGTTTTTCTTGAAGCTGCTGGCTTTGTGGAAGGCAAAGTACACACAGCTGATCCTGCTCTGACTGCTTCAGCCAGAAGCCTGTGTGCTGCTGCCAAGAGATCCTGAAGCTCTGGCTCCAGCCAGCTTCTGCCAGCCTAAAAGTCCCACTGTGTTTTCTCTAGAGACTTTTCTAGGTCTAACACAAGTTGCCAGCAAAGTCCAAGGTTGTGTCTTTGCTGCAGATTTGACTCAATGACCTCCAGCACACCTGGGGCTGCCTTTTTGTGGCTGAAAATCCAGCAGGATCCATGTCCTCTGCTGACACCATCTCAGCCACCTTCTCTCAGCTCCTCATGCAAACTCTTCAATCCTCTGTTGTCCCTGCAGCTCCAGGCTCTGATCCTGGCAGAGCAGCCAGGGCTGTGCTGCCCCTCCAGCCCATCCCTGCTCCCTGAGCATCACTGAGCAGAATCAGCCCCAGCTCTGAGTGCTGCCATCACCACCTAACCCTAACCCTAACCCTAACCCTAACCCTAACCCTAACCCTAACCCCTCCATCCCAGCAGCTCCCCCCCGGGGCTGCTCACACAGCAGGGGAAATGCATTCCCACTGGCCCTGGGTTTATCTCTCAGCACTTAAATAAATGTGCCTGACTTACCCTGGGAGCAGCAGGGCCACATGCTCATATTTATTTTCTTTGTTTGAGGAATGAAAAGAAATAGAAAAGACATGTGGAGAGAAGTCCCTAGGGATGCTCCCTTTAAATCTCCAGTGCTCCTGCACTGCTCAGCTAGGATTAGAGGGAAGGCAGAGAGGAGCACTGAGCCAGCTCCTGAAGCAGTGCTGAGCCTGGGTTGTCCCCTGTGCTGTGACACAGTGGCACAGTTATGGTGACACAGATCCCGAGGTCCCAGCCAGCCAAGCCTTGCCCAGCACTGCCCTGGTCTGGAGCACATCCAGCTGTGGGCACAGGCTGGGACTGGCATCTCCCACAGCTGTCCTTGCCTTGCTTCAAGCTTCAGCTCAGAGCAGGGCCAGCAATATTTATCCTTGGAAAAAGGGGTGTTCATGGTGGGGAGAACCCAACTGAACAGTTATCAAGAACCACACAGAATAATATGAAACACAAATATTTCAGTGTGTCTAAATAATTGAGCAACTCCTCAGTTCTACTCCAAAGCTTTCACAGATTTTTTTCTTCATAGTTTTCTTAATTTTCACTTTTTTCTCATTTAGAATGGAAAAAATATTTTAAAATTTCAGACTTTCTCCCAAAAATAAAAGTTTTGTACATTTATGTCTGTAGTTATACAAGATTTGCATATAGTGATCAAAACACACATTCCAGGAGATTTCACTGGAGGGAAATACAATTCCACTGCAGGAGCTGCTGGCACAGAGCTGGCTGTGGGCTCCTCCACCCTCCACACATATTGTGTTCTCTGAATAATTCAAACAGCACTTGGGTTGGCAGGCCACAGACCCAGGCAAGGAGTTAGTGGGCCAATAAATTTTACATTTAAAGGGTATCCCCCTTATGGTAGGGTTAGAATAAATGCATGTGGGCTTAGACAGCTCTCATCCCTGCTGTCCCTGCACTGGGAAACAGATGACTTCAGCCTCACACTGGCACCATTCATTAGCACAGCACTCAGCAGTCATAAAAAATGTATTATGGTTTGTAAATTGAATCAGAAGCACCTCTGCATTCCTTGTCTTGTGGGAAGATGGTGCAGCACCAGGAAAGTCCAGTGCATTCCAAAGGTCTCAGGATGCTCCCTAGAATCTCCTGGCACAGAGAGGCACTGAGCTGGGACATGCTTGGCTTTGCTGCCCTGTCAGCCTTGAGGCTGGATGAGAAAACCTGGAGTCGAAACAGAGACACCACCCTGAGACAAGCCAGGTAAAAACAAGAGGAAACTGCTGTGGGGAGAGATGGAAACATCCATGCCATGCCCTTCTGCATCACACAGGCAGCCTTACACACACACAGGAAAGCAGAGCATCCCTCTGCACACCCAAGCCAGCAGGACAGAGAATGCAGACATGAGCAAAGGAATGGACAGAATTAGCAGAACCACTCATGGATTATACCAGGGGGTGCAATCCATGAGGAATCCAACCTGCAGATTTTTTCACCCAACCAAAAAATCTACACATAATAATGGGTTGTAATTATTGAGCCTTAAGAAAAAGTTCATCTATTTTAAAACAACTCTTTACATCTTGTACATCAAGAATTCAAACCACTCAACACGGGAGATTTTCTGTCTTCTAAGCTGCTACTGTCACATATTCCTCTGGATTTTCTTTTTCCTTCTCTAGGAACTCCCTAACTCTACCACTCTTTTGGCATGTGGCATACAGCCAAGAAGACTGATGAGGAAAGATTTTAAAGAGAAAGAACAGTGATGAGAAAAAAGGAGAGAGAAAGAGAGCTCAGCTAGGACCTGAGGACTGCAACACTTAAGGTGAGCTTGGCAAAATTCCTCATTAGGAAAAGGATCAGAACCTTTTTGCAATTAGAGGGAAAAAAGAAACAATGGTTCAACTTCCCATCTGCAAATGAAACAACCTTCTAGCATTCAGGGTGAAGAAAAAAAATAGTGAAGAACAAAAGTTTAAGAAATAGAGCAATATGTAACCTTTCCATTTGCTAACTTATTCTTCCCCAAGGAAACAGATACAGTGAAGATAAATTTGATGATCAAAAAACCAGAGGGATTACATTCTTGTACGGTGCTGATCACTGGCAAATCCCCCTCTCTGCAGTTCAGAACACAGCTTAGCATAAGAGACAAGATTTATCTTTGCCTTGTCCTTTGCACCACTTACAAAGGAGACGTAAGTTGCTCCTATCTCAAGAGTCCTCACTCATGCACACGAGGAAATAAATACCAGAAGTGTTCTGCTGTTCCTGTGCAAAGGTACAAACCCTGTGCCCAGCACAGAGCCCTGGGGAAATGCCACATTTTCCACCTCTGTTTCTGCACTGCTGTGAAGGCATCACATCTGGGCTCGGTGGATGCTCCAAAGTCTTTGTGGGATCACCCAAAATCCCACCAGGTACATACAGCAGTTCCTAGGAGGTGAAACAGATCCCCCCCTTCCACTTGTATGTAGAACACAGAGTCTCCAGTCAAATGGGCACAGAACACAGCATGAATAAATAAACTGGGGAAAAGGGATGGCTGCCTTCTCCAGTTTTATCTCAGGGCATAGAACCTGCTATGCCACCTCATACACCAGAGAAAAAGGGAATTTCCTTCACAGTTTTGCTGTGGCTGAAAACATAATGTCTTCTGCAAATATTCAAGATATTTTGTAGATAGATTTTTTAAAACTGAAGTGCCATCTAATATTCAGGGTTATTTAGTGGCTGGAAAAGCAATTACTGTAATATTTCTTGTTTATAGCCACCTAGAAGCTACAAATTTAACTTGGTAGGGATGCACAGTCGGGAGATGTGGTTCTAAAGCAGAACATCTCAAGTCAAGAGCTTTGCTAATGCCTGCAGCAAACTTGCAAGGAGTTACAAAAGCTGTGAATCACATCACTTCAGCAGCACTTAGAGAAAAACCCCACTTCATCACCTCGACTGAACTCAAACCATTCCTGCTGCAGGAATCATCCCAACTCCTGTCTGTAAAACCTGCCTCGAGCAGGAACAGATAGCTGAACAGAATAAGAACCATAAACAGCAAATCAGTCTGCACTGGGAAGGAAACCTTTCCTAGGAAAGATTTTTTTCTAAGCTGCTTGTAGGGGCCAAATTTGTCTTGTCTGACCTTATCACCACTTGTGCCCTGCCAGGCACAGGCTGGGATGGAAGGTGAGTTATTCATGTGGGGGCAGCACTCAGCTAAGCCCTGCATCACAAAGAACGTATTCAGGGGCCTAAAACTGTTTAATTCCCATTGACTGGTTTTCCAAAGGAAATAAATGGCTCCATGATTTGGGCCTTCAGCCCTCCCATGCAGCAGAGCTCATCTGTGAAATGGAAGTGAAGGCACATCCTATTCCATCTGTGCTTCCCAGGGCTAAATCCTGGAAGAGGGAATGGAGCAGCCCCACAGGAACAAGGGGCTCACAGCCTGGTTATGGAGAGCAGACAGACCCTGCAGGGTGAGGGGGTTCATGGCACATCTCCCTCCTCCACAGCCAGACCAAGGCAGCCCTTCCCCACAGCAAACAGGAGTGATCACTGCTGCAGATCACCCCACGAGGCACATGAGGGCTTGCACTGCCCATTTGTTTATTTTGGGAACAACAGCAAAGCCATCTCTTCTCTTCCAAACCTCTGCAGCCCTTCAGCTTCATCAGACCAAGCCACCATAGCCAGGGTGTTCCTGTGGGACCCTTCCCTGCCTCCTGCCAAGAACTTCCTGCACCTCCCTTATTCTCTGTGTGGGGTGGGAAATGTCTTTTGTATCTTCTCCATCATCCTTAAGGGAAGAGATGAGCACCTGCATCCCCAGTGCTGTCACTCAGCCACTGTGTTCATGGTTCTTGCTTTCTCCTGTTCTTCCCTGCCTGTCCTGGGTTACAATGCAGAAATGTGTATTCTATCACCAGCTGTTGAAATAAGAGGGGTGGTGATCTTTATCTCTGTGGAGATCTCTCCTGTCCATGGCCATGCAGTCCCAGGCCATGGCTGATCCAATTCCATCATCCCATGGGGAGATGCTCCAGCCAGGGGGAGGAGCCGAGCATTTCCTACCCGGATCCAAGCTGGCATTGGGAACACCAGAGCAGCCTTTTCCCACTGGATCCCAGAGGAAAACCAGAGCCTTGCACATCATCCCTGGGCCTGGGGAGGAAAACTGCCCCTTCTCCAGGAGCACTGCTGCAGCAGAGCCACATCTGTCACTGCAGGAGGATGGACACCATGGGATGGCACTGCCCCAACCCCTGACTGACTGACAGGGGCAGGTTGTATTCTGACTGTCAGTGGTTTTATTTTGTATTATTGCATGTATTTTATTTTTTCTCTTTTTTCCTAATAAAATTGTATTACTGACTTGGAGTCTCTCACTGGTTTTGCTTTCAAACCAGTACACTGCCACAGGGACACACAGGGAGCACAGCACTGCCCTCCCCACTTCTTCATCCCAATGTTACAATGTGAGATTAGACACTCCGTAGAAAAGGAGCTCGGGACAGAAAATCCAAACCAACACTTCAAAAAGACACCCAAGTCCGCAGATTTATAATGAGGCAAAAATGACCTCAAACCCCTGGACTAAACAAATGCCTGGGGCGAAAAAGATGGAATAAATTAAAGGATATAATTATGGCTGGGAAACGAGAGAAGGAGGTTGCTCAATAGGATGAAAGAGAGATTTGAAGAATAAGAAATGAAAGGAGGTGTCAGCTTGAATCAGCCAGGTTGAAAACTGCTGCTGATTTTGACTGACATACTGAGACTTTCCAATTGCAAACTCTTTCTCTAATAAGCTGCAAATTCACCTCTACACTTTTACTTTGATCTTAATGCAAATATTTTATAATGGACACATTTAATGATTTTCAGGTGCTTATTGGTTCTATCAGACTTGATACTGGAATCAATCTCCTCTTTTAGAAAGCTTGGGTTAATGGCAAAGTTTATTAAACTGCATGCAGTCATTCAGAGAAGATCAATAGAGACATGATTACAGAGCAACCAGAGGATTAAACATGAGATTTATCACAAAATTAAACTGAATTAAATGTTCTCTGATAGCACTTGAAATGCTGTCGATACTCTTAACTGATAATCTATGCTTTCTGTGTTTACTTACCAGGCAGCAGGGAAGTCTGACTCGAGGAAATGACTGTAATGTAAAATCTGCAAAGATTTGCTGAGAGCATTAAACCTCACCTAGAAAACCATTATTTCTTCCTGTTAGAAGAGCAAAAGCATTTTGCTTCTTTGCCCATTTCCTCTTTAAGGGAGAGGATGATACAGCCCTCTCCCATATCACACTCTGCCATCTCCTCCTCAGGGCCATTACAGGATGCACAGGACACTGAGGGATCCTGCACAGGGTTACAATGAAATATTTTATGGCTTCCTGCTGTGGCAGTTTTTACCTCATTCAGAATTAATTCTGAGATCTCAATGACCTTATTAAAACTTACTCCACACACTGAGAAATTTGCAGCCTTCCTGGTTCTCCTTTCCCTCAGCTTAGCCCAGCCACCCCCCAGTTCTTACACTCACACCTCTCCTTGCACAGCACTGTGCAAACTTCTCTGATGTTCTCTGCCAAATAAGTCAACTCCAAAACGTCAAAAAACCCAAACCAACTAAACAAACAAAACCTGCAACTCTCCTCCCTTTAAAAAAAAAAAAATAATCCCAACAACCAAAAAACCCTAGGTGCACCAGCAACACAGTACCACTGTCCTAGGAAACAGAAAAGGAAGTCCAGGGGAAAAAAATCCGGTCAGTTTTACACAGAGAATCTAAATTTAGGCACTATTATTTGAGATGAGATCTACCCCTGCAATAGAGCAAGAATTACTGTGGCCTGAGCTCTGTTAGCAGAATCCCAGAGATCATTTCCATCTGCTCTGGGATAACGTGGCTGGGGAGCACCAAAACCTCAACTCTCAGCAGGAGAGAAGGGGGAACAGGGAGGGAAGGAGCAGGAGACCCTGAGTCCACAAGAGACCAGAAGCAAAGTAATAACCCATCACAACCACAGCTTTGATAAATTCTGATCGTGTTTCTGTGGGTTTCCAAAATGGTCACAACACACAAATTCAGCTGAAGAGTTCCTTTAAAAATTAATGTTTGTGTTCAACAAGCAAGGAGGAGAAGGGATGCCAGCTTCCAGGCATTTTTCCATCCTACTTTTCACAGAAAGTCTGTATCCCACCACAGCCTCCACCAAAAACTTAATAAACCTTGATAAAATACCTCGAAGGAAATATGACCATCCAACAGCAAATAAAGTACCCAAAACAAAACCTTTCAAAAAATCCCTCATCAACTATCATGAATTGAATTTTTACTGACTCAGAGGGGCTTAGCTGCTTTCTAAACAGGCTCAGCTATCCCCAGTGTACTTTGCAAAATTCAATCCAGTAATCCAATCCCAGATGCATTACGTGAAATCTTATTTCTCCAAGCTCTAGAAAAGAACAAGCGAAAAGGAAGGCTTTAGGAACACTAATTTGCCAATAAATACTCAGGGAGCCAATTTCGTCTTTACTGCTTTTTGGAGAAAAATAAAAGGAACAAAATCCCAAAACACAAACTGCTGTCCGAATACTAAGTTCTCTTATTAAAACTTCACTTGTGGATAGAAAAAAATACCATGAAGCATATACCCTGAAATTAGCCCAGCATGTGCTGCCCCAATAAACAAATCCTCAGAAACTAGATTAGCATCATTCCCAATAGGCTTCCACTACAGAAATCACTGCCAGTTCTGTCCAGAAAGTGAAAATCTCTGTAATATCTAATAAATGGACCAAAATATCGAATTTTACACTGATGCCATCACACAGTGAAGTCCCAGAGCCATGAAGCTGTCAGTGTTCTGGGAGCCCTGAGCTGAGCAGGGACAGCCCAGGTTTGTGGGTCCTCATGTGCCCTGTGTGCTGCTCCATGGTGGCACAGATGGCATCAGAACACAGGAGCAGTGCCACTACCCCAAAACAGCAGCTGTTCCATCAGGAGGGCAAGGACCAGGCCAGCAGCTGCATGTGACATTAAACATGCAGCTCTGACAGCATCCTTCTGCCCTGGCCCTGCCCCCTGGGATCCCAACCCATCTCCATTCCAGCAGGCTGCTGCCCTGCCTCACTGCCAGCAGGGAGACACACTGCCCTTCAAAATCAGCATTTCTGGCCTTGTGTTTACATGCAGAAAAAGGAAGGCAAAGCCCACTGTAAAGAATATCTGCATATCTCAGTGTATCACCTGAAAGGTGGGCTGGGGCCAAGCAGGTGGCAGAAAAACGGTGTCACAACTGGGATTTTTCCAGGCAGTTGTTTCCCTGCAGCTTGCTGCTCTTGGGAACAAAGGCCATCCCTGCAGCTCTTGCTCATGGCACATTGCTGCTGATCCCCCAGCAGTGCATCAGTGACCAGAGGCAGCACAGTGGCCCAGAGCAGTTCTGATTCTGCCCTGTGAGAGACAGCACTAAACTACAGCTGGGAATTCCTGATGGGAGGCTCATCCCTGCCAAGTGTGCTCCTTCTGTCCTGCCCCACAGCTGAGAGATGCTGGACTTGCCTCTTCCCTCTCCTCTGGCCCTCAGACACAGAGGTCCAGGGCAGCAGGCAGGTGACAGCTCAGGACACAGAGCTGGAGAGGTTTCTGTGGCACCAAAAATCACCTCCCTCAAAAAGCAGTTGCCGTGTGCTCTGTGTTTTATTAATTTGATGGTCAGGATAATAAATTTGTCGGTAATGACAAAGAAATTCCCTAGAAACTGGGAGTACTCAAGTGTCATTGAGGCTCCATCTATTTAGCAAATAGATGAATGCCTTTCAGCGAGGCCTGGCATGTGATTAAGCAGCTGTCACAGCCTCCTGCAGCAGCTGCTCCAGCACAGGGACTGGCACTGGCACTGGGAAAGGGATAGGGACAGGGGCAGGGACAGGCACAAGGACTGGCACAGGGACAGGCACAGGGACTGGCACAGGGACAGGGACAGGGACAGGGACAGGCACAGGCACAGGCACTGGCACAGGCACAGAGACAGGAACAGGGACAGGGACTGGCACAGAGACATGGACAGGCACAGGCACAAGGACAGGCACAGGCACAAGGACAGGCACAGGGACAGGCACTGGGACAGGCACAGGCACAGGGACAGGCACTGGGACAGGGACAGGCACTGGCGGCTCTCAGGGCTCCTCCTCACACGGACTGGGAGATGATCCTGATGTGAACAGAAATCAGCATCTGAAAACACAACTAATGAAGTGACACAGAAGTAATGGGTCATTTCTCTAAGTCTTCTGCTCCCGTTGACTTGTACAAGCTTTAGTTTTCACAATCAGATTCATTAAAGTTTTACAAACAAAAGAACAGATTTTGTTCTCTGACTCACGGAAGTTATGTTTGAGTGGATTCATACCTTCATGAGGGAGTGTGAGTTTTTTTTAGAGGGACTTTGATTTTTGGAACACATTTCTGTTTTTTCAACGACTGGGACACTGAATCTATTTTAGCAGCTTGATTTCTTAAAAATTCAGGATGATACTCTTTCTGTTACTTTTACTCTTCTAATTGAGCAGTTCTTTTCATATGTGTACTCTGCTCAGCAGCCACTGAAATTGGAGAAAGTTTTCCAGGGAATTTCTGTGTGCTCTGTTTCTTAACACACACTGCAAGAGGTTAGAATACACAACTCTCTGCTCTCCTACTTTCATAACTAAAAATTCATGGAAAGTCCCAGTGAAAATGAACAATGGACTGGAGAGCTCGCTGGGGATATCAAAGATAACACTTGGTCCATTAGAGAGGAAAAAGAAATGGTCATAAAGGGTCTTTCAAAACAAGAAATTGAAGCAAGAATAAGACTCTGCTTGTACAGAACACGGGTGCACCTCAAAAGATGGTTTGAAAGCCTTTCTCTGCAATGCAAATAGAAAAAGGAAAAGAAAGACAGACTTTCAACCTGGAAACAACAAAATTTACATCAGCTGAGAATCTGTTTTAATTAAAGGGAATATTTCTGCACAAAAGAAAATGAAGCACAAGATGCTCAACCTAAGGCAAGGAAGTTTCAACAGAATATTAATTGCTGAGGCTAACAATTACAGGGCTACCAAACATCAGGTGGCACAGAGGGATCACCCAGGGGACAAGCAGGAATTTCTTCCTGACTGAATGACTGCAGAGAGTCCCCAGACTGCTTACAGCTCACTGAGAACAGCTCAGAGCTGTGTGAGACAGGATGATCCGAAATTCTTCCTCTGTGAATCCTAAAGATTTAGAGCAACGTGCTTGACATTCTGGTTTGCTGAAAATCATCATAAACCCAGAAAATTCTGGAGCAAAGCAGAACAGTGGTGGAGGAAACTGTGGGGGAAGGGAGGTCCTTCTCAGAGCATCCCCAGCTGAGCACAAGCACACACTGTACCATTTGGGAGGCAACTTTATGTGCTCTTAGTAGTAGATTAATGAATGTAATTACCTAACATTGTGGCTGTGAATGCTGCAAAACTGTAATTTATAGTGTGCTGTAAAGTTCTAATGTGTTTTTATGTCCATAAGCTGCTTAACCATAATCTAATGCATTTGTACACCAGCACCCTCCTAAGTGGCTCTTGGATCAGCAGCAAGCACGAGTCCCCCTCGCCTGCACACTCCTGCTTTATGTCTTGATAAACCAACCTCTCCTGCTGGGCAGCTCAGGAGAAGCAGCTGCTAATGAGATGAATAATTTTAAGTACAGTGGCAAGAACTTTCCTTCCTTCCTTCCTTCCTGGCTGGCCAGAGCTGCAGCACCGAGGAAAGCAAAGCTCCAGCATTGCACAGAGAGGAATCAGCATGGGCTGGGTGTCCTGAGAGTGTGGGATGGAATCCTTGGTGTGATGGAATCAGCACAGGCTGGGTGTCCTGTGAGTGTGGGATGGGAATCAGCACGGGCTGGGTGTCCTGTGAGTGTGGGATGGAACACACACACCCCTGGTGTGATGGAGGGCCAGGACTCAGCCCCAGGACACCAGGAGCTCCTGAACAGCACTCACAGGGAACTGCCTCAGACAAAACCCTTCACCTTCTCTCAGTTTCCAGCTCCTCTGCTCTTCCATGTGCTGCTGCAGGACCCTGTGGTCACTTCAGTCCTTCTCTGCTCCAAGAGGAGAGATGTGGCCAGGACTCCTGAAGTACGTGCTTATTGTTGCCACTAACTCATTTAGGCAAACCATTTAACTTCTTTATGCCCTTGCTTAACCATCTGTAAAATGGGACTAATAATAAACCTCAGAGGGATTTAGTTAGACTTAATTAAATGGTTTGTAAAGTGCTTTGAGATCCTCAGGAGAAATGTGTTGTGCAAGTGCAAATTATTATTACTGTTACAGTGCTTTCTACTTTCAACACAGTTAAATATTAATGATCCAGTTCTCCTAATGCCCAGTGATACAACTTTCCTGAACAGTAATTTTCTCAGCTAAAAAGACACAGGACCTGGTAGTAGAACATCAAAAAACTTCCTTTGTTGTTCATTCATAAGTAGTGTGAAACAGCAGATAAGAGTAAATATTTAAGTATGTATCAAACCAAAGATGGGGATCCCAAATGTTCGTGCTGTACATGCAGTCAGTTCAGAGCCAAAGCAATGCCAATTAAATCACCAAATCACAGTGCTCCTATCACACCATGCCAGAGAGCCAGGGAGGGAGCAGCACTACCAATGCTAATATATAATAAATGCCTTTCCTAGTTAAAAAGGTACCATGGCAGGAGTGACATGATTAACATTCAATTAACAGTGCCACCGTGTCAGAGGGAACATCAATGCCCTGTTGGTAAGAGTGTTACAGCTCCAGGGCCAGGGGAAAGAACATCCTGGATTTTCAATAATGTTTGTCTATTGTGATCCACCAGAAACGATCTGAAAGTTGCCTGCAGGCAAAAAAGCAAACAGCCATGATTCTTCCTCTTTTGTCAACTTCTTCCAGACCAACTTAAAAGGAGAAAAATGAAAAAAATTGACTCATGACTTCAGGTCATAGGAGTTGAGTGGATGTGACCTGGTTTGCAAGGCTTGCTGAGCCTTTCCATCCCCAGGAAACTTCAGCCACAGGAACAGCAAGTCCTGTCCCAAACACTCAACTCTCACCTCCCTGAGGTGTGGCAAAATCTGACAAAACTGAACCCCAAATCTGCACTGACAAGTGTTTTCTTAGAATTTTTCAGTATTTAGTTAAAATATATAATGATATGTCAGAAGCCAAATCAAACACTAAGAAAAAAAAAAGCAATTCCAAATTTGAAGGTATTAAGGTTACACACACAATCTTAGGTGGTCTCCACTTGGAACTGTGGTGTGGTGTGATTTTTAATTATATGGTGAAGTCTGATATTTCTATTTGATCTTCAATAATAATGACATAACAAAGATACATAATCTATTGATAATGAAGTCAAACGTTTTTGCCATCTTTATGTACTACAAAGTGAACCTATCTAAAGAAAGCTGATTAAAAAACACTTCTAATTTACTTATATTACAGATCCTAAAAATAATTAAAAGAGCAAAGGAAAAAAAACAAAGCCAAGGGAAAAAAAAAACCACAAAAAAAAGAAGAATCATCATCATGCCAGATGAAAAATCCCCTTTGCACTGAAGCACCAGATACCAGAGCAATAAGGATACAGCATGTAGGAATGCAGCAAATAGAAATGTGTGGTTTTGAATCATGAAGTCTTTATTTCATCTAACACAAGCTCATCTCATTACTGCCTGCAATAGAAGAAACCACACCATAGACTTTTTGGAGCCTGAGTAAAGGCAGGGAGAGCACCAGGACTGAAACCCTGCAAACTGTTCTCATGGGGTTAAAAAAACATTCTCACTTGCTTTGGTTTTCTGTATCTCCCTCATGGATCAGGTGGGTCACACTTACTCCATGGTTCACTCCCACCAGGAATCTCACACTCTGCATGGACAAAAATCCACTGCTCAGAGCCCAGATATCCTTGAGTGTAGGAGCAGTTAACCATGAACACTTACACAATGCTAAGCTTCCAGAAAAACATCCCTGAGAAAGAATTTTCCCAGCTTTATGCAAACAATCTCAAGGTGACCCGTGTAAATTTTGGATGCTCTCAAAGGCAGGCAGAAGGGCTGTCACCACACCACAAGGCCCATCAGATGATGTCCTTTGGCTCCAAACCAGACTGCCTGAGCCAGAACTTGCCCTGAGGGATAACCCTTCAAAATAAAAACCAACCTTGAAATACAAACCAGGCAACCCTCACCCTCTGCAGGGGTGCAGCCACCTCTGAGCAAATGAAGGACCTGGGAGCTCCTGTGGGGTGGCAGAGCTGCTGTCACACAGGAATGATGCTGCTCAAGGCCTGGAGTCAGTGCAGGTCCCCCAGTATTTATAAACTTTCTCACATTTCACACAGGCAGGCCTGTGTGCCATCAATGAGGAAAAGAAGAGTTGTGGCAATTTTATGTTGGTAATAATTTTAAACCCATCAACTTCAACATAAGAAATTCTATCTGTTTCAATATTTAATTTATTTTGCCTTCTAGTGTTCCTAAATTAGGGAGACATTTTATTGCTTTGGTTGACATTTTTATGAAAACTGAAACTAGGCTTCATTTTTAAAGTGAAATTTCTCCACTTGAAAAGCTAATTAGTGCTTGTGCCCACACTGGGGATGCAGGTGCAAAAACACAGACAGACCTACACACACTCAGCCTGCCTGGGTGGAAAGATGAATATCCTTTTGAGAATTTGGACATCCTGTAGCTTTGTCACTACAGCAAATGGCAAGATTCTAATCTTTTCCTACCACTCCACAATTAAAATGTGCATCCATGACCTACAATACCTGAGTCTGCATTTTCCTAAACAAGAATTAAAGCAGCACTTAACTGCATAGACTGGCTGCCAGTTATTATATTAATATAATCCATCTTGGCTTCCTCTTGTTTTAAAAGAGAGGTAAGTGCTCTGGCAGCCTTGAGCTCTGTCCCTTTTGCCTTCAGCAGCTGATTATTTTCAGAATGGAAATGCTGGCCTCAGTGGGTACCTGCAAACAGCCTGACTGCCTGTAATGATGATCTACCTGCCTGCTGCTTCCAGGCCACCTGTTTGCAGCCTCCTAGGAAGCCTCACAGATAGATAAAAAGCTTCCAATATTTTCTCCACATAAACTGCAACCCATCCATCAAGTTGTTTACATCACACCGAGATATATGCACCTTTATCATTAGAGGAGCTGTCTCAGAAATGGGATGAACACACAGACATCATAAATCTCCCCTTTTACAGCGGGATTGCATTATTTTTGTTGAAGGAAATGCACCCAGCAGCATCCCAGGATCAGCCATTAAGGGGACACAGTGCACCAGAAGGGCACAAAGGCAGAATGTTTTTAAAACACAACCCAAACACTCCAGAGAGGACACCACAGTTCTCCAGCAGTGCTGTTCTGCTTGGCTCTAAAGCTGCCATTCCACAAGCACTCATCAGGCCAGGCAGCCTCTGCCAAGATTGTGAGCTACCTGCAAACCTGCCTGGCCCTGGATGAGCACAGGCAGGCACTGCAACTGCAATCTCAGAGCAATGAACGTTCCCCTGCAGGGAGCATCAGGCACAGCAGCCCCATCCTCACTCAGAGGTGTCACCTGTGCAGCCAGCCCTGCCACCTGCCCCAGCCCTGCCACAAGACATTCCTGAGGCCAGCAGGGAGGGACATGTTCATCCCTGTGATGGGGATGGCTGAGCACAGCTCTGCAGCAATCTCCTGTCACACAAAGCCAGCTGCAGTGGATGAATGCCATGATGTAACTGGGGAAGAGACCCACAGGGATTCAGCACCTCTGCCCCAAACATCCCCTGAAGGAATGAAGTAGGAAGGGGCAGAGGAACCTGGGGAAGATCATCAGCAACATCCCAAAAAGCTGTCAAAAAAGGAGAGCACAGGTGTGAGAGACAGCTCATGTGTGAATCAAGTCTGAACTGACACCCCAAATCCAAAAGGAATCTATGCTGGGATTGCTCAGGGTGGGGAAAAATAAATCTCCCCTCCCCTCCTATCCCAAAGGGACCCACTGTGGATTTGCTTTGTAAACTGCTTTCCTGTTTATCTGCCAAAACAAATAAGGACAATCAGAGTCTGCTGTTGTAAATGTCTTTTCCTCTTCTTGAGACAAGTTCTCTCACAGAGCAATAATTTCTTTTTAATTGCTGCATTTAGACAAAATAAACCACTTGAGAAAAAGAGGACATGCAAAAATAACAACAGATTTGAAATGAAGTCTGGACCTTAACTTGAGCTACAGAGAGAATTAAAAGCAGATTAGAGTTGGTATGCAAAGTTATTAGAGCAATACATGACATTCCAGAGACAACCAGAGCAGCATTTTCTGTGTCCCTGCAGTGTCCCTCTGCTGTGACCCACCCTGTGCAGAGAGCATGGGGCTGGAATTGGGCTCATTTTCACACCCAGGTTCTGTAACAGAGAACTGCAGATCCCAAACCTCAGTTCCACCTCAGAAGAACCAAGCTGGTTTTGCCACAGATGGGAATAGATGCAGTTGCTGATCTTAGAAGGCTGAAATACAATAAATGACTGCTTAGCCCACTGAAAAATAAACCAAGCACAAGATCTTTCTTTCCCCTTTTTTGAATGCAACTACATATAAAATTACAGCATTTGCTATTTCAGCAGGAATGTTTTTAGCCACAACAAGCTGAAGAGACAAAAAAAAGGATTTCAGGGAGAAGTAACAGCTTTTATGAGACCCATTGATATGTGGGGGAGAAGAGAGGAGCTTCTGGGCACACACAGCCTCATGAGGCTGGGGTAGCTGGAAGCCTGCTGAGTTTTCCCAGATGCCACATAACAAGGGCTAAGGATCAGTCAGATGTGGTGGGAAGAGACCCCTGCATCCTGGAAGAACAGAGAAAAACATTTCCTCCATTCCATTTCCTTTTCTTTTCAAAAGCAAGCCATGTCCTGAACAGCACAGAGAATAACCCCCCCAGCAGATAACACTGATGCCTTGAAAGCATTTCTGGTACTTCCCAAGTCTCTCACTGGAGGGTTGATGAGCAGAATGATAAAGCCCAGCACACAAATGTCAGTGAAAGGCAGCTCAGGGAGGAGGATAAGGCTTCATGTCAAAGTGTCTCCTTTCCTTTTCTTTCTCAGCTGCTCTGCCCCATGTTCAGTTTGTTCCTGAGCACCTCCAGACGTGCACAACACCAAACACAGGGCAGGGAGGAACAGGGATCCTTGGCAAGCAGGCAAAGGAATCATTTCTGTCAGTGGCAAAGTCCAAGATCATCGATTGCCACTCTCTGTGGCCTGTGTGGAAACCAGCTGGAAGAGCCAATGAAAGAATGGAATTCTGCTGTTAGAAAAACAAGTTTTAATGAGATGGACCAAAGGACTCACCTCTGATAATCCACTTGTGGATAGACAAGCCCAAACTGACTTTTGTATTTGCAGGAAAACATGAAAAGTTCTGTTTCATTACAGATCATTCTGGCTTGTTTAACAAACTGTTTTTTGGAGTCCCTGTGCTCAACAGCTCTGTGCTGGCAATCTGGGGTTACAAATTGCCTCTCTTGAATCTACAGGGCTATGTTTTTGTGGCATTGACATTTTCCTTTCAAGCATATCAGTTCTTCATTTCAAATGCTGGTTGCTCATTTTATCTGCCCTTTAAGTGTTTAAAAAGATTCAAACTGGATTAAGAAAAAAAATCAAACCCAAACCCCCACAGTCTTCTGGATTTATGTGTTTTTCTGATGTGTTTGCCATGCTGTAACCAATCAGATAAGCTCCTTAGTTCCCTCCAGTGATGGATTATTGAGTTTTTATTTATGTTTCTCCTTGTTTAGCCTCCCAAGCACCAATACACTTGTACCAATGTCTCAGCTTCAGCTCCCATTAAGGAAAGAAAGAGCCTGCAAATGTGATCAGCCTTGGAGATTTTCCAGAGGGAGAGTGCTCCTGAGCCTCTCCTCTGCTCTGAGCACATTTGGCATTGGCTGTGCTTCTTCCCAGCCCTGCTGCCCAGAATGGGTTCAATACAGTGTGCAGAGCACTCACTGCATTTCACACCCACTTGCAGACATCTGATAGACAGGAGGAAAATAAAGAAAAACAGCACAGAGCAATGAAGGTCAAAGATGAGTTCAACACCAATGAAGACTGTGATCTCCACCTCCCAAGTGCTGTACTCAGTGTCCCTCCTGATCTACACTTACTGAGCTTTTCTCTTCCCTCCCCAGGCAGGAAAGCACTTTTAGACTAATGGTCAGCTTCAAAATCAACACACTGTGGGTTTCTTCATCACATGGGAGGATTCCAACTCTCATACTTCAAGTCAATTTTAATATACTTGTCTATTTGAATTGCTACAGAATTGTTCTGCAAAGCACCTCATCTCAACAGACTCACTGTGCAAGTCTGAAGATGTTTGTGGTGTTAACAGAATGGTGATCTCCTTTGAGGTAAGGGTGAGTCTCCTTGCCAAAAAATTTAGCTTTGCAGAAGGGTGAAGAATTAATTGCTGAAGCAGCTCCTGGCATCAATTAAACCTTGCTTGTGCCATCAAGCAACCTGGACTGATCCTCAGCAAGAGCTTGTTGAGATTTCCTCTGCCTGAAGAGCAATTCCATCAATATAAAGTCTGAAAAGTTCAACTGGAGATGCTGATTTATCTTCTGGGGGTTCATTCCTGGTAAAGTTAGCTCAGCTATGGCTGAGTTGGGATTTTTCCCCACATCAGTTAAGAAAACAGGCAGAGCAATGTGTAGGGAGCAGAACTCCTGAGCTGGAAACCATTGGCTTTGTCTGCACAGAAGAAACAGAAAGTGCCCACAGAGAACCTGCTGGAATTACAGGTCACCCCTGACCTCACTGCTCTGCACTCCAGGGCAGAAATTCATGAACCCAAGCACAATGACAGCCTGTGCCCTGTGCAAGGGACAGCCCTGCAGCACCAGCTGTGCCAGCCTCACCCTCTGGTGCCACCACTGAACCTGGGCTGCTGTGGCTGCTGAGGGCTGGGACCAAGCCATGAGCAGCAGTTTGCTCTCACCTGTGCAGGTCTGTCCCCTCCTGTCCCCTGCAGTGCTCCACAGTCCTTGTCAGGCTGTGCTGTATACACCTATGCATTACTCATGGTAATACCGTGTCACATTCATCAGCACTGTGTCACTGAGGGCAGCTCAGTGCTGACAGCCTCCCAAAAGAAAGTAAAAACCGTTTTAACTGACTTTTACCTGTCATCTGCTACATAAAGAATGGGATAACACTGCACAGCTTCATCCTAGGGATTCATCCCAGCACAGCAACCAAGATTCCTGACAGAGCTCCTGGCTGATATGACCGGGAACCCTCCAAGACAAGCACAACATTTTCAAGGTCCTAACACCTGCTGAATCCATTGCAAACACCTTACAAGGCCCACAGAAAACATGTCCTAATGCCAACATCCACTGCAGTGACAAGCCACTTGATTTCTCCAATTCACTGAGCTCCCAAGTGGTGAGTAACATCTGTGAACAACAAACATTGAGAACATATTACACAGTCAGCAAAAAATCCATTTCCCCTCCAGTGCATGGGATTGCACTACACATTTCACAGAATTAGTTTACCATAGAAGACAGCAAATCAACTCTAAACCAGCTTGTTTACATGGCCCATGTGGGACTGAGGGAAGAGCTCTTAGTTCCAATCCTTCAGTCATATCACACATGATCAAAGCAGGAATTCTGTGGCTCAGGGGCAGGTGAAACACCCTTGCTCTTATGGAAGCCACCCATTTATAGTAGAAAAGAATTAAACACACAGGGAAGTGCCTTTGATTTTTGCACACCTCCTGAACTCAGTCACTCTGGCTGCTGGCCCAGCTGTCCAGCCAGGCTGGCTCTCTCACACAAGTCAGTTTTGGGGCTGGAGGGACAGCCCAGCATTCCAGCCCTGGCTGAGGGACAGTGCAAATACAGGACAGGGAACAGGGAACAGCCAATGCAGTTTTACACTGCATCTGTTTCTACCTCTGCTATTTGTTTGCATCCTACAGAGGTGTTAAGACAAACATACTCCAAAGCAGAAAGTGGGTTAAAGGGCAGAGCTGAGGCAAAATGAACCCCATTCCTCTAACACTGAACACCTTGATACACAGTGAGGACTAAGAGCAGTACCTGAATGTTTTCAATTGGATTCCAGCTCAGTCACTGACATTTTAGTATAGACTAATGTCTGCTTGCAGTCCTGGACCACAAGGAAAAAGTGAGAAGGGAGCAAGGCAAGCTAACTATTATTACCAAAAGCATGCAAAACAACCAAGTTGTTTACTTGTATGAGGATTGTTTTTTCTCTAAAAGCCAAGAGTACAAGTTCCAATTAAGAAATCCAAATACTTGGATGACTGAGGCTGAAAATCATTCAGGTATTAGTTACTATTATGTAGGACAGGCTGAGACAACTGCATTTAGTGCTCACAACAGCCAACAAATTGAGGAAAGTCACCATAGAGAGGGGAGAAAGGAATGAGTGGATGGACACGTGTGTGAGCTTAGTTTGTATTCAGCCATATCAGCTCTCTTTGCACAACAGAGAGAAGTGAGTTTTTAGGAGCAAAATGAACCATGAAAGGTGGCAGGTTTGTCTCTAGTGGCCACAAGGGCCCAGAAATTCAAAGGTGTGAACATGACCTTGTCATCAACAGCTATTAAGCAGACAAATGCAGCTAAAGGTTTATCAAACAGAGACACTGGCCTACATGTCCCCTGGCAACAGCAGCTGAACTCTTCTTAAATAACCTTTTATTGAAGATTTGGGAAAACCTGTTAGTACATTACACTTTGCAGTGCTTTAAGTAGGGCTTTTGTTCCAAGTGACACTTCTTGCCTTCCCCTTCAGCTGTTCACAGTCTTTACAAGGAATTACAATGGTGGTGCAGGGTTTTAGCTGGGATCAGTGGCTGACACTTCTCAGGGACACAGCTGAAGTCAGGTGAGAGCAGCTGGAACTGCAGTTGTACCACTCCAACAGTCTGAACCTGGGCTCTCCAAGTCCAGATAGGATCAAAATATGATGTAAGGCTCAGAAAAGAGCAAAATGAGAGAAAATGTGGCATCCAGCCTTTCTAACAACCACATTTCTGCCCAGCACATGCTCTCACCAGCCACACACAGACCCTGGGGTGCAGGGACATGTCCTACCTACATCAGGTTGTTTAAAATACCAGGTTTTCACCGCTTCTCCAGTTCCAGGCTCACAGTGCCACTGCAAGAGTCAGAGGGGAGACTTATTAAGCAGAAAGCAAAAAGAAGCAGCAAAATTAAAAAAGGAAAAATGTAAACCAGCACTGGAGACAAATGGTGAGCAGAGGCCCAGCCCCAGCTGATGCTTGGGCGTCCTCCTCCCCTCCAGCACGTTCAAGATGTGCCTCAGGACCAACACAACAGTGACAGGATATTGCAGCTTCTAGAAGACACTGAGGGTGGCTGGTCTGCAGAAAGCTTCCCATCTTTCTTTCTCAATTTTTTTAAACTCCTCTCCGTGGTTTTTAATGACCTGAAAAGGACATGGCAAGCAGACCCATCCTACTCCTCCTGCCATGAATTATGTGCACTTTCCAGTGTTTTCATTTTCTAATCTCTCTTTACATTAAGACCAAAGTGGTATCACAAATACTGGAGTGTGTGAGTAGATGTGAACATGAAATCAGGGCAGCTTTCCTTCCACATCTCCATGAAGCAGTGGAGACCAGACCCCAGGACAAGCCACAGCACCCACTTCTGCTCAGCCACAGTCAGAATGGAATCCAGCATTAGAAACTGGAAGGATTTTCATGTTGGTTCAAAAGAAAGTTAAATCCCAGTATAGTTGTCTGCTTTCCTTCATTTCTCAACATGTATGTGCTCATGCCCATGGATTCAATGCACATCTGTTATAAAGCAGATGAACTGCACAGTCTCTTTCTTCCCTCTCTCTTCTGCTTCCATGCAGAAAATTAAAGATTGGAGAGTTCACAGTCTATACTAAAACCACTGGCTCAGATGATGAGTGAAACACTTCTTTTGGAGGATTAACCTGGAATAGATGGCAAAGGAATGCAATTACTTTTTTTTTGTTTCAGTGACATTAAGCACAAAGAGTACCCCTCAGTTTAGGGAACTTGGCAGTATCAAAACTCAATTGATAATGAAGAAAAAAACCATAACATGAGAGCAGCTTTCACAGAAATATGCAGCTCTGCAAAGAGAGGACTAAAGCTGGTGTGGTCAGCTCAGGAGGCAGTGATGGGGCCATCTCCAGCCTGGAATGCTGGCACAGGCAGCTGAGGCAAGATGGAAAAGGGTGGTTTCCTTGCACAGGAAGCACAACCATGAGGGGATTTCAGTCATGAGCTCACAGAAGAGTCATGAAACTGAGAACAAGGAGGATGAGCTGGGTGCCAAGTGTGTACCTTGAAGTAACCACTGAACGAAGAGGGAAGGTAAAAAAGCAAGAACAGGTTACAGATCCACAAGGAATGGAGGATGAGCAGAAAATAAAATGACTGAAACAAAAGAACATGAAGAAAATTATGTGATGAACACAGAGGAGTTCTAAGTCACTTCTGGAGGCTAAAAATGGCCAAGAGAGGTGAAAGGAAGGGACTGCAAAGCTCCAGGAAGCCTTAAGAACAGGACTGGCAAGCAGGAGCTAAAGGAGAAGCCTTAAACAGCCTTGAGCAAACAAGGAAACCTGGGGGCAGCAGAGTGTCTGGGGAGCCAGAGGGCATCGAGGAGCCTGCAGAGGACAGGGGAGGGAGGGAACAGGAAACAGCACAGAGCAGGGCACAGACAGAGCTGGGTGGCTCCTGAGAACTGAACCTGACAGGGCTGGGGAGCAAACAGCCCAGGGCACAGGGACAGGGATCCTGAGAGGGAACAGCACCGACAGACAAGGAATCCATCCTGCTGCTGCTGCCCCTCCAACAGTGACCCCTGCCAGCTGCTTTCCAAAGCAGCAATCAGAGCTGCTTGGAGCTGTTTGACCAGGTAATCCATAGCAGTTCATGGAAAGAGAAATGTCTTATTGACTTTAGCTGCTGTTCACCTTCACATACCCACAGGCACTGTGGCAAGCAGACATTTGCAAATGTTTAACAGTGGGAGCCAATATTCATGGAAACAAACTGGAGCAGAGCATCACTGTCAGCCTGGCAGGAACTGCAGCTCCCTGGCTCCGAGCAAGGGCAGCTCCATCACCAGCACTGCTTCACGTTTCGTTTCTCCCCAGCCATTTTAAACAAGAAAACATTCTCAAAGAGGGAGTCTTGTCTAGAGCTAAGGACTACAGTTTGTAGAGGCTCCTTGCAAACACAAGGCAAAGGTTCAGCTGTGGATTGGCCTACCTTGACTCCCCAGCAGAGCATATCCAAGGTGAGCAAACACTGGAATGCTCTGGAGTGCTCTGGGGCTGCCTCCCAACCTGACCAAACTTCAATTCATGGCTCCTCTCCAAGCAACCTTAAAGGAAAAACTCCTGTTTTTAAATGCAAGAACTCTGCCTCTGTTGCAGATTCCATCTGCCACTGTGAGGTCCTGATCCAGCACTGCTGCTCTGAGGCCATCAGTGCCCTGCTGAGATAAATACCAGTGAAAAACCCAGTATTTCAACTACCTGTCAAGGCCAGCAGTCAGGCAGAGGCCACAGAAGCCAGTAAGAGACAAAAAACCACACAGAATCAGATTTTTTAGTTAGTCTGACTTCTCATTGAGTACCACTGTAGGCTTTAATGGACACTGACATACTGATATTCCAGTGGCCTCATTTAAAAAAAAGGAATTTAAAATAATAATCAAGACTAAGGAGTTAGCCCATCAAAACAAAGGGGGCTTCTGCTTCCTTTTGTTCATTTGTCAGGACCATCTCAGCATAAATAAACCAGCCAGAAATGCAGCACAAACACCAGCACACAGAGGTGAGCTCTTTTCTGTCAGCACCTTTCCAGAGGAAATGCAAACCTCTACTTGTTAGCAGTGTCACAAATGTGACTCAGGCAGAGGCAAGGCTCCAAGTGGAGTGACAAGCAGCAGGACAGCATGTCCCAGAGCCAGGCAGGGCTGTCTCACAGCCCCTAGGGAACAGGAGCAAACACCTTGGACTATCCCTAACAGGGGTTTTCTTCCTTTTCCCAGAAGTGGGTCATGAAGTGCTGTCCTCCTTAGTGAATCCCACATGGAAGCACACATCCTTGCTCAGTGAAGCCTCTGCTTTTAGATTTTACCAGCCATGAAATTACTGTGACCAGCACACTCCCTTCACCACAGGTTGAAGTGTCATCCCAGAGGAACAGGATCTGCTCCTTGTGGTAGCACAAAACTTCATCACCCTTTTTGCCACACAGACATAATGAAAGGGGAGTACCCAGTTAACACACTTCCTGCTGTGCCTTCAGCCCACTCTACAGGTAACAAAATGGCATTTTTAAGCTCTGGCACCTGCCAATTCTTACTTGACAAACTATTTGCAGGTATGGCAAAACATATCCCTGCCTTGCTGTGAACATCGTGTAAGGACTCACTTTCGAACTCAACATATGAGCAGGTTTTCAGTTTCCAAATTCAGTTGCTGTTCCTCACTATTGGGGGTTAGGTGTCTTTTCTTTTGCTCCTTCTTACCTATAGAATTTTCCTCATAAGTTGCTAAAAAACACTGACTACAGGGCACTTATGAGTACTTTAGAAAACAAAGAATTGGCCAAACTCAGGGAGAAGGAGGGTGTGGATGCATTTTCTCTCATCTGGGGTGTTCCTCTCCAAACTGAGCCTGCCATCCCTGCATCTAATCCCATCCCTGCCCTGATCCCCCATCCCTGCCCTGATCCCCCATCCCTGCCCTGATCCCATCCCTGC
>VXBI01006790.1:742472-756910 GCA_013397375.1 Toxostoma redivivum
CGGGCACCGGGACCGACCCCGGGGCTGGGTGAGGCAAAGCCTCTCCTCCCTCCCGTCCCTCTGGGCTGCCGCAGCTCCCTGGGGCTCATTGTTATTAATTCCATTGCTGTTTGTTTGCCTTGTTACACATACTAGTAAAGAACTGTTATTCCTATCCTCATATCTTTACCTGAGAGCCCCTTAATTTCAAAATTACAATGATTCAGAGGGTAGGGGTTTACATTCTTCATTCATGCCACCCTGCCTTCCCTCGCAGACACCTGCCTTTCAAACTGACACACTCACAGACAGATTTACGAGATTTTCCTTCTTTCCTGCACTTAACCCCATGAAATGTGCAGCAATTTAAAACACCATCACTTATTAATAAATTTTAAGTACATGGTAACTAGAGATGTATAAAAGAGAACTTTAAAGAGTCCCTCCAAGACAAAGCACTGCATTTTTGTATGCCATCTGATAACTATGTGAACCATCAAGCATTTAAACCTTGGCTGTAATTTCAGAAGAGCTACATATAAAACCTTATTTACAACTGGGTCTTTCCTCTCCTTTCTCTTTCCCCACTGAGTCATCCTGGTCTGTTTAGTCCTTAGAGGGGCTGTGCATAAGAGACAACATTGAAAATGCACTATTTCAAAAAGATCATCCAATATACTTATATAGAAAACTCATAAGTCTATACTCATTCATACCATGATTCCTGCCAGGCAAAACCAGAAAAAGGTATTGAAATGAACTTTTCATACAAATCACTGGAAAAGAGACCAGAGTCACAACATTGCCTAGTGCATGCTCCAAGAAGAGACCTTGTCAGAGTAATCATTTCACAGTCTGGACCTGTGTGTAAACTACTAACAATGGGTTTTTTAAACACTTTTAAATTTACTAAGTACTATAGGAAGTGTACTTAACTTGCTGTCTCTGGTACATCATTAGAAGCCACACATGCAGCTTAATATGGCATGTCTGATTTCAGAGATCACAGGCTACAAGTGATTGGAGCATTAGTGATGTATACACACAGCCCTTGTGACTTTGTGGGGTTTACATGACCCCCAGTTTGCATTTTGTCCATCAGCAGATAAACTCAGCACCAGAAGCATGAACTTGTACCTTAAACTCGAAAAATCAGGTTTTGGGCAAGGAACCACAACACCCCAACTTTCCAGTGGGCCAAGAAGAGTGGAATCCCTGGAGATGGAGCTGGGCAGTGCCAACACTCAGCCCCTTGGCCAAAATGCCTGGGACAGGGTGAGGATTCTTGGAGAAGGTGCTCTGCATGCAGCACAGCAGCGCTGGGCAGGTTTGAGAGAGGCACCTCCTGTAAATGTCAGTGGGTTTTTAAAGGTTAAGTAAGCATCTTGAGAAAGGCCTTCATGCTCCTGTGCTCCACCTCAGTGCAGGCTGATAAAGGATTATTGAAAAAGGAAAAAAAAAAAGCCTGCAAACAGATAAAAAGCTCACTGGTTGGTGTTGAACAATTGAATTTTTCTGGGCCCAGCTACAGTAGTAGATTATTTACTATTATTAATTATTAGAGCAAAGTATTAAAGATTGTTTTGCCTAATTACTGAACTCATCAACAAATGAATATTAATTTACATAAGAGTTCTTTAAAGCTATGGCAGGTTCCCTTAGAGTGCCCTCTGAAACATCTGCCCTTGAGGTCAGAGCTAGTGACAGCTGAGGGGGCCCCAGCAGCTCAGGGAGTCACGCCTGGAAACCAGCCCCAAAACTTGATGGGAACTCTGTGCTGTACCCAGTAGAGAGCTCTATTACTGCTGTTATTTGAAGGAAAACAGACTGGAAAAGCAAGAACCAAGAATAAGGGAAGGCCATGAAGGACAGCTCCAGCTGGACACTCTCCTGGGCTCACTGCAGGGTCTGGTGTCACACACAGCACCCAGGGTGAGAAATGGGCACACCTCAGCACCCTGTCCATCCTCCTTCCCCCCATCTCTGGGAGCTCCCTGCCAACCTCATGGGCAAAAAGCCATAAAAGTAGAATAAACTGAATGGATCTTGCACTGTGAAAAGAGGAGGAGATATTTTCTCTTCAACAGGGACAGAAGAAAACAGAAGGAAAATGGAGTCAGAGTAAAAAAGGACTGATGCCAGATACTCCCACTTTCTTTGTATGTCTAGAAAGCAGCAGAGGAGACTAAAAAGTGAGGGGAAAGAAGGGAACCAGGGACAGAACTTGGATGTGAAGAACACCCTGAGGAAGAAAAAGCAGAATGAAGAACAAAAGATGACAAGGAAACAAAGTAAGCACCAGAGAAGAGAAATCCACCGAGGGAATAGAGAAAAACAAAAGAGCAAGAGTGCAACAGAATCGAGTTGGGGAGGGAGGCTGGAACAAGAATCACTGAAACAGCTCAGAAAACTCAGATATGTTGTGTAAAAAAAAAGCTCCAAACTATAAATAGAGGTAAGAAGAAGGGGAAAACCATACAGAAAGATTAAAGGCAAAGGAGAGATTAGCTTTAAAGCCTTCCCTGCACAAAGCTTGCAAACATGGTAATAAGAACATAAGGCAGGTTAGCACCACAATGTCAACCCCTACCCACAGAGGAGCCACAGGGGCTCAACCCAAACCATCAGAAGGGGCACAGCACCTTCAGGTGAAAGTGTGACTTAGGTTGGTCCCACGCTGGTTTGATGGCCAGCAGGATCTGAGCCAGCAGTGCCCTGGAGCCAGGAGGGACATCCTTGTCCTGGGGGCACCAGGCACAGGCAGGGAATTGTCCTGCTCTGGCCTGGGCTGGGGCAGCCTCACCTCGAGAGCTGGGGCACTTTGGGCACCACAGTGTAAAAAGGACATGAAGCCATCAGGGAGCATCTGAAGGAGCCCACGAGGATGGGGAAGGGTCTGAAGGGAAGGGAAGCCACATGAGAGCAGCTGAGGGCACTTGGAATGTTCAGCTGGAGAGGAGGAGACTGAGGTCAGACCTCATTGTGTCTTCAAAATCCTGAGGAGGGGCAGCACAGGGCAGGTACAGATCTCCTCACTCTCATGGCCAGGGATGGGACCAGGGAAGGGCTGGAGCTGTGCCAGGGTAGGGTCAGGCTGGATTTTGGGAAAGGTTCTTCCCCCAGAGGGTGCTGGCACGGCCCAGGCTCCCCAGGGAATGGGCACAGCCCCGAGGCTGCCAGAGCTCCAGGAGCTGCCAGGGATGGCCAGGGAGGGATTGTTGGGGTGTCTGTGCAGGGCCAGGGGACTCAATGATCTTGATGGGCCCCTTTCAACTCAGCATATTTTGTGATTCTTTAGCCAGAATACAGAGCTCCTACATAATAAATATCACCAGAAAAAAAAAACCTTTCCTTGAGAGGTCTCTGATTTTAGTACTAGAGGGTCGTGGAGAAACTCCTGGAGCTGAAAATGGCACAGCTTCCTTGCAGTGCCAGCTCTGGCTGGCTGTAAGGGGGACAGAGCTCAGCTACAGAAGGGTTAAAACAGAGCACTGGGGTAAGCATGTGACCCATCTGTTCTGGATTTCTTCACTTCATCTGCAGCAAATCCACCACATTCTGTCATGGAGATGTCAAGAAGGAAAACTGCACCTCCTGGAATGAAGAAGCTGCTGGTGCCCATCCACCCTGGTTACAGGCACACAGAGCAGCACCCCTGGCACAAACCTGCCCAGCACCCTCCTGCTGGTCCTGAGAACAGCCCAGCTCCAGGGACAGACATTCCCCTTCCAGCCCTGTGAGGGCTCACAGCAGCACCTGCAGCCCCTTCCTCATCCCCTCTGACCTCTCTGCACCTTCCCACTGCCCCAGCAAGATCAAGCACAGGGACACAGCTGATCCCCAGAGCAGCTGATGGAACTGCTGCAGTTCAGATCAGTAATTTTGGCAGGACAGCTCGGAGCACAGAGCTGCACAGCAGGGCAGCTGTGGGCAGAGCAGCTCACATCACCTGAACTGCAGGCAAACAGCTTCCAAAGCAGTGCCAGCTCCCAATGAAGATGTAAAAACAAGGCTGCTTTGTGAATTAAAGCACTCTTGTCAGGAAAGGCTTGCCAAGTGACTTGGAACAACCCCCCTTCATGCCAACTCCCCTTCTGCACCCATCTGAAAGGAAACTGTTCTCATTCATGCTGGTACAATGTGATTTATGTGCAGACTGCACCAGCACAGATTATTCTGATGCTCCTACTCGAGTCCAACTTTTTAGATGTTTTAAGTTACCTAATGCAAAATGTATTAAAAAAGAAATCTGAATCTTGATTGCAGTTATTTCTGAACTACTCCATGGCAATGTTTACTTGCCCCTGAAAGTGTCAGAGGAGACACTGTGGTAGGTTCAGCAGGAACAAAGGACAGTTCTACTGCTGGCTGAATCTGCTCCCTGCCATTGCTGCTGGCTGCTGTTTGCCACACAACAATAACAAGCCATGATTTTTGAAGCAAAATGCTCTGGTATTTGAATGAGTAATATCCAACTCCTCAGTCAGGGGAGGGCACATTCCTTGCGTTCGTATAATATTTCACAAATCCTCCAAAGTGCAGCAGCACACAAGGATGTGGTTTGTTTCTCTTTCAAACAGTCATCTGCAAGCAATTTCATTCAGTTAAATATCAGAATTAAATTTTAGCCATAGTAGTGCTTCTGTGCAAAGGAAATGATGTTTTAAATAGGCATGCAGATGTGGTCCTGCAGATTGGGGCTTAAAACAGAGTAAATAACTGAAGGGGAGAGGCACTTACTCCTGAATTGCTATTCCCAACTCCAGAATGAAAGTTCTATATATGACATAACTGAAACCACTTAAACAGAACCAAACTGTTATGCAGTAAACTTTGTTACTCCCATAGAAAAGATGATCAAATAAGAAATACTGTTTTGAATTCAAAAAGGTTTTTTTTTTAATTCCTATGTTTAGATGAGCCCAAATAACGCTGTGATAATAAAAGCATTCTGTGCTACACCATGTCAAAGACAGAAACAGCCAATAGCACTCACCAATCAACAGGCACAGCAGAAAAGCTTCCTAAATTTGGGTTAGTACAGATCTGATGCAGCTACCCAGGACTTCCCAGGAAAAACTGTGCTCCTTACCAAAATCTCCTCTGGTAGGTGTCCCCTGAATGGGGCAAACCCAAGCCAAGCTGCCTAGAATGTACCAGGGACACTTGCCTGCTTTCCAGCACAATTTTTGCATGCAGTCACATCCACCTCGAGCTGCCTGTCTCAAAGACAAATACTTTACTTTTTTTCTCTTTTAAATCTCTTCCAGGTGAATACAAGATAATCCCTGCTCCCCATGAAGAATCAGTGAGCGACCAACAAGTGTAGAGGTAACCACTTCCCATGTGGAAATACTCCAAGAATTTAGGTACAGAAATGTCCAGAGAAAGAAAAATCCCTCCTATAACCAGCCCTCAACCCAACAAACACAGACTGTCAAGACTGACAAACAAAGATTTTAGAGATTTTAGAGAACGAGGTTCACGCCAGGCCAAAAGCTCAATTAAACCTGTGTTTTCCAGCTCTCAGTCAAGTCATTGGTGCCCAGAGTTAAAATCTGGTTTGGGGTGGAAGGCTTCTGTACACTCTTTGTGCTTCTGCAATAGCTACTCTGGGGTGGGGAATGACTTCAAAAATTTCATTTCAATATTTTGCTGGGAATATTCTTTCTTTTGTCCTAATACAGAATGGGAACATTTTGATATGTCAGAAAAAACATTAACAAAAGCACAAGGTCATTCCCTCTTCATTCCAGTCCTGTGTCTGGCTTGAGGAAGAGGAGCTCTGCTTGTCATGGGGGGAATGTCTCTGAAGGAAAGGAAATTCTGGGACAAGGTCTGTGTGCCCCATACCAGGACAATGCTAACAGGCAGGATTCAGCTTGATTTCACCTGGAAAATGAAAAGCATTGTGTAGCTCTTAAATATTTTATTATTGAAAAGGGATAATTTCCAAGCGAGAGCTTTGTTTACAGCTTGGCAGAGTGAATGGAAAATATCCCGTTGATATTTGCATTTATCACCTCTGAGCACTGGGAATGCACATGGGTAACCCCATGCACAGAGACTAAACAGTGGCAGCAGCCAGCAGGCACCAAGCACCCCCTCAAATTCAAGCCAGCATCTTTTCAAACCCATTCAATTCACTAAATTTAAATGCACCGATACCTTTAAATCAGAAACAAACTCTCCAGTGTTCTGGGAGTGAAACAGCACTAAACTATGTGGTAATGCCAGGGAAAGAAATACCTCCCTCTCTATAATAAGCCCACAGGAGACCACAGCTCCTTACACAACTATTTGCTACTGTGGGATTATTGCTGAATTATTTCTCAAAAAGAGTCTAATAAAATTTGAGTAAAACCAGAACCATTCCCACTGTTGTTATCAAAAGACTTGTCTGTGCCTGCATAATAAACTCTTTTACAGGGGAAGAAAATGAGAGCATTAAAATCTACTCTGATGAATTCTTCCTAATGAAAGTAAAATATTTATCACTTAGCAATTCTTACTCTTATGGACACTGAGTAAAATATTTTGGTGTTAGATGCATAATGACCACAGAATTAAAATGTGTCTTTTCATCAGAACATGGAAAATTAAAGAGTTTTTTTTTAAATTAAGGACCAAGCTAAAACAAGCCTTGTGACAATGAACAGCATTTCTGTGCTCCACTAATTCCAAACACTGCTTGACAGATCAAATTAGTGTATGCTAGGGGCTAAATATAAATGCCATGTTTTTGGGTCTTTTAAAAAATGATTTATATTAAAGCACCATGTGAATTAGCCCCATTCTATATTGCCAAAACAGGCATGTGAGGGCCCTAATTGCAGGTGATTTAAAACTCCAGGAACAAAACTGCCATTTAATTCTGTGGTACAGTGACAACTTCATAACCTGGAGCCTTCTGAGCTTGCCACCAGAAAGGTGGAGAGAAAAAAAATAAATGAACGAAAAATCCCTAAAAGAAAGGCTTAAGCCTATTTCACAGGAGACAAGGAGAGAACAAATGGCATATCCAGTGTCACATGTATGACACAATCATGGAATGTCCTGGCTGGAAGGGACTCCCAAGGGTCATCCTGTCCCACTCCTGGTCCTGCAGGGACACCCCAACAATCCCTCCCTGTCCATCCCTGGCAGCTCCTGCAGCTCTGGCAGCCTCGGGGCCGTGCCCATTCCCTGGGGAGCCTGGGCAGTGCCAGCACCCTCTGGGGGAGGGAAGAACCTGTCCTGATGTTCAGGGGTTACTGGGGAGGAGCCAGGAACTGGACTGAGGTGTTGATCCACTCTTAACTCCCCCGTTTTCTGCTCCATAACCATTGACTTCCTTTAAGTCCCAGCAGTGCTGAGTTGCAGGACCCTGGGCAGTCAGTGCCAGCCTGGGCAGTCAGTGCCAGCCTCACCCCAGGCTTCACCCCTGGGGCTCCCTGCTGCAGGTGCTCTGAACACCCAGAGTCCATCTCAGTCTGCTGAGCACCCACAGCTCCCCCAGCAGCAACCCAGGGATGGGTGTCCCAGGCTGGAATCCCTGGGTGTCCCAGGCTGGAATCCCTGGGTGCCCCAGGCTGGGATCCCTGGGTGCTCCAGGATGTGGGTGCTCCAGGATGGGATTCCTGGGTGCCCCAGGATGGGTCCCTGGGTGCTCCAGGATGGATCCCTGGGTGCCCCAGGATGGATCCCTGGGTGCTCCAGGATGGGATTCCTGGGTGCCCCAGGATGGATCCCTGGGTGCTCCAGGATGGGATTCCTGGGTGCCCCAGGATGGGTCCCTGGGTGCTCCAGGATGGATCCCTGGGTGCTCCAGGATGGGTCCCTGGCAGTGGTTGGTACCTGGCTCATGGGGGGTGGATGCTCTGCAGCTCTGCTGCTCTGCTCTTACACTGACAGCATTTGCACTCAGGAGCTTGCAGCATTTCCTGGGAGTTAAAAATGGATTTTACAGTGTTTCATTAAAAATAAATAACCTACTTAAGAGGGAAAAAAACCCAGTATTACCAAAGGTAAACATACCAGGAGTTTCAACTAATGTTGACACAGCACAGAACACATATCAAATATTTGTCAATGAACTTTTTAATGCAATTTACAGGAACTTTTGTCTGTGTTTTTTTAATATTTTGACACTTTGTCATAATTTATTCCTTTCCCAAGGCAGGCTCTGCTTTTAGCTGACAACTACCTTTTTTAAATTTAAACCACACTATTAATGTAGTAAATTCCAAAAAATATTTCTGAAAGCATGTTATCCCTGGCATTTAACCACCAGCTTGTCATACAGCTGAACCTTCTAACCTTGGCACTGCAAGAGTAGACTTTAAGTAACCACTTGCTTTAAAGGAGAAGGGGGGAAAGGGCAGATTTTTGGATGACAGAGAGATGGCATTTTTACAGTGACAAAGATTTATGATATTTAAATTGCTCAGCCAAACTACTCCAGTGTAATGACTGAAGTTCAGATGGGTATCCCGTATTTAAACACACAGATACACTGCAGGGCAGCTACTTCTGGATGGCTTTGATGGGCTAATTTGCAATAAAAAAGTAAGATTCCAAGGAAGAAGCTTGAGGAGTCAATTGGCTGGTGTGCTGTTTAAAATCCAACTGGTATTTCAATGCCCTGCCAGCTCCACTGATGTGTTAGCTGGCTCTGGATATGGGGCTAAATCTTAATGCAGCAAACACCTTAAATACCTAAATGAAATGCTCCAGCCATAGCAGAGATGTCTGCATGAGAACAAGTTCAGCTGAGTTCCTGGGGGAAGGAAGAAAAACCCTGCAAAGAGAATGGAGTTGTCTGTAACAGCTGACAGAAGTTCAGATGCAGCTAGTCAAGTGCAGCCAGTTATGATTCAGTTGTATAATAGCATTTGCACTGACAGACAAGACAATCTTTCTTACAACTGTCTGTAGCTTTTTGGCTTGAAGAATCTTGATGTTCTTATAAATTGCGACTTCCCATCACATTCAAAATGTCTATATATTTTTACAGGACACAAGGCATTTGTATGGCATCTGTTACAAAATATGTATTCCTACTGCCTAGAAAATGCATTTCAAGTCTTCATACATTAAGTCTGATTTATTCAAGCTCATGGAAAAACTATTTTGAGCAATCTGTCTGGAACACAGGATGCATGAAGAACTGGGGTGCCAGAGACTGGCTTCTGATTCTTTGCCCCTTGGCACCAGCACAGAGAAAAGTTACTTTGACCTGAAATTAATGTAAATTGAAAGTGCTGCAACCTGAACTACTCCAAGAATGTAATTCTAATCCCATTTACCTGACATCATTAATCTGTGCGGCACTGAGCATCAGTCAGTTATCTCAGTTCACTGCAGTTGCCAGAGAGCATCCCTATTTATGGAGACGTTACTCTTTTCAGCACAGAGGTTGAGTTTTTGCTCAGATCATCTAGAGATCCTATTTGCAGAAAATCTCCAGCTGCCAGAGGCCATTCCCAGGGCTGGCAGAATGCACTAACACTCCCAGGAACACGTGCTCCTTATCCAAGCATTTCCCATGGCATTTCCTCACCACTCTGCACTGCTGCCAGGCACCACACACTGAGGAAAATGTCCCAGAATTCAGAGACTGCAACTGAGCTACCAAAGCCCAAAGATGCACTCCCCTCAAAGAGGTGTTGTGGTTTGGTATTTCACAATTCCCATGGGCTCCAGTGGCAATCTCAGAGCCCAGGCTGGAGGAGCAAGGGATGGAGAACCAGTCTGCAGTGTTCAGTAACATCTACACTGAGAACCACGAGCACAACACAGACACAGCAGGGACCAGGCACAACAGCACAGCACTGCACCTTCCCTCTCCTGAGCACTCTCACTTGGTGACTGCACAGCCCTGGAGATGGCACAGGGCACCAAGAAACAGCTCCTTCTACCCCCACTGTGCCCCTTGCCCAGATGCTTCTAGATCCCTTACAAATATCCAGGAGCCATGGATGAGATATTTTACATTTCTGTTGAGAGATTTCATGCCTACTTATACATTGTCTTCGTTATTATCATCATCATTATTATTATTATTAACAATATAGACACTCATAGCTTCACACTTTCACAGAGTCACAGAATATCCTGCGTTGGAAGGGACCCACAAGGATCAAGTCCAATTCTTAGTCAATGGCTCACAGAGGGATCAAACTCACACCCTTGGCGTTTTTGGCACCTTGGTTTTGTTTCCTTTAATCTCTTTGCACCCTACTCATGACCCCTCCTTCCAGAGCACCAAGAAAAATCTGTCTGCAAAAACATACTCAGGTTGTGGGACAGAGCCAGCAGGTGATGCCCTGCCATGGGACCACTGCTGCCCCACACCTTCATTCACAGAATCACAGGATCACAGGATCAACGAGGTTGGAAAAGACCTTTGAGATCATCAAGTCCAACCTGTGACCCAACACCACCTTGTCACCCAGACCATGGCACTCAGTGCCACATCCAGTCCTTTTGTAACACCTCCAGGGACAGTGACTCCACCACCTCCCTGGGCAGCCAATTGCAATGCCCAATCAACCTTTCTGTGAAGATTTTTTTCTAATGTCCAGCTTAAACTTCCCCTGGTTGCAGTTTAAGGCTGTGTCCTCTCATCCTGTCACTGTTCCTGGGAGCAGAGCCTGACCCCACCCTGGCTGTACCCTCCTGGCAGGGAGGTGTAGAGAGAGATGAGGTCTCCCCTGAGCCTCCTCCTCTTCTCCAGGATAAACATCCCCAGCTCCCTGAGCTGCTCCTCACAGCACTTGTGTTCCAGACCTGTCACCAGCCTTGTTTCCCTTCTCTGGATGCATTTGGGTAAAAACTGCTGAGCCTCCAGCCCAGCACACAGACAGTCACTGAGGCAGGGGCAGGGTCCCTCCTTCACCAGTACAACTGCAGGAAAAGACAAGCAGCACCCTCCATTCTTACTGTGAGAGAAGCTTCCCCCCGTCAGGCTGTGCCCCAGCAGCAGCTCAGTGCAGAGGGACAGGGGCTGGTCACCACTCACTGCCTTCTGTCCCAGCACAAGTGGGCAGCACTGCAGGCAAGGGGATCACAGTGACCCAAACACTGCAGGCAAAGGGATCACAGTGACCCAAACACTGCAGGCAAAGGGGATCACAGTGACCCAAACACTGCAGGCAAAGGGATCACAGTGACCCAAACACTGCAGGCAAGGGGATCACAGTGACCCAAACACTGCAGGCAAAGAGATCAC
Source organism: Toxostoma redivivum (assembly GCA_013397375.1). Classification (NCBI taxonomy): domain Eukaryota; kingdom Metazoa; phylum Chordata; class Aves; order Passeriformes; family Mimidae; genus Toxostoma; species Toxostoma redivivum. Next base: position 753,664 of record VXBI01006790.1, read on the forward strand.
AGTGACCCAAACACTCCATCCCTGTTCACCCACAGCACACATGGGCAGAGGCAGCACTGCAGATTCCTGCAGGCAGCAGAAAGAGAAGCTCCCAAGCAGGAACACTCCTTCCACACAGATCCCTCTGCAGCTGCAGCAGACACTGCCAGATGTGCAGCACACGGCCCTGTGCGTGTCCCTGTCCCAGGAAACTCTTCTCATCCAGAAACCGTAGCTCAGGCTTTCCTCCTCAGAAACCACAGCCCACACTCGTTTGGTTTTTTAATAGAAAACACCAGTCTGTGGAAGTATGAAATACAGACATTTTAATTCACCCTTATCAATTTGTGGCAGAGCTCATAAAGTGTGTCTGGAGAGCATCAGCAAGTCAGCCAAACCACGTGGGAGCTTGAACAGGGAGAGGGACTCCAGGACACCTGGCTGAGACAAAGTGTTTTACAGGAGGAAATGCAATGTGCCTCACGTTATCAACAGCATTTAACTGAGATTGCTATTGCACAAAAGAGTTCTGTAAAAATCTCTCCTGATTTTGGACTTGGAGCAAACCATTCTGCCTCCAAGAGACTTCAGTGTAACAACACTCTCTTTACACTGTGGTGGAGTAAAAGCTGGGAATTGTAGCAGTTCTCAGAACATGCAGTGACAAGTCTCAGCAAAGAATGAGCCCCAGCCCCATGCCAGCAAAGCAGTTTGAGGTTTGATGATGCAGAGCCAAGCTGGGCAGTGCAAAGAAAACAAACCTCTGCCACAAGGGTCGTTCTGTCCCCCTGTCCTGTGCAGGACTTCAGCCACCAACTTCAGCAGGGAACCCAAGACAGAGAGCTAGAGAGCTGCACCAGAAATATCTGCCCCTTTCAAATTCAACTGCTATTTATTAATAATTCCTTTTTCATATTTGGATTTTTGCCTTCAAGAGGTATCAACAAGAAGCACATATGTATTCTTAAAAGTCACTGTGATCAACATGACACAAACACATGCCTGAACGTGTTACTGCTTCTGTCTTGACCAATTTCTGACTGACAGCAATAAATTTACTCTTTAAATAGAAATTTAACAATAACAATAATAAACCACAGCATGGATTTAAGTGGTCACTAAATCAAACATTCAGAGCAGACATTGTCAGGCAATATCCCCTTCCACATAACCTATGCTTGGGAGTTGACAAAAGCCCTAGTCATACTAATATAACACAGTTTATTTCTCCAAATCAGACCTCAAATGTATTACAAAGTGCAACCTTGCATGAAATCACCCTCAGAAACCAATGGTGTTCTTTTATGACAGACCACAAGACATAATAAACAAAATATTAATAATCAGTCTACAAGGAACAGTATCTATGTCATCCAGCACAGTTATTTCTCCTTTAAATTGTAATAAAACTGCAGAGATTTGTGAAGTTATCCTTGGATTGCAGACACTTCCCAAGGCACAGGCTGTGAGAGCAGAGTTGGTGTTCACCTGCAGAAAGGTGCTCAGCACAGCTCCTTCCTGGAGCCTTAAACAGAGCCAGGGTGAACCAAGTGCTCCCATTAAACCAGAGCTGTGCATTTCCTCCAGCTGCCTGTGGACCCTGGGAACACTGCTTGAACTCCAGAGAGATTCCCTCCTTTGGCAAAGGATAAATTTTGTTAACACCAACACCTCCAGAAGGATGGAGCTGTTTCCTGCTCAGCTCAGTGTGCTGTCACACCAGGGAAGATGGGTGCAGCTGAGAGATGGGAAATTAATTCGGACAACAGAGAGAACACAGCTTCTATGTTGCATTTTAATTGCAATATTTGGCAAAACTCATGTCATTTTGGGTCTGGAGTCATGAATTACTGCACAGCTGCAGTGAGAGATGGAAGAAACAATCACCATGTTACAGTATGGAAACATTTTATGAGATAAAGAGCACAGCCAAACCTTGCTTTCACCAAATACAGAAATCAGAAGTTTTTAATGGAATTCTAGGCACTTCTTTGAGTAACTCAGAAGTTTCAAGCCCCAGACCACATTTACATGTTTATCTAGAGATAAGCAGAGCACTGAAAGATGAGATTCATTTTTCATCCTGAAACATGAAACTCTCCTCAGAGCTCCTTCCCAGGAGGATGGAGCAGAAGGATGGAGCATAGAGGGTGGCTGTGACTCTACAAGAGCCTTCTGGTGGACAATGGCTTATGAAAAGCCTCAAAGCCATGACAAGAGGCTTCTCTGGGGTCTGAGGCTTTCTTTGACTCCTCCAGCTACAAGCAGAAATCTTGGTAAAACCATCAACCCTTTAAACTTTATCCCAACATACTGCAGCTCCAAGCACTTGGATCCTCTCACTACCTCTAAAGGAAACCTAAAGAAGTCATTAACTGGATGAACCATCCAAACCCCAGATCTATCAGCAGCCCTGAGTCCACTGCAGACAGTGCTAACCCTGAACAAAGCTGAGCCAGGCTGGGGCAGACACAGCCCCAGCCCAGGGACCTGCCCAGCACTGAAATCACTGCTTAGCTCAGCTCTGCAGGCCTGTGCAGCACATCCCAGCACCAAATGCTGCTGACAACCCACAGAAGGGATTGCTCCCCAAGTAAAATCAAGCACAACCAGTTGTTCTGGAGGATGCACCCAGAGCAATGCTGGAATATGGGACTGACACACTGCAGGGACTCGATTCTCCTTGCAGATGCTTTCCCTGCGACCCCAGCCACATGCAACAGAATCAAAAAGCATGCCTAGCAGAAAACAGGGGCTCTTGAACAATTCTGATGCTCTAAAATATGCGAGAGGGAGAGGGAGCAAGAGAACAAACATTTAATTTCCTTGTAAAACAGATGACTGCATTGTAATTTACTAGCAGCTGCTGGCAACAAACACCATCCTCTCATATTCCTATTAGCCAAGCAACAGCTGATTTATTAAAGGCTCAGATACATCAAAACAAATGACTGTAACATCATTTATATTACTATTTACAGCTTCTTAATAGGGTTACACGAAGGGGCAAGGCAGCACAAACTGGAATCTGGTTAAAAGTCTGTCAAGCAACAGCAGAGCATCTCCCTGTTGCTCTCTCTCTAGCACTGAGCTCCCCTGTACCATTTCCAACAATTACCTGTGTTCCTGGGAGGCTCAGGTGTGCAGGAAATTGCTGGTGGCAAAGCAAGCAAGTCTTCCCAAACTGCACAAATGCTCAGTGGGCTGCTGCTAGTCAATATAGTGCTGATTTAAAAAAAAAAAAAAAAAAAAAAAAAAAAAGAGGCCA
>VXBI01006790.1:756922-845501 GCA_013397375.1 Toxostoma redivivum
AAAAACAACCCACAACAACAAACCAAAACACAAGAAAACCCCAAACCAAGCCTCTGCCCAGCTGTGAGGCTCGATCAAATATTGCTGCCCAGTAAGGAATCGATGTTATCACTCCTGTGCAGAGCACGCTGCTCCCACAGCTGCTCCTGGAGCCACGGGCAGCACATTTACAGACAGGCTGTGTCAAACACAGCCAGGATCAATACCATGCCTGGCACTGAGCTGGGCCCGTTTTTCAGAGCTGTCCCTCCTGGGCTGCCTGAGGTGTCCCCAGAGCCAGAGATTCCTCAGCTCTTTGCTGGTGACAGGCAGGGAGTGATGTGCCCATTACAGAGCTGCAGCAGTTCCTGGCTCTGCAGGGTTGCCATGGGCACAGCGAGGCCATCCTGGCTCTCTCATGGGATCACAGAATGTTAACGGATAGGAATGGACCTTAAAGATCCTCTGATCCCAGCACTCCATGCCATGGGAGGGACACCTCCCACTAGATCAGGTTGCTCAAAGCCATATCCAACCCAGCTTTGAACACTGTCAGGGCTGGGACATCCACAGCCTCCCCTGGAAACCTGTGCCAGTCTCACCACCCTCACAGGGAAGATTTCTTCCTTATATCTGCCTAAATTTCCCCTCTTTCACTTAGTACCCATTGCCCTGGTGCTGTCACTCCAGTTCCTGATGCAAAGTCCCTCTCTGGCTGCCCTGTATCCCGTTCAGACCCTGGGAGGGGCTGGGAGGTCTCCACACAACCTTCTGTTCTCCAGGCTGAGCAGCCCCAGCTCTCTCAGCCTGTCTCCACATGGGAGCTGCTCCAGTGCTCTCATCAACTGCATGGCCCCTCTGGACTTGCCCCAACAGTTCCTTGTGTTTCCTATTTTGGGGACACCAGAACTGTGCCCAGGACTCCAGGTGGGGTCTGACAAGAGCAGAGGAAGGGCAGAATGGCCCTGCCCCACTGCCTGCTGGCCACACTCCTTTGGGTGCAGCCCAGAACTCTGCTGCTTTCTGGGCTGGGATCCCTCACTGCAGGCTCATGGTGAGGTTTTCCATCACCCATCACCCCAAGCCCTTCTCCCAGGGCTGCTCTCCACCACCTCTCTGCCCAGCCTGGGGGTGTGTCTGGGATTGTCCCAGCCCAAGACAGGACCCTGCACCTGGCTTTGCTGAACTTCACGAAGTTCACACAGTCCCACCTCTCCAGCCTGTCCAGGTCCCTCTGGATCCATCCCTTCCCTCCAGCTGTGACTGCAGCACACAACTCGGTGTCATCAGCAAATCTGGGGTCATCAACCCCCTGTCCTTGTCACCAACAAAGATGTTGGACTCTCCTCTCAGATAATCCAGGGAGTGGGCATGAACAGTTCTCTGCTGGGCAGAAGAGAAATTCAATCTCTTCCAATTGATTAGGAAAACACAGCCTACTGGGCTTTCCATTTCCTTTTCTCTGTTTTGAGTTAGCATACCTAAGGTTAGTGGCACAACTTCCACAGCCTGGGAATCACAACCCCTGACTGATGTTAAAAACCAAACCTGCTGGGACTGGAAAACAAATGTGTTGGAGATCAGCCTGAGCCCAAGGCAGGAGCTGTTTGAGCCACTCCACGTCCTGACTGAAGTGATCCACAGGATCCTGCCCATGCAGGCAGGTCTCACTCTCCAAGTCACTCAGATATTCCCATACACCCAAATGGGATCTGCAGTGGGTGCTGTGACCCCCGGTCCCCACGTTTTGAGGGCAGACAAAGCTGACACCACACTCAGCAGCACTGCACCTGCACCTGGGAGAAATAACCCAGCATCCTCACAAGCCAGGGATTGCTCCATCTACCCAGATAATATTCTGAGCACTGACAGACTATCTCATCTAAAGACTCGAGCTGACATGACATACTTAAAAGGATTTTTAAATTAAAAGGGAGCTTTGTATTAGGAACATAAACCCTTTATCAGAGGTGTCGATGAAGGCAAATGGAGGATTCCTTTGCTGTATAAATTACACAAGGAATTCCCTGCCCACCCCATGAATTTTGAACCAATGTGTTCAAGCCTCTGGTTTTCTCTAACCCATAAAAGCTCCAGATAGTCAAATATTATGCTTCTGCTTTTTAAATATTTCCATTTAAATGTAGATTTTGACCTTCTTGCCAATGAAATATTAATAAGAGAATAAAATATATATTACTCTTCTTCTGAGGGAGAGGTCTCTCTAACTCTGTCATGTTCCCCATTGGTTTTTTGAAGAGGATTTATTCAAACCATGGTGAATTTATTCCTCATTTCTATACTTTTTTTAGGCCATGGCAGCTGAAAACAGAAAGGTGATCCCTTTATTTTTAATATCCCAGAGGAGAAGGGAGAGAAATTATTTTTCTCTAGATCAATGAAAAATAAACAAGGATGCCAAAGAAACCTTATCATTTCCAGCAAAAGGCAAAAGGCTAATTTAATTTGAAGTAACTGTTCCTAAAGAAGGATACAGTATAAAGATTAACTGAGATCTCCATTTCTTTATATAACTGCAGCCCATTAAGTGGGATAGAGGATAAAACTCACAAATTGCCCTGCTTGTCCATCTTTATCTTCATCATTGTTCCAAGACAAATACCCCTCCCCTCCCCACAACATTATCTTTCTCGCTCCTCCTTTGTCGTTAAGGAAAGGGAAAACAACCAAATCCATCACAGTGCTGCAGCAGAAATGCAGCTCTGTTCCAGGGGATCAGCTCTGCTCCTGCTGATTGAAATGAGAGCCAGGCAGGACCCCAAGGATGCTCATCAGTCCTAATTACAGCTGCATCAGGAGAAATGTTCCATCAGAGCAGAGTAACATGCTCCTTTAAAGGCCGTGCCAGGGTGCACTGTAAAAACACAGGGGATAAATGCTGTTGGTATCCAACACAACAGCCTCAAGCCCCTGCTGCTGCTCTGGGTGTTTTCATCCCAGTCCTGTCCCTGCAAAGCCACCACAGCCTGCTGGGGAGGGTGACAGAAATCATCTGGTGAACTATAGAAAGATACATGACAGCTGGAAAATCGAAGGCAGGGTGGACTGAGACCTTGGGAACCGTGAGTGCCAGATAAGAAATGCGTGGTGTGATGGAGGAGCCCCTGGCAGGGCTCTCCATCACTGCCCTGTGCCCAGCGATTTCTGGGGAGAGGCATAAAGCAGAGATCAGCAATTCCTCAAACTTTATTTACCAGCTCTTGCTGCTAATTCTCATGCCAGTGCCTCCCTAATCTAACTCGTGGAAAGTATCAATTCTGACTTCTCAAGTATGTTTTATAATTTGGCTAAATTACAGCCCTATGCCATCAGCCCCTGTACTCTCAGCACTTCTGGGGCAGGGTGTAATTTAGAGAGGGTGGGATTCTGAAAGGCAGCTATGAGAGCTAAATGCCCAACTTCAGCTGAATTTCAATAAGCACTGGGTACACCTAATTCCCTTAGGCTCTTTTTTAAATCTTAGCACCTTTTTTTTCACCTTTTTTTTTTTTTTTTAAGATGCTACCAAGGAAAGGTCAACCTAATTTGCCATAGCAGCAAGTGAAGGCAAAAGATCAGCACATGCTGACAGGCTGTCTAAGAGGTTTCATTATAGAGCTGTTTACAGCATTTATTTCTCCTGTTGTTGCTGCTGTTTTCAGGGTCAAGGAACTGAGATCCCATTTCAGTAGCAGAGATCACTGGTCTGGGAACAAAATACTTGAATTTTACTCATTTTATTCCTCCCTCACAGGCTCCTTGACTCATATGCTGCTAACTGCTGAGATTTTTCTGAATGACATGGTCGTTGGAAGTTTATACTAATGCATGCAGACACTTCAAGCCTAAATTCTAGTACTAACATCACCAACTAATTTTAATACAACCGGGAATTTCAAGTGGAGTGTAACGCCAGCTTAATTCACGACAGCTTATCAACCAATCAAGCCAAAACAATTCATTTGAAGTTTGTTTTCTTTGGAACACAAAATTGGTTTTGGGAGGGAGAACTGTATTAGTGCATGGTACTTTCTGAAGTAGTCTTTCTTCACACCCTTTAATACCCTATGGTTCACAGGGCAATGCCCTAAGGGTCTGCCCAGCCCTAATACAAACACTTTAGCATTATTTTCACCATGTGTTACCAGCTAATACAGGAAGCACCAATGGCTGTATCCAACTGCCCCGAGGGTTCTCCTCAGCCTCTCCCTCCCTGTGAAGGGCAGGTGCAGGGGCTGCTGTGAGGGAGAGGACACTTGGGCTGTCCCCAAGGCAGGAGATGGAGGTGGGGACTCACCTGAGTGCCCATGACTGGGCACAACAGGCCCTGAGAAAAGAACTGCCCTGCAAAAGCTCTTGAGCCACTTCACAACCTCAACTCCAGCATAAGGAACAGACAAGTGGCTTTGGCTCAATTTCTGACAATCCAAAGAGGACAACAAGAATCAGAGCAAGCAAAGGGATTGCAACTGCATGGCCAAGAGCCAAGCCTCAGAGGTAAAAGACAGTAAAGGAAGACCTTCAGTCACAGCCAGAAGTTCAGCTGACAATAGCATTTCTCTTCCAGCAGCAGGAAAAGAACCTTCACGTCAAGTAAAGCACATCTCCTGACTGCCTCAACAGACTGCTAAAAAGGTCAGGAGATTCTGTATCTCCCAGCTATGTGATGAAAGATGTGCCACAAACACATTTGTTTCATATTGCTTTTGTCAGGTGATGGCAATATTCACATGTGATGAATAGCTCTGCAGGCAGGGGAGTCCCACATCCACACCTCGTGTGCCCACACCATGGGGCAATGCACCAAAGGCACACAGAGCAGAGCCCTGTGCTCAGCTGATGGACAGCCAGGAAAACTGCTCATCTCTGAAGGAATTTCAGGGTGAAAAGTACACTAGAAGAGCACTGTGAAAGTTATGTGACCATTTATGATGCATCTACATCATACATTTTGCATGGAGAACACAAATGGGTTTTTAGACCTTCCAAAGGCCTTTTGCTGGCCCCTGCATGGCCAAAATTTCTTGCTGCCACACTCCCCCAACCAGTAGTTCTTTGTGTTATCAAAAGTAATAAAAAACAAGAAAAGGAACAAACTCACTATAAATTACTTGAAAGTGTGGTGGTTTTTAAATTCTCCTTTTAAAATACTGACAGGCTAAATACAGAAACAGCTTCCAAGAAAGCATATCCACCAACCCCCAGAGAGCTAAAAAGCATGAACCTTTTCATGCCTATCCACAAGCCCACAGTGCTGTGACATCACCACACTGCTTCAGAGACACTGCCCCAGCACCAGATACAAGACAGAAAAGAGACAATGAGCTCCTTCCTCCCTCTCTGCACTCCTCAGCCATGATCCCAGAGAATCTATTTTCAGGTAAGAGTCCTCAGAGGCTCTCCTGACTTTCTATTCTGGAATTCTTTCTCCACTCGAACAACAAGCAAGAAAAAACTCCCAACCCAATTTATCTAAGTGTCTTCAGCAATATCCTTTTCAGACTTTCAAAGAGCCACTGGCAGTAGTTAAGCTGGTGCTGTTTAACTTGGACATCTGTCCACTCAGGCTGGGATGACCAGCTCAGTTTACATCACCGGGTAGCAATCAAATAATAATTACTTTGGGTTACTACAGACTGGAGTGGATTTGAGTGAATGATTTCAGAGCACTGGAATCCATTACCAATAACCCAAACCAGCTGGGTTCTCGTCTCTGTTACAAAGAAAGCAGCAACAATTCCAAACATTAATTCAGACACTAAGTACTAGCTGGATCACAAGTCCATGGGAGCAGTGGCATGTATTTTGACATAATTACCTCAAGATGGAAGTGAGAAGGACATCCTATGGAGAACAGTTCAGAATTTACATTCTGTGCCACATTTAACTCTCTGGAGTTATCTGGAAAAGGTTTGTATTCAATAAAAAGCTCCATTTAACATTATTTCCTTTGCAAAGGCAAGTGGGATAATGCTGGGGGAAAGCAGGATTTTGCAAATGCAGGCTGAGTCTCCCAGCAAAAGGGGAGCCAGCTGAAGAGCAGGAACTGCCTTTGCTGAAACAAGTTAGACTGGGCAACAAATTGGTACATCCAAAAAACAAATCCCTGAATCTCCTCCATTTGCCTCCATGAAACAAATGAGTCAGTGCTGCCTAATTGTATTTTAATATGGGAAGCCTGGAACAGGCTTAATAACCATGTGTTTACAGGCTCTTACTCTGGGGCTGGCCGGGATAGTAAAGAAGCTACAAGAGAAACACTCAGGAGGCAAAATCTTATCAGCTATGTTCTGGAACTGAAACCAGCCTGCAATTCACACCAAGATGGGGAGTGAGGAAGTGGGACTGAGGGGAAGGAATGCTATCTGCTCCTTTGGAACCAGAGATCTCTACTTCAAAGCTACATCTAACCAGGGAGACTGACCTCAAGAAGAAATTCTCCCAATTACTGCAGGAGTTAACCCTCTGAGATCCCACATCCTCTGAAGGGCCAATTTCATTGAAAAAAATGAAAATGTAAAGGAGCCATTTCTTCACCACACCCTGGAAAGGACTGAAGTACCTTGTACCTTGTGCTTATTTTCCATTTGCTGTAAAAGGGCAGGGTTTTGGAACAATCTGGCAGAATTGCACAAATAGATCCTTAACATTGCAGGACACAAGAAGTAGCCTGTGGGAGGGGATCATACAGCTGCAACTCACCTTTGTAAGAGAATTTGTAAAAACAAGATCATGATTCTTATTTTCTACAGATTTTTATTGTAAAAATCATAACTCTGAGTTTTCTCTCTTCTAAAAGCTACAAGTCTGTTTTATTATGGTTGTATGTCCATTTAGTTCCAAATGACTTCACCAGCAAGAAAAGATTCTGTTTTCTTTTCTGTCTGCCTAGAATAAATTAGAGATGCTTTTCTCCAAACATACTCATGTTCAAACCCTGAGAGCCATCATCCTTGCTGTGACACACAGGAGCTCATATGCAAGTGATACAATCTATTATCTCCTGACTTCAGTAGCCTCTGTATGAATTCCATAGTCAAAGCATTGAGAGGAAAGGGAACTCAGCTGTTTCTCCAAACATGCAGGACAGTGTGCTGCCAGCTTCAGAAAACCAGGTTCCTCCAGCTGCTGCAAGTTGTGAACCTTGCTGACCTTGAGTTATGAAATAAAAGGCAGCACAGACACCTGCAAAGTTGCAGCAGAACCAATATTTGGTAGTACCCCTAATGTGTCTCCAGGGAGAGGAACAGTTCAGATATAAAACAGACCATAGAGAAATCAAGGAATCCTAAAACAGTGGATTGTGACAAAAACATCTAAAAGACAGTGCAAAGTGGGCAGCAAAATGCCATGAAAATTAACTTAAAAGCCCAGTTTTGCATCCTTGAGGATCAATTATAGCCTTTGTGCATTTAATGCATCAGGGCTGTGTTGGGGCAGGATCCTCACTGCTGGCCAGTTCACCCCACAGATCTGTTAATGGGGCAGGTCAGCACAGAACCAACTGAAGGAAAAAGAGACAAAGGATAAACCCCTGCTGACCCTACTGTCACTGAGGTCACACTAAAGGCTGGTATTATGTTTATCCAACACCATTAACCTTAATTTCTCCTGCACACAACTAAAACCCAGCTGGAGCAAGGCAGCTCAGCCAGAGACCCCCACACAGACCCAGGGCACCCCCAGTTCAGCCAGAACCCCTCACACAGAACCACAGCATCCCCAGTTCAGCCAGAACCTCCCAGATGGACCCAGGGCACTCCCAGTTCAGCCAGAACCCCTCACACAGATGGACCCAGGATCCAGGCAGGAGCTGCAGTGAGGATTTGTCCCTCCCCATCAAGCCCTGAGCACCCTGAGCTGGGCACAGGCTCACTGGCACAGGCAGTGACTGCTCTGTGCAGCACCACATGTGTCCTGGGAACACACCTGGAGAGGCAGAGCTGGGAGAACAAGGGCACCTGCATTCTCCTCTCAGACCCACCAGGTCACAGCCCCTCAGGGAAGCTCTGTCCTTGTGGATTTTGGGGTCTTGGCCATGCCAGGCTGTGACAGGCAGCTGAGTCCTGCTCATGGGACTAGAGATCCTCCAGAGCTCTGCTCCAAGTGAAAATATTGTGATCCATGAACTCAGTGTCCTTTATTTTCACAGGCACACAGCTCCTGTTTCGAATCCTGCACACCAGCTGCCTTTCCTCTCATATGAAGGCTTCACCTCCAGCCAGTTAAAAGAGGGACTGGTGAGCAGCCTCTGCCTTCCAGGTGTTGCACATCTGTTCCCCGAGGCTGTCCATCCCCACAGTGCCACCATTATGGGTTTTGCTCTTTTCACAGGTGCTGCTGCCACCCTCCCTGGCAGGAGCATCCCTGGCTGTCTAAACAGTTCTGCAGGACTGCATGATGCTGGGAAGCTTCCCATTTCTGCAGAATAACCAAGACTTTGCCTAAAGTAGGAGACACAATGTCTTGAAACCTTCCAATTATGCAGCTGGGGAAGCCCTCTCCTTCTGAAATTATCAAATAATAGAGAGAGCAAGAGAGAGCATGAGAGAAAGAACAGGGGCGGGGTGGAGAGGGAATATCTATGGCCTTCTGCACCCAATTCTGTCACTCTGACATTTCTTTCAAATACAATTATTTAAAGCCTCCTGATGGCAAAGCTGAGGAAAGGGACTAATAGAGGCTTGTACGGTACCTCTCCATCAGGCAGTTCAATAAATCCTGGCAGTGCTGTGATTTGTGTTGGGAGAATGAGCTTTTCAAGAGCAGAACTATCACTTTACATCGTCAATAATCTCACTGTCAAAAACTCCCCGAGTAACCTGACCAACACTTCAGAAGCTTAATTTATAGATGTGCTATTTGCCTTCAAGGTATTTTATGCAGCTAAATAATGGGAGTGGATATTATTCCAAACTACTCTGCAGCTTTCACACGTGGAGTTGAAGAACATGCAGGAGGACAAATTTTCTATTAGCTCAGGGCTGAATTATTCTGTGTGACACCTGTTTGATACCATCTACCACTACTGGAGTTGCTTCAAATTATACTCTGGAAAATAAAAGTAGAATTAAGCTCCAGCTCCAGCACTTCCAAAGGAGGTGATCATCCAATGATTTAATTGTCATTCTGTTCCACCCCTGCCATGGGCAGGGATCCCTTCCACTATCCCAGATTGCCCAACCTGACCTTGGACACTTCCAGGGATGGGACAGCCACAGCTTCTCTGGGAAACAAATGTTGGGGGAAGATCAGAACTAAATAGGAACAGATCCTAAGAGCCTGGGGTCTCACATCATAACTCTCTGACAGTGAGCTCAACACTTGTACAGAGGCACTTAAGGAGCAAAGCAGTGCATGGAAAAATGCCAGAGGTTCTTGGCTTTGCTGTGGACACTTGTACAGGGATTTGCAGAAGGCACCTCTGACCATTTCTCCTAACCAGGACATCCATGACCTGCAGTGGGACTGCAGCAGGCCAAAGTATCTGCCTAAAATGTCACCACTGGGTTAAATGTGGCTACACTGAAGTTTCAAGGACCAGCACTGATACATAAATACATAATCTAGAAAGACTGAGCTCTAATGCAAATTTTCAGGTTTAGGGACATATCCATTGAATCATTCAGCCAAGTTGGAAAAGCAAGCTCTCTTTTTCCCTGATGAAATAAGGGATGGGCTTTTTACTCTCCACCATAACCCACAACACTATTTAATACAAAAGGCTGTATTTCCTTTATTCCTGGCTCTAAATGCTGATTGGGCAAGGATTAATTCTTTTAATGGGAAAAGTATTTATGCAACTATAACAAAGGATACCATGGAGAGACCCTGGGCAGGCACCAAACATGACAGTGCCATTGCATCCATACATCTGAGAACCCCAGGCTGCTCCAGCCAAGAGCAACAACAATTTCCCCAGGGTAAGCCCTTTACCTAATAAAGCACCACAGCAGTGTGGAAGCCATAAGCCTTTGCACACATTTATTTTTCAAACAAGTCAGAGAGAAAAGTCAAGGCAACCTGAACCTCAGCTGAGGGAAAAACTCAGTTCTACACCCAAACTCAGCAGCTTGTGTCTCTGCATTTTTGTGGTGATACATGTGCATTGCAGAACAGCCCCAAGTACTCTGCTTGGTCAATACCTACTGAGATTGCTCCCTTTTTTCAATTCACAGCTGAGCCTCTCTAAAGGGTTTTGCTTTCAAAGCTGGGCTCTTGCTCTAACAGAAGACAAGAACTGGACTGCCCGTTTTCTGTCTTATTCATTGGTTTGCTTCAAACAACAGCCTTTCCTTAACTATTAAGTCACAGGCCCACAAATCAAGATAATGATCCAAAGGTCAGTACATCAACAAGGTCCCTTTTTGCATATTCCTGTGACTCAGCAGCTGGCTATCTGCACTGCCAGCCTCCCACACCCTTCAGACAAGGGTGGCACAATCACTTAAAAGCAAATGGATGTCTTACAAACAAACTCGAGTAAGAGCCCAAATATTAAACAAAGTGAGAAGAGTTTTAAACAACCCCAAAACTCTTTGTCTTGTCAGACCAGAGTGAGTTTGACATCTGATACTTTCCCCCATAACTCCCTATAGCAATGCAGTTCACCAGAGCCTGCCAAGGCCACAGAATAAATTAATCTCAGTTTACCAACCATGCAGGCACACATAACCTCTCCTGGAAGGAATTAGAGCAGCTTAGCTACATAACACAGATCCTGTGCCCACTGCTAGCAGCTAATAAAACACAACTCAATCGGTAGAAATCCTACCTCCTGCCCTTTCTTTTAGTAACATAAAACTCAAGGTCCTTTCTACACAGTTCCAAAAGCAACCCAGCAACAACAGCAGAAAGCTGCCTTGTCCTTACTACAGTGCATGCAGTGATCAAGATTTAAATCCCCTGTCCCCACCCAGTTCAAACCCATCCAACAGAGCAATTCATCTACTCAGTGCCTCCAGCTGAGCAGATCTGCACTGCTGGCTCCCCTAAGGAAGCCCCTCTGATCACTGAACTTGGCAGAGCAGGTGCTGACTTCTGACACCAGGAAGGAGCAAGTGCATGGCCAGAGAGATACCCCACAGACAGCTGGGGTTCTTTGCCTTCCTCTTTGGTCATGCTAGTGGTAAAAATTAAGATTAGTCTTGGCCATGATTCATCTTGCATAAAACAGAATGATCACCTGGCATTTACCTCCAAATCTCTTCCTCTTTAATACATAAACTGCTGTAGTTTAAAGTTGGCACCATGTGGCAAGGAAAGCTCTTCCCTAAGCCTCAGTTGCACAAGGATCTCAATGGGAATATCGACAAGATTGACTTCTGCGTGTTTAAACCCAGTGTCAGAAAATATTTATGCAAGCTTTTTTCCACCCCTTCTGTCCTCACTCCTTAATCCTGGTGCAGTTGGAACAGCAACTGGTGACAAGTCTACAAGCAGCATGGTCCAGGGGAAATATTTATACTGTACTCAGATTCAGAGATCTCCAGGGCTGGGAAAAGGCTCCTGGAACAGGCAGCTCCCATCTCATTGCCCTGCCAGTGCTTTTCCCTGCCTGTGGCACCAGGCTCAGTGGGAGCAGGCAGGGAAACACTTGGCTCTCCCTTGCTGCACTCCAGCTTGGGCTCTTTGGTGTCTGTGCTGCCATCCATCCCATGGTGAAGGCAGTCTGAGGGATTGCACATTGCAGGATGTTGTATGCAATGTTAACTTTCAAGTTCAGGTGCCTAAAGGCAGGGGTTGATCTTGGTTGTTAATTCAAGAACCAAATTCTGCCCCCTAAGTCACAGCTTAACCACAAAGGCTGAAGTACAAACCAGTGGCTTTGTTTGCAGGTGTGTGGAGTCTCTCTGGTACATAAGCTACTTAACTGATAGAAAACCTTGAAATATTTCTAAAGGCTTGCTGTCCTAAGGAAGAGAGTCTCCCTTTCTTCCCTAGGACAGTTCAGATGAAGGAACAGGAGGGCTCCCTGGTGTTGAGAGGAAATAACCTTATGTGTTCTGTACCACAGCCAGGTCATGGCCCCCTCCAGACCCACGGCAATGTCTGAACGTCTTATTGTTTTTATCTTATTGTCTTATTTCTTCACTTTCTGTTACTGTTCCCCAGCTCATTTCCCATTGCAGTGCATGTTGCTCTGCCTTGCTGCAAACAACAGCCGTGATCAATACCAGAAAACAGAGACACACAGAGATATTAATTGAGTTTACATGCCATTTGCACACTTCATTTTGTGGAATGTGATAGATGCCATTAACTCCTGCCATAATATTTACCCTTTCTGCTGCTGCACCTGCCCATCATGCATTTAAAGTCTCTAGTTCCTTAAGGCACATGGACACTGTCTCCCACAATGGGACACTTCTCACAGGGAAATGCTCCCACAGTATTACCCTGTGGCAGCCAGAGACCTTAAATTGGCCACATTAACTCTGTGGATTTTAGGCAGTAAGGAAGCAGGAGCATGGCACAGGGAGGTGTGAGTGTGCTCCTGGAGCAGCAGCAGGGTCTGCCTGCTTTCTGTGCTCGCTGCCCCTCACCCTGAGGGCTCAGCTGCCCAGGAGGAGCAGCACAGGAGGGCTGAGCACTCCCAGGGGTGAGTGACACAGGGACATGTCCCTGCACAACACAAACACTCCAAACCCTGCAGGAACGGGAACACAGGCTCTGAGCCAGCCCCTGCCTGAGCACTGCCCTCCCACCCAGGGGAGAGTGAGAGGGAACAAAGCCAGTGAATGACACAGAGACACAGAAACCTCCTGCTCTCCCCTGTGATAACACAGCACAGCAAACACACCACGTGCAGCTTCTCCCAGGGAATGGACTTGAATGAAAAACACTGTGTAAATCACTACCCCCAAAAAGGAGCTTATGAGAACTAAGGACCTTGATCTTCTGAAGTAATCTCCAAAAAATCATAGCAATTTAGTACAAGAATACCATTAGAACATCTTCAAATATGTATTTTAAATTTTTTAAAAAATTAATTCCAAATAATCTTTAATCTCTCTATTTGAATCCCAGCGTATAAAATGGAAAGTACTGTGATCATGCCCTTGTTAATGAGCACTTAGGGGAAAATGGGTGTTTGAATCCTTTGTTTCCAGTAGAAGTGGATTCAAATATGTAAATTCAGTTTGGATAGACAGAAGTTCAGCTCAGTACCATATGAAATTATTTTTGTTTTATCTAATTGACTGAAAAGCATGTTTTGGCCCTAGTTCATGTGCTCAGCAACACAGGTCTGTAATTTAGCTCAGATTCCATGAAGCCTTAAATCTAGACAGCCAACATCAAGCTAATATTTTTCTGAAATTAAATTCAGATTAGTTCCTGAAATGGTTATGTTTAATATATGATCTTACTTTAAATATAGAATACAACTGTGTTAATGTTGTCATCCTAGAACTGACATTAGGGCTAACACTGCTTGGTAACCAGCAAACAAAGAAACAGGGTGCACCCAAGATGTATCTTAACTGAAGTTTCTTCGGAACTTTCACCCCATGAATAATACTTCCCATGGCCAACTTAGTGAAGGAGTTAGGACTTTGCAAATGAACTTAATCACAAAGCATCACCAAGATGTGTCTTCATTTACCAACTGCCACCAGCCACACCAAGAGCCTTTGGATTCTAGAAAAAAACGAAATGTGGTTTCTTTTCTTCTCAGAGCTTTTACCTGTGAAGGCTTTGGCTGTGGCAGCCACACTGTTCAAAGCTGTTTTTGGAGCCCTGAGAGCAGAGCAGGGAGGGGGCCTGGAGCAGCCCCCACGTCTCCCCTGTTGGCAGCATGCTGTTTGGTTTGGACTGCTCCTTTGGCTGGACAGCCCAAATAACACACTAATCACTTAATACACTGCTCACAGCAATCATTGTTGTTGTTGTTTGATTCTGGTATTTTTAGGAAGAGGTAATCCTGGATATTTGCATCTCATTTCCCAGAATGCCCTAGGGCTTTTCCAGCAGTTGGAATCTTACAGGATAAACATCTTCCCCTGATTGTAATTGCATTATTAAATATGATTGCTCTCCTCTTCCTTGAAATTTTTTTAAAAGCAGCAACAAAGAACACTGTGAGCAGGCGCCCTGTTGACAGCCTGGAGGAGAACTGTACAACTGAGACAGGCAGGAATATCTCACCTTTAACTTCCAAGCCAGGGAGTCTCACACCATCATACAAAAGCTTAGTCTCCTAAATAACTGCAACCATAGGAAACCTTCAGCTATCAAAACTGAGGCCACCACAAATAACTATTTCCTTTTCAAAACACATTGCAATAGCTCTAAGAAATCCTGTCGAAGATCAGGGTTCTGTTACTGTAAATCCTATACACACAAATAACCATAAGCATAGAAAAGTCACACAGTGCAGCTGCAGTCAGGGAAAGGGGAGGTTCTGGGGGAGCCTGGCATGTCCTGGACCCACATGAATGTGCTGATCAGTTCTAAAATTACACTAAACAGTTTCTTACACCTAAAACACAGCAATAAACTCAGACTCTGCATGCTCCAGTGACTCAGCTGCTTAAATTCCTTTCCCTCTAGAAAGTTCCTCTTCCCTGTGATGCCTCACTCCCCCTTACACAGCCAAGGCTCCCAGTTTGGTGAAAATCACAGGAAACAAAAATGCTGGCTATCTGCTCTCAGCAATAACTGGTACTAGTCCCACTTCCTGCATTACAACAAACAAACAAACAAACAAACAAATCAACCTGCAAAACCAACAAACAAACCCCAGCCAAACAAACAAAAGCAAATCCAAAGAACACCAAAAGATAATTCAGTGTGCATGCACACTGCTTCACTGTAAATCCTATTGATTAGGAAAAAAAGAATAAATAATGCATATCAATCATATTAGAGAAGTCGTGGTAGCCTGGTGACATTCCTCTGTCTGAAAAAGGGGAAACAGAACTTCCATTTTTGAAAAAGGAAATGAAGAAGAGGTGAGGAGCTACAGGCAGGTCAGTCTCACCTCTGTGCCAGCCAACACCATGGAACAGATCCTCCAGGAAACCCTGCCAAGGTCCTGCACCTGGGCCAGGGCAATCCAAACACAGGGACAGGCAGGTGGAGCATGGATGGAGGGGAAGGACTTGAGGGGATTGATGGACAGGAATTCAACATGTCCTGGCCATGTGCTGCCCCAGACACCCCCTGTGCCCGGGGCTCATCCCCCAGCATGGGCAGAGGGGGCTGCAGTGAGATGATCTTGAAGGTCTTCTCCATGACTTTATAGTTACACAACCATGACAAAATATACAAAATCTAAGAATGAATGTGTTTCTGCCTTACTTGCGTATTTTTGGAAATGAAAACAGACTCCCTGATGAGAAAACATGTGACAGAGTATGAATTTTCATCTCTTAAAAAGAGGGAAAACAGCTCCTCCTGCACTTCATGGGACTTCTCCAGGTACAATGAAGAGTTTGGCTCGTGGATACTCTTAGCCTTAACTTAGGAAAGCCCTACTCCTACACAAGCTGATCTATTCTGAAACTCCTCACCAACACTGTGCATGCCATGGTTATATTGCTATTTCACAAATATTTACAGTTACACACACACATATATAGCAAAACATGCACATTCAGACTGTGCTTTGTGCAGAATCTTCTGCTCAGTTATTTATATGTCTTTCCATAAAGCATTAAGATAATTCCCTGCAGAAACCCAGCTGGATTGGGGGCAGGAAGAGAACGTGCCACAGCAAACTGCACACTCTAAGTAGCAGTTAAACTGCTTGAGACCACTTTTCTGCTTTCAAGAGCCTCCACTCAAGTGTTTTCACCAGGCTTTCCATGTCTAACAGCCTCATGACATGGGAATCAGTAATGCTTCTTCAGTGTACTTTAAAAAAAAGTTAAACATCTATAAAGTAAAGGCCTCCCATACACCAGATGGTCTAACCTCTTGAGTGTCAAACTCCTTCTGTGTCAGGCAGCCCAATTAAAGGGACATTTATAGCAGCATGTCTCTCTCCACTGTGCCCTGCCTCCCACTTCAGCCCAAATGTCCCAAAGGGTAATTGCTCAGCACACAATTACAAACACCAGTTTGCTGTAGCTCTTCCTCCCCAGTCTCTAATTGAGGCAAACTATGATGATGGTTAATCTAACTCCTGAGCCTCAATGAAGAAAACTGTTAAAAAGAGAAGACCTTAGAGAAAACATGAAAATCTTCAGCTAACTAGCTTAGCTCCAGTTCTCCTGATTAGGATCATTGTGTTTTAGCCTCTTGAGCTGCAGCAAAGGTCTCAGTCATTTCCAAAAGACCAAAAAGCAGACATGGCAAATAAATAGCAAAAGAAAAATCATTGTATTCTAGAGGTGTGCCATTACTGAAGTAGGATGTGCTGCAGTGTAAGAGAGTGCCTTGGACAAGTCCAAGCTATCACACCAGCCAGCCCTCACCAAATGCATCAGCAGTCCCATTTCCCAGGACCAGGGCAGCCACAGTCAGCCTGGGATGGGACCAGCAGGACACCAGCAGGTCCCCATGTGTGAGCTGGAGCAGCCAGGGGCAGTGCTGATGTGAGAGCTGGGGATGATCAATCACAGCAGAGGAGCAGGACCAGGAGCTGCTGAGGCTCAGGACAGCCCAGAGAGAGGTTTTTGTGCAGCCCTGGCCTGTCCCAGTGCTCCCTGAGGAACCAGGGCCGTCTCCTCCTCCCCCACTTCTCCAGAGGCTCTCCACACACAGGGTGTGTGTGGTCACTCCAGCCATACAGAGCTTTGGGGCACGAGGTCACTGGAGACAGAAAGGTTGGTGAGCCCGGTTTCACAGTTTGCTGAATGTCTCCAATTCTTTTTCCAGCCTACAGGAGCTGCTTCTGTCCCTGATGTACAGAGGGGAAATGATAAGAGAGAGCTTCAAAACTGTGCCCAGGAGCCTCACAGCAAGTACAACAGACTTGAACTTAATGTCTTGACACCCTCCTAAGTGAGAACACCCACACAGCTCAGCTCTAGGTCTGTTTCTGGAGGTGGAGGGTGACAGCTTTTATACTGTCATGACAGAAGATGCTCAGGCTGCTTCTGAACAGGTCGGAGGTACAAAGAAACACAACTTCTTCCCATCCACCACATGACAGCCCCAAAAACAACAGTGTTTGCAAAGAGCCATGGCTTTAATGCCCGAGAAAGGACTGCTGAAAAAGGCAATCAGACACTAACAAAAACATAATCCCCTTCATCCCCAAGTGCGTGTTCCTGAGATGATTTACTGTATTAGGATAAAGGGGATCTCACATTCAGAGACTGCAGCCTGGAAGACAGGCATTACACACATGACAGCTCTTTTGATGCTGCTTCAGAAGGAAGAGACTCTTTCCTCCCTGCTGCTCAGAACCTTGGCAGCACAGGCAGGTTCTCGAGACAGGGCCTCGTTCTTCAGGGCTGCTGGATTCAGCAATTTAAAGCAGATAACAAGAAATGGCTGGTTATTTGAAAGTGGCTGCAGCCTGCACTCAAGCAAGGAGAACAACTGATGGAAGAGTTTCCTACTACTCTGTAATGTTGCTGGGGGTTAATATTTGCTACTGAGACAGAACCAGTGATACCTTGTGGGTGGAAGGACAGTAACACTTAGAGACTAGAATAAAAAACTACACTCCTCATGAAATGAGTTTTATTCCCAGCTCAGCATCAATTTATTCTACTAGAAAAAAAACTGACTGATCAGGTTAGATTGGAGTCTTCATCAAAAGCTCGACTTATGACTACAGGCTTTACTAGTATCAGGTTTCCAGGTCTGTAAAATTACAGTTAAATACACAGTGGCAGAATTAGCTCTGAGTTTCTTAAGATCTTTGAAAACCACAGACTCAATTTAAGTGCAGAGTTGTTCTTGCTATTACTATCAAAATTGAAGCATTCATTTAATGGGTGGGATATGCTAAAAAGGAGTGACAGGTGAGTGCTGCCTATCAGAAAGACTAAAGGGAAAGGATAACAATTTTTAATCAGGAGGATTAAATGCACCACATCACCATGCCAGATATTAGCTAGTTTTTGGCCACTTACAGAGCAGAGCAGCTTATTGTGTGCCTAAAACCCCAGCATCACAGAAAGGTGTTTCAATCAGAATTACATTCTCCAGTTGAGAGACTCTCCTAAAAAGCTGGTAAGGGTAAGTTTGAAACAAGGGTTTGAAAATGTACAGAAGTCAATCCACTTCCACACTCATCTTGCTCTTTTGACCATGTTGATCAGTGTGATGGGATTTAATACCTCAGCCTTGAGCTTGTGAGAGAACCGTGGAGCTGGAACTTAGTTCTGCAGGTTCAGTCTCCTCTGAAAGTATTCACCCTGCATGAAGCTTTTAATAATTTCTAAAACCTTCAACTTACACAGGAGGATCAAAAGACAGACAGAAAGAGAATCCAGTCTCCACTACCCTGCCTTCCTTTCCTCTAGACAGATGAGCTCCACCCAACACATCTTTTATGAGGGAAGCAAGAAAAAGAAGTAGGCTATACTTTAATCAGTGTGGGTGCACGAAGAACATTTTAGCAGGTGCATTTCCAACTGCTTTCTCTATTTCCATTTTCCATTCTGAACAGCAGCAGTCTCCCCAAGATCTGCCAAAGTGAGCCATAAACCTCATGAGAAGAAATTTCCCTTGGGAGATCCACCACCTCCAGCTTCGCTCTGAGGCAGACACACTGCAGGAACAATTCCCTGTGGGATTGAACATTCCTTCCCTGCGGGATTGAACATTCCTTCCCTGCTGGAAAGCAAAAGTGCACATATACAGAAAGGAGTGGGAGGTGGAAGATGGGAGAAGAAGCCCAAACTTTCTCATCCTTGAAGGAAGATTCACATTTCTGTGTTTGAAAGGGGTTGAGGGAGAAGGTGGGCAGGACTCTAATTGCATCCAGATTGTTTTGTCCTTCCTCACTTCATCTGGCTGGCAGGTCTGACTGTCAGCACCCTCAGCTTCCCAGCCCTGCACCAGCTAATTGTGGTCCTTACACACACACCCCCAGATCTAACCTGACACAATGCTGGATAATTGGCACCTCAAGAGAACAGGGAGAGATGGGCACTGAATGTGAATTACCTCCTGCACCTGCAGCAGGAAGATCCTCTGAGAGAGAGGCTGAAGTCACTGGCAGGGAGCTTGCCCTGTGCCCAGGGACACAGTGGCAGGTTTGCAGACAAAACGACGACTTAATTTTCCAGTGCTGCCAGTCTGAGGGTCCTAAACTCAAATATTTCCTGACAGGAAAAAGAAGGCCAAAATGAAAGCTGAGCAGTAGGCTTGGGCAAGAGAAGGGGGGAGGAGGGAGAGGAGGAGAGGGGGAGGTCAGTATAAATAGGTATTTAATAGTGGAGTTTAGACTGTAAGGGAAAAAAAGAATCACAAAACTCTCACTGCCTTCTTGAAGGAGCTCACACTGTGCCTGTGCATTTCTGTTGGCTGTCAAGTGGAAAAATGTAAGTGGGACATTCAGCTCTTGAATCAATGTTTATTCGATAAGGTCAGTGCCAGAAAAACAGATTTCAGTCTCAAGTGTAGGAAAAGACTCTGAATAGCTGCATACAAACAACAGCAACACATCTGCCCTTTCCCCACACTGCCCATCCTCCCCAGCCTTCACTGCAGAACTGCCCCAGCCCTGCAGAGAGGCTCAAGGAGGGACTCTGTGACCTCCCAGCTCAGGCACAGGGTAGGGAAGGCTCACTGCTCCCATAATTGCCACAGCACACTGCTTTGCACAAAGGAGAGCAGTTTCTAGTTTACTCAGAAATATTTACTGTAAGTACAAGATAAATCAGTACAGCCCAGAGCATGACAGCTTCCCAGTCTGTCTTTAGCTCCCACATCCTCACACTCACATCTGGCTCTGTCACCCTGGGCTCCATCTCCCACTCCTTTTCCCTTCACACCTTTTAAAAAAACAGACCTTTTTGAACCATCAGATGCAGCTCATGACCCATGAGGATGTGAAAACCTTGAAAACAGCTTCAGATGTGGGGCACACTTCAGAAGGGAGGCTCAAGGCACCCATTCTCCCTGGGGGGTGGCACTGAGAGCATCCACAGAGCATCCAGTACCTGCTGGTGGGGTCTGCTGGTGGTGCTTTAAGATCCCTGCCTCTAGGGCATGGCCAAGCTGTCCTCAGGCTGGATCAGGGAGCTCTGACTGGAATTAGCCCAACTAACTGGAACTCTGTCATTGCAAACTAGGCTTTGAGGGGGAGGATGGCCTCTGGGTAAGAGAGGGAAGCAGCAGAGCACAGGGGGTTAGCACAGAAAGCAAAGCAAAATGCAAGCAGAGCAAGAGACACAGTAAATGGAAGAAAAGAAAAATATCAGAATTGGTGCTGGTCAAACAAGGAGTGAATTTTCCCTTTGAATGTGACAAGATGGCTCTCAATAAATAATAAGAACATAGCTACATAAAGGTCATGATCTCTGCAAATCTCCCACTGCCATCAGGAAAAAAGTCCATTACAGACTAAGATTTCAGGAGCACTGAATTTGATATCCTGCTCTGCAAGCATGAATTTTATAAAATATGATTGTTTCCTTCAGACTCTGTTTTTGACACTTTATCCACACTGATACTTGTTAATCTTCTACATTGCCTCTATTGTTATGGAAGATCCCCTATTCTACAATGATGCTGCCAGTTACAGTAACTCCTTGAAAAGAAAAATAAACACTTGCTTTCAAAGAAACAAAAAATATTTTTGTGTTCTAAAAATATAAAAAATTCGGAGAAAGGCAAAAATAGATGGTCAGTCACTAGTAAAGAGTATTTCAGAGGGCCTATAATCTATTTTCAAATACAGTTTTCACATTCAAGTGTATCAGAAAGTCCATGGAATTTTGATTATTAAGGGCCAGACTCCATGAAGAAAATGTAACCTGGGCACATCTGTGATTTTAGCAGTGGTTTTCCATTACACATTTGTCACCTATTATCAGCAATGGAGAGAACAGGGATATCTGAGTTTGGATCAGAAGCCAATTTTATTGAGTATACAAGGCACATATATAGGGTTTTACTTGTATGGCACTTGTACAGGGTTCCATTTTTGGTAACAATTTCCCACTGGTTACACATTCTTCATGACATCAGGGTCATGTGGTAACATTATCTTATCACAAAGTTTCACAACACAGTTTCTTGGTCACTTCTTGCCCAGGGAGCATTTATCTGTGCCTGTCTCTCCCACAGGTTTTGCTCCATCAGGACTAAGATATCAGGCCCCTTTATCAGTTCCATTGTACTCTCTGTTTTATTCCCTATACCTATCTATTGAATTCCTTGGATTCATTGTTTGAAGCAATGACTTCATTGTGAGCAAAAGGCCACAAAGTCCAGGCTTTAATGCAGGTTGCACTACACCATCACACAGGGGTTCTTTCCTATTCTTTGTTACTGTGCTGCTTTTTGGGAGAAAGATTTTTTTTTTCAAAGCAGTCACCTGAATTGACCAAATGATGAAATCTGCATCTGAAACTCTGGCAAGGGGAAAAATCTCCATGAATGATAGCACAGCACAGCACACTGTATTTCTGCTCCATCACTACTCATATTTATTATATAGACAATTAGAAAAGCCTTTCTTCTCCTTATATAAACAGAATAAAAATACTTGGTCCTCAGTGAGACTTTGCCTGTTCCCTAGGACCCAGGAGGATGCACAAACTCACACACCACAGCTCAGCAGGTACAGGGCACCCAAACATGCTCCAGCCACACCAGTGAGCTTCCACCAGTCTTAGAGAAGCAAAACTAGCATCTCAATCCCTGATTTCTCATTCTTGGGAAGATATTCCCCACAAAATGAAGCTGAAAAGTAAAGTAATAGGAGCAGCACTCTGCACCTCCCTGCAGCTGTTTGTACACTCTTTTCTCATGCACTTTTGCTGGTAACAGGAAAGCAGTGAAGACTGCTTTGGCAAGGAACGAGAAGCCACACCAAGGAGATGGTGCCTAAATCCCCTCAGGTGCATAAAACAGAGCTTTCATATTGTTCAACTATCTTCTTAAAGGAGAAACACTAGCACACAAAAAGACAAAGAAATCAAAAGCCACCTCTGCAACAAGAAAAACATTTACTTCACTATCCCCCCATGCTCAGGTAGATGATGGTGAGGAGGAGGTGAAGAACACCACAGGCTTTCAGACACTCCTCTAACACAATATTCCCACTTGTGTTCCCAGCCTAAGGTCCCCAGAAGCTCTGAGGAGTAGGTGAGGGTTCTGGCAACTGTTTTACAGAGGGAGAAAGAGCACAGTGAGACCAAATGATCTCCCTAATGTCACACAGGAAGGCTGTGGTGAAGGAGGGAGCTGAACACATCTGGCTAACATCAGCTCCAGAGGTCAGCACGGGGAAGGTAATGAGAGGCCTCTGTGCCAGAAGCTGAGTTTTATAAAGCAAACATCACACACAAGTTGGACAAACCACTGCAGTGAATCACACTCACTCAGTATTCAGAGACATGCTCACATTACAACCACAAGCACTTATTTAATTAGAAAAATGATCTAATTGAGATGCATCCAAAATTGCCTCTGATACAACACAAGCAATAACATACGTAGCTAAGAAAATATGTAGGTTGTGAAGGTGTCTGGGTTTGTGTGTGAGGGAAGGAACAAGGGTAAATTGTCAGACTTGCTCAGCAATAATGCTGAATACATTTATTAAACACAATCAAATTTTACAAGGCATTGAAGTGATAACACTGTAACAGTGGAAAGTGCAAGCAGCAATAAATATCTTGTAAACACAGAGGTCACAGGCCCAGGTGCTTACGAGCATGGGAAGGGTGGCTTACTGTAAGCAGGATGCTTCAGTGCCTGAACAGTGAGGTCTATTTTCTTGGAGAAGAGGTGAAAGAAGACAGGATGGATTATTATTTAATTTATTGTAATAAATCAAGAGTCAAAGCAATTCAGAGGAATTTGTATCTTATCACTATGTAAAGAAAAATCAAACCTCTATCATTTCAAATCTAAATACAATTACAGGAACAAAATAGTTTTATGTTTAAACCATCTAACTGAGCCTGACAGATGGATACTGTTTATATCCATTTGTATTTATTGAACACAGTAAAAGACTGCAGCTGTTCTGTCAACACCTAGCTGCTTCCAGGGTGTTTGGAGCTGTATATAAATGTAACAGAATTTTATGGATAAATATATTCCATGGAATAAACATGGTGAAGATACTGTGATATAGCTCATATTTACATTAACAACCATAATACCTTGAACTGGTGCCTATTTATCTTTAAGCACTTCCCCAAAGTGTGGATAAAGTATGTGTGCTCTCATCCTACAGACACAGAATTAAAGACTGGAGATTAAATGCTGCTCAAGGATGTCACAAGAGCTCGGTGTGAGCATTGGGATTAAACCAGGCCTATGGCTGCAGAGCTTTGTCCCCAGAGCTTGCCCTGCACACCTTGCCTGTGTGCACAGACCCAGCTCAGTGCACAGCCAGAACTCCCTGCCTGTGTGCACAGACCCAGACCCAGCTCAGTGAGCACAGACCCAGCTCAGTGCACATCCAGAACTCTCTGCCTGTGTGCACAGACCCAGACCCAGCTCAGTGCACATCCAGAACTCCCTGCCTGTGTGCACAGACCCAGACCCAGCTCAGTGCACATCCAGAACTCCCTGCCTGTGTGCACAGACCCACACCCAGCTCAGTACAAACCCAGAACTCCCTGCCTGCTTTCATCTCTCAATGTGGGCACTCAAACCCAAGCCTGGCCCTGGTCACACTGTCCATCCCCAGCCCTGACAGCCCATTAGGAATTCTGGGCAGAGCCTCTGGCTGACAGTGATCTGACCCACACCAAATCTGCCCCCACTGGCCAGAGGAGCAGAAAGAACCCTGTAATTGGTGGAGATACAATCATACACCTCATCAGTGAGGTTTTGCATATACATGAACGACTGCTCCTCATGTAAATCTCACACACACACACTGCAAGCCAAGGCTTTCACTGGGGATGAGCCCTCTCAGCCCTGTGGGTTTTCCTGGGGTTTCTCCTGCCCCGAGCCCTGGGACATGCTGGACTTTGTTTGCCCACTGTGCAGGTGAGAAGTGACTGCACTGCTGCATGTGGCTCAGCTTTTTTTCTTTTAAATTTTTCTTTTAAATTTTTTTTCTTTTAAATTTTCACAAATAATTGCGAAGCATGCTCCATCACATTCTGTGTTTACAGAACTGGATAACAACAGAAAGAGGATGACATTGGTTGGGAAAAAAAAAGAAAGTTTTAAACTGAAGGCTGCATAGGCTGGGAGGTGAAACAATCCGAGGAACAAGTTTTTTGTGGGAGTCCTCTGGAGGCAGCTATTTTAGGTTGCTGAGGCTCCTACAAAGAATTTCAGTGCAGAAAATGGAGCATTTTTCCTGCTATGGATTCTCCCTCACCTTCATAGTCCCTACACTCCAGGCTGTCAAATTGCTGTGTAACCTACTTTAATGCTTTTCAGAAAACACAAACAAATTTTATGGAGCTCTCTGGACAGGAAGAATGGAAGGATTTTACTGGGAGAGAAGAGCTGTTAATCTGGCAATGAGCAAGATGCTGGAACACACTAGAAAACAGATCAGCAATGAAATATGACTTGCTTGGAATCAAGCACAAGGGCAGAAATGGGGAGGAGTATGTGGGGGGAGTCCAACTTCCTTTCTGCCTGAATTGCTGAACTATCAGTCATTTCTAAGCAGTGTGAAATCACAATGCTCATTTAAAAATCATCATCGACTGATAGCCAGATTCTTTTTCAATAGAAAGGGATACCCTCATCTCCACTCTGTGCCTGTGGAAGGGGCAGCATAGGAAGAGGAAAATGGGAGGGAAAGGAGAGCTGGCCTGCTAATCCCATATGGCAAACACAGGAACTGAGTGCAGGCTTCCTGCAGGCCACCATCATCCTTTATGTGGAAACGTGCATGCACACAGCCACAGAGGCAGGAGCTGCATAATCACAGCTGTCCTGCCCTGCCACTAAGGCCTGAACTCTGCAATGAGAGCCATCATCTGGAGCACTGGGAGGGCACATGAGCAGTGCTGCCAGTGCAGCTCTCCCTGGAGGAGCTGTGTCCTGCAGCTCACAGAGCTGGGCACCAGGGCTGACCCCTCCCCTGAGGAGCATTATCCCAGCTCTTCCCTGCCCAGGGAACTGTGCCTTTCATCATCGCCCTACAGAAACCCAAAGCTGCTACACCAGCATCTTTAACACAAAAATCACACTCTGTTGCCATTCTTCCCCACAAACATTTTTATAGCAGACAGCAGGTTCTACTTAGGCAGCAGGCAGAGCAGAAAATACTGCTTGAAATGCTTTTGAAGTGAAGATGGGACTGTAAGAGCAGATGCCTTCCCCTCCCTCCAGGGATGGGATGTGGATGGGATTCTGCTCTGGAGCTCCAGGATTTGGCTCTTTCAAAACACCCTGAAACTTCTGCTAAGGGCTGGGCATTGGGGTTGTGTTTGCTGTGAGACAAGGGTGTTCAAGCACTATGTTCTTCTGAAGCCAGGGCTCAACAGACCAGGATGCTCTGAGAGCTTGAGCAGAACAGGGTCAGAGCACAGCCCGTGCCTGCAGAAGGGAGCTGGGCTCACCCACAGGGACAGCAGGACTCACTCACCTGGACAGGGACAGGGACCAGTGCCTGTGCACGAGCACTTCCCCCAGGCAAGCACCGAGTTTTGGGACAGAGCCGAGGCACAGCAAGTCTTAGAGCACCTTTGGAACGTAATTTGGAACAAAACAAATCAACAAAGACCCTTGAAGTTGTTTGTTTCTGCTCTAAGTTCTGCAAATAACAAACAAGGTGTCTGTACAGAGGTTCCAGCCAACAGCTGCCATTAACACACACAAATCTTCCGTTCAGAGGAAGCCTCCAGCAGTCAGTTTTTCTATCTTAATTTGATTCTTTTGACTTTTCCATCCTGTCTGTTTTCATCTTTCCTCATTAAAGGATTTTTTAAGAAAAGATTGAAAAAAAAAAAAGCCAAACATGGCTAATTATTTTAATGAGCTACCAAAAAAAAATATAGTTGCTTTCTACTCTGAATATAAGCAAATGTCAACATTGCATGGGGAGCAGAGGCAGCACAGCATCTTATTACTATACCATCAGCTCCTATATTTGATTAATGAAGACTCACAGGACTAATTTTACGCTGCTTCATTGAAAGCCTGGGGCAATTAGCATAAAGGTTAGACTACTACATTATTAAAATGTTATTTTTTTAAACAAAATAATTTGCTTCTTTTCCTTTGCCTTTGAAAAAAAAACCCCACACTAGGTAGACAAAAGGAGTTACTGTCTTTTTCAACTTCTTATGTAGAGAAACTGTCTTTTTCAACTTCTTATGTAGAGGAACATGAATTGCTAAATCTCATCAAGGATTTTAGCAAAGCAGCAAAGCAGCTGCCCAGTCTCTACAAAAGGGCAAAGGCAGTGCTCTCCTGTAAAGCAACACACAAAGGGAACAAACAGCCTTTCTGCTCAGAGCACAGGGTGGTGATAAACTTAAAATTCAGGCAGCACCTAGAGGGAGGGGGAGAAATCGCTCATTCCAAACAGCACATCCATTTCTCACACAACTAAAGCTGTCTTGCAAACCTCTCCAAACGATGATCAAAGGTAAAAGCGCATATATGCAACACTGCAGGAGCTGAAGTGTACATCATAAAAAGGCACAGGCATCTCCTATTCTTTGAGGCTTTATTGAGAGAACAGAGGAAGAGCTGGTTCTGAACTTGCAGGTGAGCCAATCTCTAAAAGTGCATAACACTGGCAGCCTTGCTGTGCTGTTGATTCAGCATCCTGCTGGACAAGAAGCAGAGCAAGGGTCAAACCACTTCACCATTTCCCTGCTCCATTTCTCCTCTCCTTCCTCAGGTTAGCAGCTCTCTGAAAACCAGCTTCCTCCCAAGCCTCTGTCTCCTCCTCCTCTGCTACAGCCCTAGGAATGGAATAAAAAACCATAAAAAAGCAACAGCAGCCCTAAGGAACAGACTTGATGAAAAAGAAAAGCTAACTGCCAGACAAGGCTTCAGTCTGCTGCAGAGCTGCTTGGCACGTGGGAGGACTTGCCAGGACGTGCACAAGGCACAGCTCTGCCTTGCAGCGCCTGCTGGCACTCGAGGGGTTAAAGCAATCTAAGCCAGGCCTGCTGGAGAAGCACTACAGCAGGAAGAAAGAGTTACAAATGATTTTTCTTGGCAAAAGCAGCTCATTGGAATAGTAGAAGGATTGTGCTTACTCCTCATATATAAATGCCAGAATGAGGCTTGCTGACACTTTCCTGGCACGCCCCAGCCCTTCCAGCAGCCCAGCACTTCACCCAAACTTTTGGAGGGACAGAAGGATACACAAGGTGCTCCTTCCCCAGCTGACCAAGCCCTCCTCTCCAGTGGCACGACCCAGCCTTCAATGGAAAGCACCCATCCACCAGCACCCCATAGATTCAGCTCAGCTCTCCCTTTCCACAGCAATGCCTGATTTTTTGGTCAGTGTTTGGGGATGGGGCTCTGTGAAGCCACCAGCATGCATGAATTCTGGGGCATTCTGCTGGGGAGAGGGGCATTCATGAATACTAATTTTAGACAAGATCACTGCTGAAACACGAGAATTTTGCAACTTGCTTAACCAGCAGCCAGGCTTTTCCCTTAGCCTGTTCTCCAACCCCTAAGTCATCCTAGCTGAGAACTGGCAGGGAGTTTAAGGTAACCCTTTCCCTGGTCCTCTCTCCCAGGGTCCACAGCCCAGCAATCTACAGGCCTTGAGAGCCAGAAGCTACACCCAGATCATCATGTTTAATAGACACTAATCTTCCTAAAGATCTAATCCCCTTGTACTGCTTCTTCAGACTCACACTTTTGACTTCCATAGAAGTTTCATATGGGTTTTGTAATTTCATTTTGCCCTGCTAGAAGAACACAAAAAGGAAAAGAAGAAAAAAAAAGGAATGTTTATCTATTCAAATTCCTATCAGACTTACACAAACTGATATTATTTAATTATTCATTGTTTCATCATATGAAAAGGTGGCTCCCCAGCCAGTGCAGAGGCTCGTGGCAGGGCTTTAAGAAGATGAAGGTCAAACGGCTATTTTGGGAGCCATTAGCTTGCTCAAAGGCACATGTGAGGCAACCTTGGCTTTTGCCTGCAGGCTGCTCTCATGCTTTGAACAGCAATGGCTGAAGTGTCTTTGCAGCTGAGGAAAGAAGGTGATGCCCACCTGTGCCAGAGGAACTTCCCTTTCCTCATTCCAGGCTCACTGGGGCTCAGTACCCCACGACTGGCTCATCACCTCCTGCCACCTCCCTCATTATGGAGCTGCTCTCTGACACATTCATATTCAGCAGCATCCAATTTCTAGCATTTTGCTCTTCTTTTTAATCTCTCCTGTTTCCCTTGTAGAGATGGATTTTCTTTTTTATTCCTGACAACCTACAGCCCAAATCAACCCCTTTCTCTCTTGCTCTCCAACAGTAATGACAACACATGCTTGGAATTTCTGCAGATATCACTGTGGACACTCAGATGACTATTCTTAAAAAGGCAACTGAGAGGAACAATTTCTTTGCCAGTGGATTTATATCAGGCTCCCCAACTCCATGGGCAGAAATACACATTTGCAAACTGGAAGGGAGGGATCAGTTCTCTGAGATCATCTGCTGCAGCCCTGCACCACGAGTAGCAGCTCTCTCATGGTTAGCTTGGTTCTTCTAGAGCCCCCACAATGCCCAAGATTAAACTCCCAAACCTCCTCATCCCTTCAGGAAAATAAAATGGGTTAAAACCCATGAGACAAAACTGTAACTAATTTTAGCAGTAACAACAGAAAACCTTTAGTGGTTTAACTTTTTTTCACCAGACTTTGATTGACTTCTGTACCAGGATTATTAGGAGCAACTCCTATTAGTTGTGACTTTTTCTTTCCACATTGACATCAGAAATCCGTGCTGCCTGCAGCAATGTCCAGTCAGACTGGAAGCGTTTATCATGAAAAGATCACCTCAAATACTCATCCCCAGCAAGTCTCCTCAGTGTGATCAGTACACCAGGGCCACACAAAGGGGAAACACTTGCAAGGCAGTCAGCTGTTTCTGTAAATATATACATCCAGCATGGGGCTTCCAGACTGTCAGACTGCTTTACAAAAGAAAGATACATTTTCCCTGGTTACAGTCTGGGGAGGAGGAGAGCCACATTCTCAAAATATCAGAAGGCAAGATACTGTGCTGCAAGTGGGAACTCAGCTTGGACCTGCTATCTCCAGGATCAGAATCATATTAGCAGAAGCTAGGGGAGGAAAAAATAAAGATCCAAAGAAGGTTCGCTGTGCTGCTGTTGCAGAAAAGAGAAATTCAATTCTACAGCCTGGGTTGTTAGGAGAAGGAGATGGTGTGATGGCAAAACAGAGAAAACTACTGAAAAAAATTACCAGCACTGATGGAAATGCCATCCCCAGCACTGAAGAACACCCTAAACTGCCCTGATCTCACAGGGCCCTTCTTCTAACTCCATTCCTGGGCCTGGAAGCTCAGCAATCAGTCTTGTAATTTTTCAATTCTCAAATCCAGACAGGAGGTTTGTTTTTCTTGAGCAATGTGCCAATGCTATTTTGTGCTGTACAGCTTCCAGTATTTTTTTAAGTGCCTTGAGAGGCTTGGCATGAAGGGCACTGTGGAAATGGAGCTTTAACTGATTGCTTCCACCTTCTGCCTTGTAACCTCCCTTCAGAATGAGGGATTTCAGCAGCAAGAGATGCTCCTTTCCCTGCACACCAGGGGAGCTGTACCTGCTGCAGCACACACCAACAGTGTTCCAGCAGGGCCATGAGCAGTGTCCCTCCCTGGCAGGGTGGTGACCAACACCTCCATCCAGCGAGCACCACAAGTGGCTCCAGCTCAGAACAGAACCCTCTCCCTTCTCTATGCCCACATTAAAAGCCACACTGGGTATTTCTCTTTCAGCTCTAAGGACTGGCTCACAATGTCCCTCCCCACACAGAAACCACGTTCAACCATGTGGGGAGGAACTTCTCCAGCTACCAGAGAGGTCAGCCTCAATCACAGCTTCAAATTCACTAATAAATGAACACACCAGAGCCCACTGCAATGAGCTCAGCTAATTGGAGCTGTTGGGGGATGACTAATTCATGACTAGCCATGGCCAGGCAAACTCCTTCTCCACTTGCAGACCCACGTGCACTGTCCCCAGCTGCCATGCTGACCTGCAGGTCAGATCCACAGCATCACTGGGAGCAAGGAGCAGGGATAAAGGGAAAACAGTATAATGCTTTCCCCCATTAACACTTGACTTTGGGCACAGAGCATCACACTGTTCTTTGTCCAGCATCTTTAAAGATTTTTGAAAGAATATCCTAATTAATCTGTGGAGGAATTCAGGCAAGACTGCTTTAAGCATTTTTAGCTTAAAAATGCAGAGTTGTCAAGCATTTTCCTTGTTCCTATTTCACAATGTTCTCATGTGTTTGAGGCTATTATACAGGAGCATAAAGCATCAATAAACCCCAAGATTATGCAACAGCATTAAAACACGTAATATTTTGGAGCTCCACAGTATTATTATTAATGATAGTAATTTTCCTCTGCCGTTCATCCAGAAGGACCCTCCAAAGTAACAGTTTCCCAAAATAGAAGAGCAGCTGCCTGTGAGATGGGACAAAGAAAAACCTCTGCAGTGACTTCTCAGGGGAGAAAAGGAAATGGCAACTCACAGGAAGATACTATTGAAATTCAGGTAAGTGGGATGAATCTAGAATTCACTGGAGAGAGCATCTGAGGATATTTGCTTATCAAAGTTTTGCTGCAGATCCACAGATATAAAGCTAATAGTCATAGTAGTAATATTAATAATAATAATCATCATCATCATCAAAACAAGCCTTCTGGGCATGCTTGTCACATCTTATGTAAACTGATCACATCTCTGTATAGCCCTGGTCACTTGCAAAGCAACTCCACCCAATACTGTCAATACATCTTACAACCATTAACGAATTATGCCGTGTTTTCAATGCTAAGATAATGAATGTTATTCTCCTTTCATGTCATGATTCAAACTCTGTTGGGTTCTAAGAGAATTTGGATCAATTCTTCACTGCCTAAAACAATTTACCAAAACCAACCACAAAGAGCAAACGAGGAATAAAAAAAGTCAAAGTTATGCAAGGTGATCTGTGAAGCACTTGATTCTTGGTGCTGCAGCTAAGAAAGCGATTAGTGCCTGATTTAGGAGAAAATCAGAAGCAGCAATAGATAGTAGTGCTAAAACAGAGCCCAGCACTTCCCAGCAGGGACAGGAGCTGTGCAGCACATGCAGAGCTGGGGAGGGGTGGCTGGGGGATGTGGGCTCACTCACACACACAGTCACCCATGACAGCAACCCAGAGCAGGTGTAGTGCCCTCTGCTTGGTGCAGGACCTAAAAAACCTGCCAAGAAACAGCACTTTTCCCACACACAAATACACCACTGTCAACAAAGGGGAGGCCTCCTCCCTGCTTCTCTCCTTTTGCTTATTTTCCATTAGTCACAAACAAATGAAGCTGCCAGGCTGCCAAGGCCTCCAAACAAGCCAGCAGCCCTGCTCTCCCTGGCAGCACCAGCCCCAGGACAGCTTTGGGATGGTGTCCCAATTTTGGGTACAGCCCCTGAGCTGCTGTGTCCCTCCCTGCCCTGCCAGCCAGGGCTGAGCTGGGGACAGCACCCAAACTCAGCAGTGGCTCTTGCACTGCTAACACAGCTGCTGGCTCAGGGTCACACCAGGATCACCCAGGCCAAGCAACCCACCTGCTTTATACTGCACAACCAAAATACACAAACTCCCAAATCATCAGGCACTTAAAAAATTGTGTGTTGACATTAAGTACTTGATTTTCTACAAAATCAAAAGCATAAAGTGATGCAGAAATGAACATTTTACTTGTCCAGACTGGGGTATTGCTTTAGATGTGGTTCTGCACTGCTATTTGCTCTAGGATTTATTTAACAGCTAGATAGAAATAAGCTGGCCTTCAAAGAAGAGCTCGAGTCTTCCCTTTGAGAAAACAAGTGAAGTTATATCTCAGTACTGTATTATTTCCTTGAATCCAGCAGAGGAGGAGGGTTCAGTTTCATAAGAAATAAAATCAAGAGACTAAACTTCCAACTATTTGGGCTTTACTGTAATCTTATGCAGGAATTAATTTTATCACATAAATAGACATAGATCTCTCACTTCCTAATAACTCCTAAGGAGGAAGAGCTAATCTTGAAACTACTACTGAAGAGATCACCTTAACACCATTTTTCATCTCTGTAGATAAGGAGCTCAGACACTGAACACTGCTCAGACATGTGGTGCTTAATGCATTTCATAAATTAATTGGTTCCTAAACTAACTTACATTCAGAGGAGTTTGTAGAACATGCTTGCAAAAGGAGAACAGGGAAATCTCGTCTATCTGTATGGAGCTGGTTGGAGTTTGCATCTGGGCCCTTGAACATTTTAGCTGCTCTGTTTATATTAAAATCCAAGTTTCCCCAAATCCTACCCGTAAACATCTTCCTTTACAACTATACAGCACATGTTTATTTAAATCTGATGACAGCAAGTCTCTTACCAAAGATATTCAGGCTCAGTTATCAAGCAGACAAGTATCTGAAGGAGTCCATATGCATTTAGACTTTACAAACACCCAATTTGGGATGGAGACTCCTATTTTATATTTTACCAAAGAGAAACTTAAAACTCCACTGATGATGGTGTACCAATCATCTAACCACTAAAGCTGCCTTTGCTAACAGGTATTTTTCTCAACAGTACATCTGCTCGTTTAGTTTTGAATTTGAGTTTTGAAACAAGGGGAATTGTTTAATTGGCCATTGAAAAATAACCCACACATGGAGGGATCCCAGGTTTTCCACACTCATTAGTTAAATACCACGGTGTTTTTAAACATTCCCTCATCTGAAAGAGAGAAGAAACCCAGGCAGTGCTTTCTGTAAAGCCCTTCCCCCTCAGATCAGTGTTTCAGCTTAGTACTACACCACATAATTTATTTAACTTCAGAACTGGTGTGCAAATAAGCTTTTGGATGCCAGCCACAGAGGAGTCTCCAACACAGAAACTATGAGGTCTTTTTCTTTATTAAATACCCTCAAATCAATGTCACAAGCAGTGGTACCCAGGCATGCATGGGATTGGGGTCAGGAAAGGATTTCTTACACTCTGCCCACTTTTTGCTTAACATTTTTAGCTTTGTGCACTGCACCTTTTGGGGTTTTACTTTGTTACTCACAAAACAATGTCGTTAAGATGCTAACAAATCAAATCCTTATGAAAACATTTACTTGTCCTGCTGGTTTTCTCTCCACCTCAAACTGACTTCTGTACACAAAATCACCTCAATGCAAACTCACTGAAAGAGTTTTAGGCTTCTTCTAAATTGATGAGATTTATGCAAGACCAGTTCAAACCATTCATCCAGGGCTGACTCTGGAAATTCACTCAGACTTACCTCAGCTGGGTACTCTGCATGTTTGGAAAAACTAAGCAGTGTTTAGAGGAGGCACTGCAGCTTTGGGAAAGAGCACTGGACTCCTCCTGGCTTCCTGTAGCCAGGTCAGTGAACTGAAATGTCATTTCAGCCTGTTTCCCAAATATACAACGTTAGCTCCCAATCCTGTCCTTCTGTGCAGCACTATGAGACAGTGACAGGAAACAGAATTACTAAAAGGTCAGTTAGAACAAATTATACTTGAATAGATTATTTTTTAAATTTGAAAACAGTTTCTTTTTTCCCCTAGATCTGACATTTAGGAGAATGAAAGCTTGTTCCCATTCATAGCCACACCAAGAGCTGTAGCAGTTTAAGATTTTATGAATAGGGTAAAACTGCACTGATGCAATAGAATTGATTGAGAAAATTATTTCATTAAAATGGTGCTGTCGGCTCATGTAGGAAATATTATTTTGATTTAGGGACATCAATTTAGCATAAAACCATTTAAGATTGAGGTGTACCACTGTGGTTTTCTTGTCTAGGGAAGGGTGTAAAAGAGAATTGAAAATATCATTAGGAAGAAACAGAAGCATGAGAGCTCATGAGAACAAGAGCTGTGAAATCTAGAAATTACTTTCAATTAGTAACTGCTAAAACAGAAACACTTCTGCCTCATGTATCCATGTATTTCCAGTGTGCTGGAAAGCACATGGCTGAGGCAGGATAGTAAAGCAAGAGATCAAGCTAGATTAAATAATACTTTTATCTTACCAACACTAGCTTACCCAGACAAACCAGCTCCTCTCTCTGGGCTGCCTAGTCTGGCACCATATTTCTAGTCAAGGAGTTTTTTCTCCAAGAAGGAAAGTTGCACATCAGAGTTAAGAGGAATCTGGCCCAGTTCCACAAGAAGAGGTTTTTAGGGACCCTTGAAAGACAACACTAACAGCCTCCTTTCCTCTGTTTTTATGAGAGCTCTCCAAGAAATTCAAATTTAATTCAGTAAGACAGGCAAAAGGGACATGAATGAAGATGGGTAGATGAATGAACAGATGAGCTTGTCCAGCCACAGAACTACACGAGGCTGTGAGATTACTAAAATCTGAGCTCTTACTACAGAGCAGGCAGTGGAAGCAGGTTGGAAGCACTTGTCATGGCAACTGTCCCCTTAAATCAGCCTGCAGAGAGACAGTCCAGTGCTCCTATGTCAGTGTAAAGAAACTACATCTCTCAAAGCCCAGAAGATTCAGTAAGCAGGAAAGGCTAGAGAAAGCCTTGCTTTCCATTTGGTTCTCCCTGGGGAGGTTTTAGAAGCCCTGATAAAATGGCTAAATCGACCTCATTTGGCCACAGACTTTCTTCTTCCGTAGCCCCTGCATGAGTGGGCCATCCACAGTGTGTACAGTTATATAATGAGCTCCAGAATTTTACGTGCCTACAGAAGGCTGAATGTTTCTAAGAAAGCAATTTTCCATCTTCCACTGGTCTCCAAGAGATTCACCATCAAAACGAAAGAGCTGTTGAACTGAGTGAGGCTACAGCCTGTGCTAACACTGAGAGCACTCCTGCAAGAGCTCAAGTCCCTTTCTGCTATCTTTCATCTGCTTTAGCTCAGTGTTGCTGGTGTATGAAATGTAAAGAGCTCTGAAAAAGATGTTAACGAGCCCTAAAGAGGAGAGTGCTCTTGCGATAGTCATTCCCAGGAACACCTGTGAACTATTGAGTTTAATTAGCCTACAGCTGGCACTGAGTGTGTGTGCAAAGACAGGGGATTTATTATCGGATTGCCAGGCCTTAGATTGGCTCTTCCAGCACATTTTTTTCCTGTTTGTTTGTTTTGTGATAAAGGACACACAGAGAGTGAGGGCAATTTAACTAACAGGGGATTCCCTCCTTGGAAAGGGTGCCAGACACAGCAGCACTTGGATGCTGGGAAGTGCCTCGGAGTGGGAAGAGCCTGCCAGGGTGAGCTGTGCACCCCAGCCCTGTTATTTACCATGTGTCACAATTTACTCCCATACCCTACAACTACAGAACAGCTAAGGGCCCAAATTTTCATTTCAGTAATGCATTACACTTCTTTTTGTTACTCCTCAGGACTCCACTTAACTCTACAGGCATCCTAAAACAAACCTAAGAGGTGGGAACAGCCTCTGCTGCCACTTTATTCTGCCATCTACAACACCCGGTGACTTTCAACACAGGTAGCTGTTTCAGCACCAATTATGTCACAGTATCACACACAGCTGCATGTATTTTCATCAGCAACAGTGAATTACAATTGTTCATCCTCAAATATCTCCAGCCCACCTGCCTACAATCATGGCTGCACTCACATCAGTTTTTTCCTCTGCCCTCCTATTTACTAGGCAGAGTTTGAAGACAGAAATGAAGATATGCCTCAGGTGTTATAAAGAAGCCAAGCAGAGCTGTAACTCAGCCCCTATTGACTCTACCCACAGCAGGCAGTGCCCAGTCCCCAGGACAGCAGCTCAGAGGCTGGGCTGGAAGCTCCTGGCATTCCCACAGACAGAATGAACAGTTTGGAGGCTTTTATCTTTGAATGACTATTCTCCTACCTGGTACTAAATTCAAAATACCTCAACAGAAACAATGCCCTACTTAAACCACAATGTACAAAATAATTATCATCCTGACATCATCTTTACTGACAGCAGCTCGTCTCCACAGCTGGAGTACGAAATGCTTCCCGTGCTGATCGGACTTCATCCTGCCATCACCTTGACACTGCCAAGTCAGTCGTGCTGACATTTCTTCTAGTTGACATTGGAAAGCCTTCAGTAAATCTGTACTGACATCTTAAATTCTCTTTTCTTCCCCCCATACTTTCCTCCTGTCATGTCATCTCCATAAAATTGCCCTGCCCTTGTTTCATTTCATTTTGACATCCTATTGTTACCTCCACGGATCCTCTTTAGTGCAGCGCTTGTCACAAAGGCACATCTCCAAAGACCTGACACTGGAGAAGTGCACCAGGAGCCTCATTAAAATGAATTAAATGTCTGCATTATCACTTCCACCCCTTCCCAGCAAGTTACTCCTCAAACCACAGCCTCACCCCAGTGCTATAAAGCACTTGAAGAGAGAGTAACCTGCACACCCCAACTCCTGTGACAGCCAGGCTTGATCCAGTCTCTGATCCTGGGGAGGACACAGAGGCCAGCAGGGAACAGCAGGGGCCAAAGCACCCAGTACTGCTTCAGTGTCAAGGTTTAGTGACAACTAAGAAACTTCCTGCAATCTAAATCTGGAAATCACAACAAATCGGCCCCCAGTGAGCCCCTAATTCAGGCCAGGCAGGGACCCAGCACAAGGATGGTGGAAACAGAAACACAGCTCCTACAATGCTTGTTATTCATGGCCTTGGACCTTGGGCTGCAGCTCAGAACCTTCCCAAACTTCAGCTTGGGGACACAGAACCTTCCCAAAACCTTCAGCATGGGGACACAGCTCAAAACCTTCTCAAACCCTCAGATAGGGACACGGCTCAGAACATTCCCAAACCTTCAGCTTGGGGACACGGCTCAGAACATTCCCAAACCTTCAGATGGGGACACGGCGCAGAACCTTCCCAAAATCTTCAGCTTGGGGACACAGCTCAAAACCTTCCCAAAACTTTTCCAAACCTTCAGCTTGGGGACATGGCCCAGAGCCTTCCCAAAGCCAAGGCAGCAGCACTGCCCTCACAAGGAGGGGCTGGACAGCACTGTGATTACCCCAGCCCAGGTGCTCCAATTAGCAGGTTCATCAGCCTCATTA
The DNA here is from genome assembly GCA_013397375.1 of Toxostoma redivivum. NCBI lineage: Eukaryota > Metazoa > Chordata > Aves > Passeriformes > Mimidae > Toxostoma > Toxostoma redivivum. Next base: position 794,209 of record VXBI01006790.1, read on the forward strand.
GCACCTCATCACCTTCATTACAGGGTTGTCCCCCAGCAGCAGTGAGGGAGCCCCAAACATGGCCCCACTATGCTCCCCCAGGCTGCAGGGAAGCTCAGGGACACATTCAATATGGAATATAATTAACAGGCTTTAAAATCCCCTTAAGAAGGGAACCTCGGGCCTTGTGCTCGCTCCATTTGACAGCAACAAGATGTATTTGTGCGTGGTGGGAAAGCAGGGGAACAGCTCTGTGAAACCACAAGGGAGCTAAAACCCATACATGCTTCTGTGGTGTCTAACGGATTTTATGCTTATATAATATACACAGAATTTAAAAGTACTTTATATACGCGGAATATTTCCCAAAATTCATTTCTGTGTTTTGAGATGTAAATAAATCCCTGCTCTAGCAGTGTAATTAAGCTGTCCATGCAATTAAAAAGCACATTTTTTCATTTCCATAATGCCATGCAGCTTTTTCTTTATGGATAGACCCTGAAATACAATGTTTTCCTGACACCGTATTTTTTTTCTTTGCTTATTGATTCATATTTTTCAAGCTATAAAAATCACTTACAACCCAGGAAAGCCACAAGGGCCAGACCAAGAGCCTGCAAGTTCAAACACTGATGTGGATTTCATACACACCAAAAATCAGACCAGCAAAATGAAATCTATGTACTCCTAACTCTAAAATGAGAAAAAAAAAGTCCCTCCAGATATTTCCTGAATTCCAAATCTGCAGTATGCAGTTCCATCAGAAAAAAAAAATAAACTCCAGGCTAGGAGAAAAGAAAAATAAAAAACACCCTAACTGATGAGCAATTTATGTCAGAGATATCTATTCATCATCTGCTATATGTACTTTATGTATCTAATATACACCTATAAATTACTCCAAAAGTACCTCTGCAAGAAATACCTCATGTCTGTATAGGTCCCCCTAACCTATTCCTCCCTCCTTCCCAATTTCTGCTCTCCTGTGCTCCCCTGCTCCCACCAACGCTCCAGACTCCAGCTCTCAGTCTGAAACAGGAGTCATTAAAATTCCACAGTTTAAACTCACAGCCTTTAAAGCAGGTGTTATTAAAATGACACGGGGAGGTGATGGAGTCACCATCCCTGGATGTATTTTTAAAAAGACTGGATATTGCACTTGGTGCCATGGTTTACTCAATGATCTTGAAGGTCTCTTCCAACTTAGTGATTCTGTGCTAACCCCAGTGAAACCTGCTCACATGGACACCACCACACGAGAGGGTTCATCCCATTCCTCCAGGCCAATAAACCACCACAGGCTGCACAGCACACACCTCTGGAGCAGCTGAAAATAGTAACATTATGCACAGGTAAGCTCTAATGGTGTGTGTGTGTGTTTGGGTGGGACGATGATCCCACAATGTTTGGGGCTGGAGCAGCCCCAGGAGCCTGTGCAGTGTCACTGATGGGTGTGTGACCCAGCCCCAGGACCCTGTGCAGTGTCACTGATGGGTCTCTGTGTGTGACCCAGCCCCAGGAGCCTGTGCAGTGTCACTGGGGGCTCTCTCTGTCTTGCCCTAGTGTGTGGTTGCAGGGGTCCCAGCTGCCCATGCATAGCTGCTCACCCAATAACCAAGCAAATCTTGGATGCAAACACATTAGTGATGGCATTACTACACATTTTTTGATCAACAGTACATCAGCAGAACATTTTGCTACTGCTGTTAACTCTCTGCTGTGGTTCAGAAACAAATGCTTGAGGACATGTACTACTATACTCCTACTGCATGTACAAGAGATACACTCCTGTATCCTCCACAGAATATGACTGGCAGCAATTACAGTGAATATTGGAAGAGACTGAGTAGGATTTGTGATGCATTTTCCTTGCTTTTGTGAAACATTTGTTCACCAGATTTGCTAACTCTCAAAATGCACGAGAGGTCTGCTAATCCAGGGAATTAACAAGGTACTGCTCCAACAGACTGCAGGACAAGAGTGCTCTGTTTCATACAAATGGGCTTTAGACAAGCAACCTGCACACCCTATGAACAGCTCAGCCATTCTACCTAAGATCTAGAAATACATCAGGTGATCAAAAACAAAACAGGAAAGATTTATGCTTGCAACCTTCCAAAACAAAGGTTCCTGGGTTGGGATTGTTTTCCTCTCTCCCTTCTGAGCTCACCTAGTCTGCAAAGATATAGCCTTACAGCACAGGGAAATAAGATTTAAGCATATCTGAAATAATAGAGCCCAGTTGCTATCACACTGTGATTATCAGCACTGATGCCAACAACCCACACTGGAGCCAGAGTCTCTTCAAACACCATAAATTCCAAGTGCCTTAAAGAACATGCACACACCTTCATCTGTCTCTGAAACCCTGCAAGGTCAGGGGAAGGCTCCTGCTTTGCTGCATAACAAAACAAAAACTGCTCGATGCAAATAAATAAATAAGTAATAGAGTAGCAATATACTCAGATTTTCTGAATAATTCAAGTCCCATTCTTAATGGTGACAGGAATACAGCAGAGGTTGCTGGCTTGGGGATACTGAGACAACCCAGTGCTGGGCACAGAGCGTTTATGATCTGTAGGAATCTGTCCAAGGTGGGGTCTAGCTGATGAATGCTTCCTTTCCAGGCAGAGCTGTTTGGGGTTTGGATGTTAACAACAGGATTTCCATACAAAGCATCACTGCTACATTCTTTTATGTCCTTTAACAGATGTATTAATACAATCCACACTTCCATAGCGTGTCCTTCCTTGTAAAATCCAAAAATACACATCCAAATGCCCAGCAGTGGGCACTTCCATGTGGGCACCTGCATGACTTTCACACATGCACGTTTGTGCACATGAGGAATTTATTTCCAAATGTAGCCACACATGCAACTTAAACACTTCTAAAGAGAGGCAACAGTTTTTTTCAAAGAAAACGTTATAAATCAATTAACAGCAAAAGGCCTTTTCCTGCAGTAGAGAACACAACACTGTAAGAACATCTATAATCCCAACACTTGCAATTCCTAGCATTGACCATTCAGTCACATTGAAAGCTTGACACAGCAACTGGGCCAGTGAAGAAACCCCATGAACCCATTCATGACACAGCATTTGTGACACAAATCTTCCTGTGGACACTTCACCACACAGTGCACCAGAAATCATTTTTAAAAAAATAAGACAGGAAGCATCCCCACAATCATGAAAAACTGACATAACAGAACATAATTCTATCCTCACTCAACATCTAAAACTGGAAGGCAACCTTGAAAACCTTTCAACATAAGGATGCACAATAAGGAGCTCTTCCAAAAAAATCATATCTGCTTTGCCCAGAAATTCTTCCTAGACAAATGCAGTGGTACTGTGCCTAATCCTGCTGCTGACAGGGTATTGGATTGCTGTTAGTGGCTGCCCTGTCCTGCAGACCCAGCCCGGTGGCACAGTCCCCTGGGCAGTGAGCAGAGCAGCTGCTCCCCGCCCCAGCTGGGGCTGCAGACACCCACATCCAAGGGCTCCCTGGGTTTTGTCTCCAGGGCTCATTAGCATTAATTACGACTCACAAACCAGAAAGAAGCCATGCAAGGTGCATACACAGAGCTCCCAAACAGCCCACAGTGCCAGTGTCCAGGTACAAGCTACATCAGTCTGAACACGTGGACTTCTTTATACAAAGGCAAAGTGTGTTAACAGCACTGAGGTCTCCAAAGCCCTTCTCCTACAGCAGATTTATGCCAGGACCTGCCAAGTACTTTGCTCATCCCCCTGCATCTCCAGTGCCCTCTGTGCCTGAAGTTACCTGCTTGCCTCCTGAACCTTCACCTTTGCTCCTGACAAGGTGGGGAATCAGCTACTCACAAATCCCTCTTTCTAACCTCCACTGAGTACTGCCATTAACTAAGACAGTAGGAGTGGAAAGTGGGTTTTTAAGTACACTATTCACATAAGTCTAGTTTTTGCTGAAAGAGCACCAAAAATAAACCCCTCAAGAATCCAGTCTCTCATATTCTCATAGCTTATACCTCCAGTCAGCTTCAATAAGCCAGAAACAATATTGCATGCCCAGACTCCGTATCACTGGGATCACTGGGGCTCAAGTAAAGCACCTGCCTAATTTCAAATTCATTTAATATCTCTATACCTGCTCCACAAATAAGCCTTACAACATTGTGAGTCATTCAAGCCAGGCAATAGTAAATTTTTTTTTAAAGACCCTTAAATCTAATAGAAGATTACTGCACTCAACCATAGAAACAATTTTAAGCCAAAATTTGGCAAGACACATTAGTTTTATATGGAGCTAAATTATTTCCAAGTGTCCAGGAAATATAATTCAGCAATTACAGCTATATTAGCTGGATGCAAATGAAGCAAGAGGCAGAGCTTATTTACCACTGAGTGAGTGGGTCACCCTGGCCATCCTCCAGAGCCCAGCCCTGCTGCAAGGACGAGCTTTGCTGAAGACTGATCCAAACCCAAGGTGCTCAAAGCACCTTGCTGATGGTGACAAGGACTTGAAGCCTTGTGAGTACTGACATGGGGGCATATTTGTGAGCTGTCAACACTGAAGGAGGCCAAGCTTTTGAGGAGCTCAAGTCTCTCTTTCCAGCACTGACAGAGAAGTTTGATTTTCCAACGTGCTCAGTCCCCAGCACCTGTGGTGTGATGCTTCTGGCCATGCCATCCAAGGTGCCAGGCACAGAGCTCCAAACCCTTCTGTGTACCCGAGAGGAAATCGCCTCTCTCACCCTGACCACAGAGGTATCTCCTTGCTCAAACACCCCATGTGCAGAAAGCACCGTGCTTGGATTCCCACCAGGGCAGTCCCAAGGGACACAGGAGCTGAATGCTGAAATGCTGAGCTGAGGCCAGCTTGGTGAGCTGGCAAACAGAGAGATGAGGCTGAGCCAGCCAGCACCACAAGCACTGCTCCAGTCCCCAAGAGCTTGCAGACTGTCCCCACGCTCAGGAACAGTCTCAGGATGTGTTCTCTCAGGATGTGTTCAGGGCACAATCTTTACAAGACATTTTCCTCCTGGCTGAAAACAGAGCTCACACTAAATTAAATGAAGCTAAAGCCTATCATCTGTACACCCTACAGCAAAGACACCATCATCATTGTGAAGTGAAAACCTGGAAGCCAAGCAGGAGGCAGAATAACCTCTGCTCCCCATCACGCTGCTCTAAAAGCACTGCACTGCACTCAGCTGACAGCAGAAATGGATTTGATAATGCAGCAAGGGAAAAATACAGCGTGGGACATTTCCAGTTCAGCATTCTCCACCCCCACATTTTCTACAATAATTAATAACCAAAGCTGTTAATGTTTAAATGATCCAGTTGCTCTCCAGTGCAGTCAGCAATGCCTCCAGAGGCTTTCTACTGGGGCTAACACTATTAACTGTATGGATGCCTGAGGATACAAACTGTTTAATGGATGAAAGGACAATTCTATACTGTATCCAGACATTTAGGAATTTTTCTTTCAAAGCTGAACTGGCTTAATAAAGCATTTGGTGTTCTCAAGTTTTGTGTAAATGTCCAGGTACTCCAGGGTTAAAGGAAAGCAAAGTTTTTCCCAGCCCTCAAGTGCTAATAGCCATTAAATTACTTTTCCCCATTCCAATAGGGCCAGAACATCCAACCTACTTCCAGTCTTCCCAGCAAATGGTTATTCAGGGAGAGCAGGCAGGGATCAGCCAGCCCCAGGAAAGCTGAGCAACAAGCAGGCAGGGAGAAGAAGCTTTCTCTGGTTTTTCACAGCACTAGAAATGAAATCACTCCCAAACATGGCTCCAGGACTCTGTTTTTTATTTATTTACTTAAGTCCTTGGGAACCTCTGCAGTTACCAACACATTTCTCAGCAGTTAGGGCAAGAAGGTATTTTAGCAAGGAATTGCAATCATAATAATCACCAGGTTTTCCTGCCCTGCCTTCTCCAACCCGTCCCTGCCCATTCCCCCACCCCAGGATTAACACAGCGAAGGAAACTTTTAAGACCAAAGCAATTTCTCAATTTCTTTTTTTTTTTAAGCTTAACTTTCAAAGAGCCAGGGGTACAGAAGTTCATCCTGCCTGTGTGTGTTTCCCTATCTGTCCCCCTTCCAATAACTTTTGAAAGCCACTAATTTCAAGTCAATGTGACAGCAGGGCAGAGGTCTCCACAGTGCCAAGTTCCCAGAAGTTCAGTGAGGAGCCTGCAGCAGTGCAGGGAAAGGCGCCTGGCTTCTCTCACCTCCCACCACGGGGAAGGCTGGCTGTTAGCTCACACCTCATTAGACAGCACAAACCCACAGAGGAAATCAATTACCAGATAAAAGTCCATAGGAAACCAGCCTTCAATCATCCTGCTGCTCATGCAACTACTTGATTGGTAATTCCTGTGACAGGCTGATAACAAGGGCTGCCTGGCTCTTCCTTGGGCAGCACAGGAGTAAATACTGAACACAAAAGCCATCCTTGTCTCCTGCACCACCACAGGCTCACCCATGGCCTTGCACTGACAGGGAGCAAGGGCAAAGCATTATTCACATGGTCACCAGGTACCATCAAGAACTCAAGGACTTGAAGCATTTGTTTTGTAACTGGATGGATTTAGAGCCACAAGATTGATTGTAAACATGCACCAAAAGATGGATGTTTCTCCCACAAGGCAAAGTTCAACCCACTGAAACCAATACTTTGGAAACACTGAACTTCTGAACATTCCGGTCTCTCATTCCCTTTCTTTGTTGGTGCAGATAGCAGGGATGTAGCTGACATCCCTACTTAATGTCTGCACTCCCAGCTTTGCAGGAAGACACCCAAACACTGCAGCCTGTCCACTGCTGAGGTTCCCCACTCACCCCCCACGAGCTGAGCTCCACTCAGGCAGGACTGATTTCTCTAAGCAGCTCGAGAGCCAGCAGTATCAGCTACACTTGCTGGAAGGATTTAAAACAAAACAAAAACCAACAAAAAGCAAAATAACCTTAAGTGCCTTACTAACAGCTGGGCTCTTTCTTTTTCCACTTAGGGACTCATTTCTCTAAAACAGAGGCTTCATTCTTCAACATAAGACTTCAAATACATGGAAAATCTGAACCAGACCTATCACACCAGGCTACAGTTTCCAGCAGGATAGTTTAATGGGCTCGTTGAAAGCATTCTTCAAATGTTTAATTCCTGCCATTCCTTTCCCTTCATGGTTCTTCTTTATGGACAGATGCATGGGAAATGGGGTAAAATTGGGTCCACAAGGATCAAGGAAGTATGCCCAAGCATGTCATGTGTTCTGTGTGTTATTGGCAGGGCTGCAGATTGATTTATTTATGGTTTTTGTAACAGACATGGCACTTGCTGGTCAAACAGACAAATCCAGACTAGCTGCAGATGAGCAGGGACTAACTGAGCTCATGCCAGGGCTGCCTGGCTGGACTGGTGATGTGGGCTGTGCAGCTCCACAGCTCATGGATAACTCGTGTACCTCTATACAAGCTGTGGAGACAGCACTGACTGCCACTGTATCTCTCTGTAGAGCAGCTGGGGAGTACCTCTCCCTAGAAAAGTAATAACTGGGAGGTAAAATTTGGCAAGTGCCTTCTCTAATTAAGAGGGCAGGCAGCTTCTCTGGCCATCCAGCAAAATTTGCATCCACTCCCACCAACTTCTCCAGGATTTGTGTATCACTTGTACATGTATACTGTACATCTGTGTAGATATAAGGTGTGGACAGTCTGTATCTTTCAGGCTGAAAGCGTGAAACCATCCATTCCCTTCCCAACTTCCCACTAAAACAACTCTTCAGGAGCTCAATAGGAAATGACCAAGTTTCAAGCAGATGAACATCTAAGTGTGTGGAAATCAGGGTGCCAGTAACTTGAATCCTAAGTCTTGGGCATCTCTTCCCACATTTACAGTTCACAGCCATCCTACCAAAGAGCATAAATGTCATCATCAGAGAAGGTCTCATGAACAAGCACTACTACAGTGCAAAAGTCTTCTTTATAGGCATTACCTATAAACAATTCTGACTTGTGCACCACTGCTAGTAACTATGAACTCAATTCTTCTGCTCTTCAGCACAGTGAAGACACTGGAATTGAGCCATCATTTCTATAGAGAGAAGCTCAAGGAGTTGCTAAATGCTGGATATTCTATAGCAGGGGTGGTTCTGCTTACATGAAGACAAACTGCACAAGCTCAGCACAAAACAATGAGGTTGGGATTAAGAAATAACTTCAGCTTTAAGAGTGCTCTGCCTTAGTAAATCCAAGTCAGACTCTGCACTTGCAGTGTCATTTTTCTGTGGTTCTGTGTGTATTCACATCAAAGAACATGCCCAGGTGTCTGGGCATGGGGTGAGGAAGGGAGAGGACAGTTCAGGTGGGGAGGACAGGAGAGGAACAGCCACAGTACAGGTGGAGACTCTGGAGCTGAAATACATTACAGGTTCAAGAAATCATCTCATATAACTGGTAGTACAAATTGGCTTTAAGAGACAACTCAGCTGGCACATGTATTCCCTGCTGAACAGTGATACCTATTCAAATGATCAAAACTTGTCAGTTCTTAAATTCAGGATAAATCCCAGACCTCAGAAACAGGCAAATGAAAAAAAAAAAAAAAGTTCAAAAGCAGTAAGACAGGAAATGTTACTCTCAGGACCAATCTCTCTGATATGCCTCAAGCTTGCTAACAGCATTCTAATGCCACAGGCACGTTACTTTCCTTTGCCCTCATATTTTATTTCACTGAAGCCCTGTCCTAATAACTGATTACCAAATACCAAACAAGCTGTAGTGTTATCTTGCTAGCTGGTGAAATATTTAGGTCCATTTAAGTGCCATGCAAAAATGAGTCTGAATATATGGGCTGTAGCAGGCAGAAATTGGAGTTTTGCATTCAGAGACTGGAATATCCTATTGAGGCCCATTCCTCACTCCTGGAAAGTGCTCCTGCCCTCTCACCAGATCAATGCAAAGCAGGTGCTGTTGCCATAGGATAAAATGCCTCCTTCACATTCAATGTGAAATTACCATTCCTCCACCACATTCACAGTGAAGGAGGAAGCTGAGTGCCAGTCCCCATCCTCCAGCCAGGCTCACCTGAAGAACTGCTCACCTGGAGCACAGAACACTGAAAAGGAGTGCTTGCTTTTTTGTACATCTCAGTAGAAACAACTGGCCTGTAATACACCAGGCCCCTCATAACCATTGTAACATCCTCCTTCCCAATCTATGCAGTTTAATTTTTCAGGAATATGTAAACAGGTTTAAAATAACTGCCCGATGGCTTTTATGGGGTCACTGTCTGCTGCAAAAAATCAAAATCCACATTTTCAGACCTGTGACATACACAAACTTGTTTCAACTTTTTCTCAAGGCATTCAGACACAGCAACCAATGTCCAGGAGAGACAGCAGTGAGCCCAGCAGCAGCACTGCTACTTTAAGTCACTCGAGGGCTTAATGTTTCTGCCCTGCCCCATCCTGTGTGCTCACTGCACCTAAGGATATAGGGGAATGGAGACAACCCACCGAGACAATTTCCACACCACAGAAACAAAAGTAGTTTCTTCCCCACCCAAAGGAAAATAAAAAATTGCAAATTTGGCCCTCAGTCATTGCTTGCTTCCAGATTGCAAGATGTTCTCTGGCTCTGGCAGTGAAAAGCTAAAATAGCCTTCAAACACCAGTTCTTGAGAGATTTCCAATCCAACTGCTCAGGGTCAGGATAAGCACCCAAATGTCTAAATCATGCTCTGAAACCAACACTTATGCCATGGCAGCTGTAACACACCTACTGCTGTGAAGGGCATCATTTCAATGTCTATGAAGTGTCCAAACTTTCAGTGCCACAAGCCCCACGTTTGCAGCAGCTGCACAACTGGAATCATCAGTTATTCACTCAGTGATTCAGGCTACTGTTCTCCAGCAGAGCCCTCTCTGCTCTTTCGTGTGAGACAGATAGTTAAGTTTGACTTTATTTGCATCATGCTTGCCAAGACCTGTGAATTGGGAATTAATAGCTCCCACTGCTCCCACACTGCAGCCAATTTTACTGCATTCACTCCAGCATATATCAATGCACAGAGGTCAGATGCAATTTTAATGAGAACCTCTACTGTTCTATTTATTTTAATACCTTTATTGCACCATCAAATTTATAATAATTAAGCATATTATAATTACAGTGAATTAAATAGTCTTCTTAAATGTATCCCCCATTATTTTATAATCAATTAAAATTAATAAAATTGATTGTAAAATCTTATGTCTGGTGTATACTAATTTCTGTTCTCATCATTACACAAAGTTCTACTTCAGTAACAGCCAACGACAAAGATTTCTGTACTATCAGAAGGTCTATAATAATCCATTTTCTTTACTGATCCTCTGATACCTCCATCCCTTCCACAGAGTACCATTAATGCCTTGGTTTGGCAGGCTTCTTGCAGAGCCAGCAGCAGGCCTGGCTGTAAGGGAGCTGATGTGGCACCAGGTACAAGCAAATTGTCCCCATGCCATGTGACAGCAGCTCCCAGCTATGGATGAGCCCTGCTGCCCCTGCAGGCAGCACGTGGGGAGAGGTGAGATCCTGGGGACACAGTGGCTGCTTCCCTTTCCAGTCCAGACTCCCCACTCACTAGCAGAGAGAACTCCCAGAAATGCAGCACTTTCCCAACTCCATCACACTCAGGGAGTCCTGCACTCTCTTACTGCCTCACTTGCCATCATCTCCAGCCTTTGTGCCTCCTCAGCTGCTCAGCCATCTCCACTCAGGCCCTGGCAGCTCAGCTGCCTTACAGCTGGGTGTTTCCCTGGCAATTATATCTCTTCAGTTGCTGAAAGCATCAGAAAATGACCCCAAAAGACCTCCTTTCTCTGTAAGAGCAAAAGGGAGCTGGTGGAATCACAGAGGTAATACAATTTTCAGTGTAAGTACATTAGCTCATGGAACTTCTTGCCACAGAGTCATCCCAGGGCGAGCAGTTTGACAAGCACACGGTGTCTGCTCTGCACAGCTCAGTACCAGCAGCAGAGAAAGGAGCAGGAACAAATGTCACCCACTGGACAACTCTTGCCTTTTCTTTTCCTATTTTGGGGTTATTCTGAGAAAGAAGTATCTAGAAAATGAACTGCCAGGAAAAATGATGCTGTGATCTCTGTGAAACCAGTGTTACAGGGTGAGGACTCATTTCTCTGACTGCCCAAGCAGAATGTGCTTGCAAAGGGGAGTCTGCACAGTCTCACTGCAGAAATGATGCATAAGGTCTTCAAGAAAATGAAGAGGCACTCTATAAAGCATCACCCCAAGGCCCAGAATTTCTGTAAAGCTTTGAGATGGAGCTAACAAGAACTCTCCTCCCAGTGAATTTCCCTGAGAGCAACTTAGGGTATTAATTACTAATTAATAATTATATAAAAACTTACGTGCTAAACTTTGTAACCAAGAGAACACAGAACTGGGCAGTACTCACTGCATTTTGCTTTTGTCACCCTGGATGTGCAGTTTACTTTCTCTATCCTTTAGCTTCCTTCACTGCTTTTATGTTTGAGGGGTGGTGGACGTATTTTGGCTGGGGAATTCCCCTGGCCAAGCAGAGAATCCTTTTGGTCCGTGTTTCTGCAGCACCTGACACAGCAGCTCCCCAGACCCTGATGTGACCAGCTCGGGTCTAACTCCTGCAGTGCAAAGCACAATGTGATTAGGGGCTCCTTGAAACCACCTGATTTTCCTGAGCATCTCGGGGCACTGGAGCAAAAGGCTGGATGTGCCTGGTATCACTTCCTAATGTGCATCGCCAGCTAATGGCAGGCACTTTAATGATGACACAATGCAGATTGCAAACCCTTTTAGCACTTGTCAGGCTGCCTTGCTCCGAGCCTCCCCTGCCTCTCTCTTCCTGACATGGCTCTGCACTGAAATGTTCTTTTCTCTGTCAGCTTTGGGGCGTGATTGGAGCTGCTACCCATCGCAGTCAATGAGTGTGAACTTCCTTGTGCCACGGGGCCTCTCCACAAGTGTCTCGGCGTGGGAGGTGGCACTTGTCACCCTGTCATCTCTGCTGCACAGCCCCGGCTCAGGCAAGGGACACCCGCTCTGCAGCAAAGTCTGCCCGGCTGAGTGCTGCTCCCAGCACGGAAAAACCCCGCAGTTACATCACGGGGATCTCACACGGAAGGAGAACTGCTTACTCAGAGCAAGCTTTTATTTTTAGCCTGGCTGGAGGAGGCAGTGGCTGTGTAAATAAAGGCTGCTGTGAGTCTGAGCAAGCACGGTGCCTGCACGGCTCCTGAGTGAGCAGCCCTCCACCAGGGCTGGGAGCCCACAGCAAAGGGGCGTGGGAATCTCACTGGGAATGCTCAGCACAGGGTGGGAATCTCTCTGGGAATGCTCAGCTCCAGAGCCAACAGGAGCAGGAGCAGGAGCACAGAACACTGCCACAGGGGCTCTTTTCCTGCACAGCGCCAGCACCCAGGGGCTCGCTGCTTTCAAGGAAAGAAATCAAACCACCACAGCCCTGCACAGCAGCGTCCCAGAAGAGCCTTCGAGGCCCAGGCGTTTCCTCTTGGCAAAACACACACTCAGGAAGCCTTTATCAGCCTGCAGCAACAAAGTCATCCTTGTGGGCAGCACCTAGACCATCTCCTGATGCATCCTCTCCAGCAGGACATCCACAGTCAGAAGCCTGACAAGTGCTGGGGGACTCCCAAATGCTGGGAGGAGGGCAGGGCTTGTACCCTGGGGGGTTAAAAATGTTATCTTTGATACCCTAAACTAATGTCCAGGGTCACTTTGCACTGCTTGTTGATACATTTCCTTGCTTCCTTTCTGCAGCAGGAGGTCTAGCTGTTCTTCAGCACTTCTGGAGTAACAACCAGCCTAGGGAACAGCAGGCTAGGCTCTAACTAAACACTCACTATTTCATCTACCTTCCCAAAGAACAAATACATAAAGTAGCTGGGAACATCATCCCTGACTGCAGTTACATGCCATATGCCTTGCAGTTAATCCCGAGCACACCAACACCGATATTTCTCATTTATGGGCTCAGACTTTTTTTTTCTCTCCCTGAGCTATTCCTCACCCTCCATGCAAAAGCTCCATCCTTCCAAGCAGCTCTTCCAGCTGAACAGCCCATAAACCAGCCCCTCTCTGCTTTCCATCCAAATGGGTATGGTTCAGTCTTTAAAGCCTAATAGTTCTTCTGAGCCTAATAATACTTGAAAGCAATAAATAAATTCATTGTTCTCAAAATGAGCAGGCTTAGGAGAATTAGTGATGCTGAGGAGGATCTCCATCAGGCAGGGACATGAGAGCTTGTTGCACATCCTGCTCCTGCTGGTGCTCTCAGCCCTCCTGCTCCTGGCACACAGACTCTGTGTCCTGCAGATTTCTCCATGGCCCTTGCAAAGTTACTTTCCAATGTGACAGCTTGCTTTTAGTGGATTTTTAAACCGCTAGCTAATCCTTCTAGTTGTATTTAGTTAATCTGGAAACAAAGAAAGACAAGGATTGGGTCTTGCTGTGTGTCCTGCAGGCTCCATGGTACGTGCGATTCAAACAGCCAGAGATGTTTTTCCTTCACAGCCAGTGCAGTTCTTCACTCTGCATTAATGGGAATTAGGAGCCCTCATGCATGTACTTGACGTGTACCCTAACACATGCTTCAAATCTAATGACAGCAAGGCTCCAGTTGGAAACTCTTTCAAGAGAATCATTAAGTACATGTATAAATCTTGTTAAGAGTCAAACCCATGTTTTGAACTCTAGTCTCTGATGGTTCAAATCCAAATTTACAGCACTTCCAAGCTTCCTTAAAAGGAAAAAAAAAAAACCTGCAATAAAATTAATGATCACTTGTGTTTACATTTCTGTTGGTGCATTTCAGCAAGTAAGATTATATCCATGTATTCAGAAGTCAGAGACACATTCCTCATAACTCTATCAGCTCAAGACTGCCTTCCAGGCTGGGCTTTTGTGCTCTGCACTCTGTTTGCAAAATGCTTGTAAGTGTGCACCCCTTACTTGGAGTCACACCAACAGCAGCTGCAGAGGACACACAGAAAGCAGAGCCAGAGAGACAAGGCACCCAGAGATGTGTCAGCACCATCTCGAGATGTCCATCCAGCAGCTCTGAGCTTGGCTGTGCACATTTGGTGGTGGAGCAAGAGAACGTGGCTGTTCCTGTGCTACAGGTGAGACCACCAGAGCTACTCTGAAATAAAGCCACGTCCCCAAAGCATCTAAATATCCACACAACTCTTCCTGCTCTGCTACTTCCTGGCACCATATAAGAAGGTGGAGTTCAAAAAACTGCTGTCCATCTGGGAATACACTTTATGTGTACAATACACTTCTTTCTACACATTATTTTATCCAGCACCAGGACAAGGTTCTGCTTGCAGAGATTGCTATCAGATTTTTGTCCCAGAGAAACTGGTGTCCCCTGTTCTCCTTTCAAACTTCCATCTCTATCTTCTGTAATGGTGAAGAGGTGAGGTGTGAGAACCTGCCAGTCCTCTTCCCCAGTACAGAACCCCCACAAGCTCTCTGCCTCTCAGCTCACACGCCCCTGCCAGTTTGGGGAGGTGCTGATGGTACTCTGCATGCCAAGTGTGCTGTCATGAGTGACTCTTCAGACCGTTGGCCAGCTGCTTGGCTTTACCTTGGGCAGCTCCAATGCACACCCAATGGCCACAGGTTTGATAATATCTGAACTAGGTGTCCCTCACTCCGAGCTAAGGAGAAGGAGAAGGCAGGACTAATGACTGCCTGCAGGAATTATTCAGAACACATTGGCATTCCAGAGAGAAACATGTCAGGCAGCTGAGATCGAGAAAGAATATAAATATTCCCTTATTTATTCACAGACTATTTGCTCATTCTTCCAACACTGAAGCACATGAGACAGAGAAATGCATTCTATACCTGACATAAATAATTTCTATTTCTTAAAGTGCCTCTTTCCCTGCAAACACTAAGGCAAATACACTAAGAGAAGTTAAATCCATTATCATAAACTTTATTAGAAAGAGGTCCTGACCTCTCGGGATGGGACCCTTTTAAATATAGTTGAAAATATATACTGGTTTGGCACTTCTTACCAACCAACATCAGAAGTGAATTTATGCCTCAGTTAGTTCAAACATTGGACAGAGAATGAGGCAGGGCTGCATGATGAAGATAAAATCCTGGCTTGGCTGAAGCTAATGGCAACGTGCCCATCACTCCCAGGGAGCTCCCCGCTCCCGGAATCGCAGCGGAAGCCGAGGAGCTCCTTCCTGGGGATGCTGTGCAGCGTGTGAACAGCACCCTGGTGCTCAGCCCTCATTCACCACAGGCCTTCGGGACACATGAGGAGAAGGAAAAGCTTTGAGAAGATGAGAAGTATTTTCTTAGTTATGCATTACAGTGCCATTTGGGAAAGTCATGCTCGCTGCCTGTCTCAAACTCCCTGTGTGAACTTGGGACGCTCACTTAATGCCTTTTCCCAGGGTCTGTACTTGTAAAACGCTCAGGAAAGGCAGCAGTTCCCTGCACAGCAGTGCACTGGTGGTGAGTCAGCAAAGAATGGCATCCAGCAGAATGGAATTAAACCAGGATGAGGACTAGACAGTCCTGCTGGAAATCTTCTCACCTGAGTTTAGCCAGCAACAAAAGAACTGCTTTCTGGTCCCCAACACACAAAAGTATTCAAAGCCTCTAAAGTTGCTCTTTCAGCTGCTGGCTCAGGGTGCAGCACTGAGTTCCTTGGATCAAGTCACAAACTTGGCATGGAAACAACACGATGGGGCCACATAATAAAACTAAACTTGTGTTCTCTGTGCACAAAATTCTAGCTGAAGAAACCTCAACTTTCCCCTCCTTGTTCTGGAGGGCCTAGCTTTGCACCTTAATGGTCTTGAAGATGAAAAAGGTGTCTTTATTTTTGTTTTCACCAGAGAATTGTTTTTAAAATTGCACTTTTCACATGTGAAGGTTTTTAGTAGCATGACCTCCATTATTAATCGGAACAGAATGCAAAACATCTTAAAGCAATCCTTCTAAATAGCAATGTTTATGTATTCAAAGAAGCAATTAGGGAGGCTCTGGGTTCTAAAAGCACTGAATACTATTTCTAGTTAAATGCAAGGACATTCATTACAACTGTCATTGTCTCAGGAAGGACTGGAGCAACAAACCTATTCTGTGCTTATTCCCAAAGTCACCTCTCAGCCCTGCAGTCCTTGGCTCCCCTCCAGCCTCTCCCCAAAACTACAAACACCCAGGTGTCTCTGGGCCATCACAAGAACATTCACTGAACTTCCCTGTTTATGATTTTATCTCCACCTAATTACAGCTGAAATTACATAATAAGGTTTGTGCTCCTGTTCAAGTCTGATATATTTAATAGATTTTTCAATATTGGTTTATCCAGCCATGTCAAAATGACAGCCCCACTTACTGTTAATCAGAGGTTGTGTGTGAGCATCAGCGCTAAGCTCTGCACAGCTCAATGGAATTATCAGAGCTGCGAGACACCGTCGATATGTTTTGATCTCTGTGTCAAATGAATTTGGTTACTTGTTAATTTTTTCCCTTTATGTTTCACTGCTGTTTAATTGTTTTGTCATCTGTGTGTACTGTGCTCTGTCTAATTGCAATATTGGATGTTCAGGCAAATCAGAGGGCACGGTGTGACATTCATTGTCACTGAAAATCAGGTATTTTCTTGTTACCTACACACCAGCAGCACCGTGTGTGTATGCCTGGAAAGCCCAGCTCCAGCTTCCAAGGAGCTGTTAAAAATCATTCTGACAGTTCTCCAGCATCACTCAGCTACTAAAAAATATGATTAAACAACCCACAGGGCTTTGGCATTCAATGGTGAGAACTACCTAAACCAATTCAATCACTATTTAGCCAGCCTGAGAACTCCACTGTGCATATAAGTCAGAGGTACAGTGGACAAGAACTGAGGTCTTGTACAGAGCTCACCAAGCCCACCTCTCCCTGCTCAAAACACAGGATCAGACACATGGGGCTGGAAGGAATCTCCCCTTCCCAAGCCCAACTGCCTGCAGCCCATGAGTGCTGCCCAGCTGTAGCATCCCCCAAACAGCAGTCCTTGACGTCTTAGAAATAAGGGATGACCAGCATGGAAAATCCTCTGACCCACTCATTAAATGTTATTGCCTATTCTAATTGCACCAAACCAATTCCCATTCTCCATGGACTTCAATTATAGCATAATGATCTCCCTAAGGAACCCACATACAGTGTAAGTCCTGAGAGCAGTGCCATGGGGTGACTATAATTTTTCCATCTCAAAATTAAAACTCTCCAGCAAAGCTGACTTTGTTTTAAATGAGTGATTTTTTTTCTATTGACATAGAACCATGGAATCACAGAATTGGTGAGGTTGGAAAACACCTCTCATACCATCAAGTCCAACTGTTCCTTCTAGCACTGCCAAGCCCAGCAATAACCCACGTCCCCAAGTGCCACATTTAGATGTCTTGTACATGATACTTATAAAGGCCACCATGAGAAAGCTAAATCAGGCCTGCATTTAGATCCCTGTTTTATCAAAATTCAACATGTAGAAATGGAGTCAGAGCTGGTAGCACAGAGGTCCAGCCACCCAGC
Source organism: Toxostoma redivivum (assembly GCA_013397375.1). NCBI lineage: Eukaryota > Metazoa > Chordata > Aves > Passeriformes > Mimidae > Toxostoma > Toxostoma redivivum. The sequence goes on from VXBI01006790.1 coordinate 811,794, forward strand.
ATGCAGGAGTCAGCACCTGGATGCAAACACCATTGGCATTTTCATCCCAATAATCCAAATTGGGGCCATCACACAATATATTAGAATTTAAGATAAACAAACCAGCTTCCAGTGGAGGAAGCTGAAGACAAAGCAGCTGAAAGACACTCCTGTTTGATATGTGTCATTGTCAGAATCTTTGAGAAGTGTCAGGCAATCCAACACACAGTCCATCTGTCATGAGACTCTCTTTGGACTGACTGACAGATCATACAAAACACTTGCAGTTAACTTGGGTCTAAAATATCATCAGTGCATTCTTAAAACTCACTTCTATGGTCCACCTTGCTTAGCATGGCTAATAGTGTTAGAGAACCAAATACTTACATGTATATAAGGATATACTTATATACATCTCCCTGATAACCAAATGAAATCACAATTTGAATGTAATATCTAAATGTATCTGAAAGGCCAAAGCAGGCAGTTGGGGTCAATTACCAGAAACACAACAATAATTTTATTTACTTCTCTAGGTCTGAGAAGTAGGATGCTTCCTGGGGCAAAAGAGCCAAGAAATTAGTCAGATGGATTTGGGGGTTGCATGTTTTCTTCCCTAATTCCAATAATCAGCATATCCATTACCCTAACATCTGGTTTTCAAATGTTCCCTGAACACACAAAATAATTTTCTCACATGTTGCAACCCAAACAAGCCTTTCTCTCACAACCCACTCCAGCAAAAATCTGTGAGTCCAGCAAAAGCCAGAGTTGAAGGATCATGTTCAGAAAGTTCACTAGGAGCTTGCTAGGCTGTCCTGCAGCCACCCAGGCTTTCAAACAAGTTGGTCTCAGAGTAAATGCAGATATTTAGAATTCAGGGAATGCCATGAGGCTATTTATGGGAATAACACCAACAACATGAATAAACAGGACCAGATTTCAGACGAGGAAAACTAAATTACATTTTAATTGAGCAACTTCTGCCATGATCTTCCAAAATCATGGTGGGAGGAGGGGAGCTCAACTTGAACTGCCCTTAAAAAGCCTCAGTTCTTGGAAAATTTTGATCTGGACTCTGTGAGATTTGAGCCCAGCCACCAGTGCTCAAACTGGACAGTTCAAAACAAAGAGACACTTCTTAAACCACCAGCCCTGAGACTCTACTCCAAGAGCTTCATTCTTATGCATGGCTCAGCTGAAGCCAAATCCCAAACTGTTATCAGCAGCTCTCACAAGGTTTTGCTGTTTTGCTAAACCACCCTTTAGACTCTTCCTCCAGCCCATCAAGCAGTATCTCAGAGCCACATTTGGGGCTCAGCTCTGCACTACACACCACAGCAATACCCCCACCAGTGTGCCTGGATGCCAAACAAAAAACCAAACCCCCTGGTGCCCCCTACTACTGCTGCAGAGAACTTTGAGGGAACATGAGCTCCTGTGATGGTGTCATGGTTATCAGCTCCTTGCTGGATGCTGATAGCGTGGTTTGGGCTCCTCACAGAGCTCTGTGTGCTGGGCTGCCTCACTTGGGGCTCATTTTGCAAGGGCTGCTGCAAAGCACAGGGGGGGTGGGCTGTGCACAGCCAGCTCAGCTTAACCCTTCCCTGCCTCACTGCCAGCAACCACACTCACCTGAGACAAACACTCTTCTCTCCCAGGTGAACGTTTCTGTTTTCCCCCTGAACAAAACAGGAGGCAGCTGCTCTGATAGGAAGCAATTTTGCTGGCTGCTGAAGTGGAATCTGTGTGCACACTGCAGCCAGGGAATCAATCAATCATAGAATCCCAGAAAGGTTTGGGTTGGGAGTAACCATAAAGCCCACCCTGTTCCACTCCTTGCCATGGGCAGGGACACCTTCCACTGTCCCAGGGTGCTCCAAGTGCTGTCCAACCTGGTCTTGGACAATTCCAGGGATCCAGGGGCAGCCACAGCTGCTCTGGGCACCCTGTGCCAGCCCTGCCCACCCTCTCAGGGAAGAATTTCATTCCAATACCCCACCTACCCCTGCCCTCTGGCAGTGGGAAGCCATTCCCACTTGTCCTGTCACTTGAGGCCCTTGTAAAAAGTCTCTCTCCGTCTTTCTCACAGGCTCCCTTAAGGCACTGGAAGGCAAAAATTAGGTCACCCTGAAGCTTCTCTTCTCCAGGCTGAACAATCTCGAATCTCTCAGCCTTTCCTCCTAGCAGAGGAACTCAGGAATAAAACTGTTACCTACATGCCACTCTGTGGAGCAAAGCACACACCAAATATTGCTAAATCTCCCCAGATCCAGGTGTAAAGCCAGCTTGTAGCAAATCTGTGCTAAATCCTAACACCTCTCCTGTTCCCTTCTCTCTGTAGGAAATCCTGCAGCTGAAAACTGTCACCCTCACCTGCCCTGTCCTGTGAGTGCCAACCAGAGGCACTGACAGGCCAGCTCTGCACCCCGGGGTCCCTCAGCACCCCAGCTCACAAACCCAGCCTATGCCCTGCCAGCATGGCAGGAGATCACTGGGCATGGCAGGGCAGGTTTGGGGCCAAGGCCACTTGCAGCCACCAGCAGCTGCTGCTGGAGGACAGCACACAGGGGCTGCTCCCAGCCCAACAATGTCAATAGCATTCTTCTGCTTGGCATGAACAGATGTGGGCTCAGCTGTTACACACACAGGTCAATACAATAGCAATAATTCCAGGTGCAGCTGAGCGTGGTCCTGTGCTACTAAGAGGTGTATTCTGAAGAGCACAGCAACTTCCTCCCCCTGGGAGGCCATGGGGTAGATGTGAACCCACAGTACCCCAGCAAATACTGTTTTACTGTGCTCCACAAGGACAGAAAGATTCAAACAAGTTGCCTGAAGGGACTCAGTAGGTGACCAGTGGTGTCAGGCAAGTTCAGCTGTGCCTCTTCCTTCTCTTGCTCGAGAAGCCCAAGACACACAGGCTCCCATCCCAGGAGCAAGGCCAGGATTAAACATTCCTGTGTGCTTCTGAATCAAAAGGCAGCCACAGCCCCTTTTTTGTTACTTGGCCTTGTTTTTATTGGGGCCCTTGTAGGATTTCTCAGAAGATTTAAAACAAAAAATGTTCACTGAACTTCCTTTTTCCACTGGCTCTTTTGTATTTAATTTAAGGGTTTACCTATTTGTATTTCAAATGGAATTTGAAATGAACACGACTGTATTTAATTCCTTGTTATTACACTGGGAAGATCAAGGGACATCACTGCAGCTCTTGGAGCAGGTTTGCTACCAAGCCAGACAGCACGGGCTCATAGTGCTCCTAAAGCTCACAGCAGCCACCCAGGACTGCTGCTCAGCACAAGAGAAGGGTCTGGAGATGTGCAAGGAAGGGAGGGAGATGGGACACAGAGTTGCAGATGTTGCAAAGCAGCATTTAAAAGATTTTCATTGTCAGAAGTGGTACCCACCACCATTTCCTTGGTTTTCCAACTAAGACAGATCCCACACATTCATATACCTCATGTGCCAGATGCATCCTGGGCTTCCCAATGACCATCACAACTCTGCTTCCTCAAAAAAAATTTGTTCCCTTTGGAATAAATCTGATGTTGCAGGAAATGAGGCAGCCCAAATCCAGGCATCACTTGTGACAAAAGACTGCCAAGGCTCCAAGAGCAGCATGGCCTGGCTAAGAGACAATTTTTGCAACTTAACTGGTTATTTCTATTTGTTCTCCTACCATCTCCTCACCATATCCAAACTGCAATAGGCAATGGCCAGCTGCCCATACCAGTGCCACTGGCAAACACGTCTCAGAGCTCTAATTACTGCCACTGGTGGAAAAGGGCTGTCAAACCTAATCCTGGCAAACACTGGGGTACATCAACCTGAGCTTTATCCTGCCCCTCAATGCCCTGGGTGGGAATTTCTGCTGTCTTTATATGTGGGGCTATGGTAGCACAGCTGGTGGCAGCGAGGATTCCTTCCTGCTCAGTCAGTAACAGGTTTTACAATTCACTGTTAGGTGTTGCCCTAACAGGACTCTTAGTTTTCCTCCATAAATAATCCCTCCACTGTATCACTAAGGGCCACAGCATGGGCAGGACAGGGTATCCCAACTCAAGAGTAACTTAGAGATAAAATCCAGGCCCAAGACAAAAGTCAGCAACAAAAAGTTTGCCTAGGTATTTTAATTTCCAAACAGTGTTTGGATTTTTATAAGTTGGTCTTGTAAGAGGGGGTTGTCTGTCTCATTCACCTGGCAGAAGAGCTGCATACATTTTAGAGGCTGAACAGCCACATACAGGTACCTTTCTTCATTTACATACATAAATAAAACATACCAGAAACTGAAAAGTAAAATATATATGTAGCCTCTTCCCTGCAGAGTTTATTTTTAAATCTAAGCTTTTGCTTTCTTAATACTAGAATGCAGAACAACATCTAGGACCTTTAGGGTTAGAGGAAGCACTAAAAAAAGCAACCAGTAATAAACCAAAATCTATTTTATAAAGTGTGCTTGAGTGCTGAGATGCTGAGTTAGTAACAAAACATTCCTGCTGACCGTGGTTCCCCATTCCCACTTTCCCCAAGTCCATTAGACACAGCACACACAGGCAGTGGTTACTCACAGAGATCTCCCTGCTCTGCTCAGTGGGATGCAATATCCACCTCTTTGGAAGCTGTTCAGGTTCTGGGGCAACACAAACATTCCTCCTCACCCTTCTTTGCAAACCATCCCCAGGAATTCAAATGGCTTTGATGACCAGCACCCATTTGCTGTAATTAGGGAAATACCAGCTCCTTCCAAAACTTTCTACAGATCATAACCTGTGAACTGAGAATCACAGGCAAAAAAGAAAATCTGTGATGTGGTTTGAAAACAAACCCCAGATCAACCAAGTCCCTTCACCAGAAACCTTTCTCTCCCTCCAGCATGACTAAAGGCTCTTCACACCTTAGAAGACTGGGACAGAAGTGAGAAAAATCGGCTCTTTACCCACAGAAATTTCTTAGATAACAACATGTGATCTATAAGCAGGGAAGGCTTTTGTCTTCAAGGCAGCCTCATGCCTTCTGGCCCAAATTTCTTGTGAGGTCAGGGAATCGCTGTAAACCCAACCTGTTCCCAAAGCAGGGCCTGAGCCATCAGTGGGGAAATGCTGTGACACACACTGGAGTGGCTGTGAGCCACGGGCCACCCTGAGCCCAGGGACCAGACAGAACCCCCCAGCCACCCTGAGCCCAAATCCACCCTGAGCCCACGGACCAGACAGAACCCCCCAGCCACCCTGAGCCCAAATCCACCCTGAGCCCACGGACCAGACAGAACCCCCCAACCACCCTGAGCCCCTGGGCCACCCTGAGCCCATGGACCACCCTGAGCCCAAATCCACCCTGAGCCCCAGGGCCAGCCCGAGCTGCTGCCTCCAAGCTGTCCTTGGAGCACCAGGTGTCCTGAGACACCCCTGGCAGGAGCAGGGAGCGTCAGGGGACACAGAGACCTTGGACCAGAGCCATCGTTCCTCTCTGTGTGCCATGAAGTGGTGACAGACAGGGACATCAGGGGCAATCCTGGCCACTCTCATTGCCCTGCCCAGCCCCAGATGTTGCTGGCCCTGCAACCCTGGGCAGAACCTCTGCTTCTCCAGCCCTGGGAACCTGCTTCACAAGTTGCTGCATCTCAAAGCCAGAATGATGCCTGAAAGAGCTGTGCCTGCCCCATGCTGGCTCAATCCCTGGCAGTGCCTGCAGGCCATGCTGCACCCAGGGCTGTGTCCTGGCACGGACCTGCAGCAAAGCCTCAATATGTGCTCAAGGAAAGGAAAAGAAAATACAGAAGCAAGAGCAACAGCACTTCTGACCTCCTCCCCTCACCCCAGTGACACTGGATCACCCACACCTTCAGCCCAGCTGTCACTAGCTGCCAAGGAACACCATAAATGAAATATAACTTCAGAGGTGGCACTGAAAGACAGACTGAACTAGGAGACTGGTTTTAACCCACTCCCCCCATGACACAGAGCTGTAGGACTGCACCTGGTCCCACAGGAGGACAAGCAAGTCCTGATGCCAAGTGAAAGAAGGGAAGAAGGGAAAGAGGCTCAAGTGATTATGCAAATCAAACTGAAATTGAAATTTCAGCCTAACCTGCTGAGAAGAAACTCACAAACTAGGGCAATTAGAAGAAGCAATTATTACTGGATATAAATAAGAGAAATAATTTCATTTCTCATTGAAGCTATAAGGGCTTTGGGACCCTTTGCGACAGAGCCAGCAGTTTCCAGTAACACAGGGGGTGGCTATTGCTCCTCCTCTACAGTAATGGCACGTGTCTTATTCCCACAAGGAAAGATAAACCAGCCCATCTGTTTTCACCATGGAGCACAGTTTTACCTTTGTGGCCCCAAAGACCTCAGCTGAGATGTTCAACATATGCTGTTGCTGCCATGCCAAATCACTGGGACAAAAACCCCAAAACAAGCCCCCTTTTTGGCACCTTCTAATATTCAGGGAAATGGACTGTATGGGGAATTTAAGATGACTGAAGGTTTCATGCAGCCCCTCGTGAGAAATTATGACCTATTTCCTTCCTTTGATTGTATATCCTTCCTGAACTGACTTTTGGATCATTCAATATTAAAAATGCATTGCCCTATAAATAGGCAGGGTAAAGAAACATTCCTTGCACTTTAAATCACTGTGCTTGAGATTACATTCAAGCCTTATTACTCTAAAGAGACCTGGGATCTTCTTCTAAATGACTGAATTGGGGCAGACATTTTTCTGACAAGATCCTGAAAGTATTCAAGTCCATCCAGGCAGCAATGTCTGGCTTTTGTTCGAAAGAAGAGATTTCTTGTTCTCAGCAATGCTAGAAAAGCAATGTCATGTCATGTTTACTACTTCCCCTCTATTGACTTCTGCAGCTGGTGAATTTTTTATGACAGAAATTACAAATATTTAGCCTGCTGATGGCAGGATGAGCCAAGTATTCCCAAGGCTCATGCACACCAGCATCCTTTGTCTCCTGGTTCAGCTGCCCATGTCAGATCTGCTTACATCCTTGCATGTGCCAGCACAGTGATGGGAAGATGCACGTCAGCCATCCATGCCAGGGACTGAGGAGTTGCACCACAGCCTCTCCTGCCCTCTGTGCATGTCCCCTGGCACAGCAGGGCAGGGAGGCTGTGACAGAGACAGGCCATAGGTGACAATGTGCAGACCCAGAACAGTGCTCACCAAGAGACTTCTGGGCTGGCCAAGTACAGGTAAAGCTGCAAATCCTCACCTTGGAGATGCCTCAGGACAGGGAAGAGCATCAGCTGTAGGGTGCCAACAGTGGCTGTGGTTTGCCTGTCTCCCTGGACTCCTCCAGCACAGAACACCCCCAATGCAAGTGCTGAGTTTCAGTTTAAGTAAATGTCATAAAACAGAAGTTCTTCGGATTTTGTTAGGAATGTTCTCTTTTTGCCCACATACTCTCTGCATGAGGCACCACACCATATGAGTTGAGCAACTATTATTTTTAATTCCTCCATGACAGCTGTTGTTTATTACTAATTGAAACACTTTTTGTCTAGATAAAAATATCTGTGTGGTTTGCATTGTGGGGAGAGCATCCCCCACACTGGCACAGAGGCCATGGTTGTGGAAATGTGATGACAGGGAGAATTTATGTATCTGCAGAGGCTTGAATCAGCCAGCCCTGGCAGCAGAAGGTGCAGGGGCTGTGGAGATGCAGCTGAGAGCCCAGCAAGGGCACACACTGGGGGTGCCTGAGCAGCCCCCCAGGATGAAACCTGTGCCAGTGCATCTTCACTGTTAGCAGCATCCACTTTGGACAGATCAGTGTGGGATGGACATTTCAGCATCCTCTGGGGCTGGAACACGTGGTGGAGGAGTTGTGTCAGGGAAATGTGTTTGTTCAAGAGGAGAGTCTGAGGGAGCTTTCTTAGAGCCTTCACCCCATAGCACAGAGTGTGGAGCAGATGGGGACAGGCTCCAGAGCAGCAGAGCACAAGGACAAGCACACTGCAGAATGAGCCACTGCAATATCAGAAAACAATTTTCACCATGACAGTAATCCAGCACTGAGAGGCCAAGGAATTGGCACCTTGGATGTGTTCAAAACTCAGAGGGGTGTGACCCTGAGCAAGTCAATCTAAACCTGAGCTTGGCCTTCTTTAAGGAGAGGGGTTGGACCAAAGGACCTGCAGCACAGCTTCCACATGGATCAAAGACCCTTCTAACCCTCACTATTCAGTGATTCAAATCATGCTTCAGCTCAACTTCAGACATCAAAATGATCAAATTTTAGTATTTGGTCATGAAACACTTTGACATAGGAAAGCAGGGGGCTCAGACCATACTAAATAGCAGCTGCCCTTATTGATTCAACAAATAATCATGTGTATCTAAATATACACATTTTAGAAATATAAATAAATGCATTAGCTATGTATCAAATCACACCACATTATGCCAGCTCAATAATATGATCATTCAGTAGGCTATGAAATGCAAAAATAACATGGGAGAAAGGCACACGCACAAAACTACCCTGCAAAATTCCCCAGCTAAATTCTGACATTTTCTAGATCTACATTCTTTTTCCTAAAATGTTTCTCCATGGAAATTATATGGGAATTGACACATTTTTCTAAACATTTAATTTGTATCAAATACTTAGTTTTATTTTTAATCAAATAGGTTTTGGTAAAACATTTTTCCAGCTCTGCTTGTAACACCCTTCCTGCTCCTGCAGGAAAAAAAATAAAAGGCTCTGGGTTTTGCTGGCACCCATTTTGTTACTGCAAGAGGTATATATGAGATATAATATATATATATAGTCCCATATATATAGGGCAGCTCCAGATGGAGCAGTGGCCATCCCAGTAACTCCAGGTGATGCTCCCACCTCTCAGCCCATGGCAGACACCAGAGCACTGCCAGAGCCAGCCTGGCTCCTGTGCAGCTCCCCAGAGGGGTAAGCACAGCTCAGGGACACTGGACTCGCTCATGAAAGATTTATCTACTCCATTTCCCTGCCAGCAGTTCATCTACATTATTGTACAAGCTGTACTGAATTACAGCACAAGAGTGGAAAACATACCATGTCAGATGTGGAGCTGGTATATAAATCCATACGTTTCCCTGGAAGCCAAACTGCCATGCTGCTTTACACTAATGAGGCAGTTAGCCTGGACTTTTAATCCTGATATCTCACTATTTTCCAAACTATCTAAGCAGCAGAATCTCCTGGTTACAGATGCAGTGTCCTATAGGTTGCAAATTGGAAAAGGATGACATGTCAGTGAAGATCTCTTCCAGCACTTTTGCCATACATAATCCTTTCAACTCTTTCCAGTGTTTGGCTTTTTTAGGACTGAATGACTTGAGAAAACTCACAGTGTTTAAACCACTGCACACAAATAAATCACTGGGCTGTCTTCTCTTTCCCAACTCATTATATACAAATGTAATTTTTAAAGAGAAAATCTCATCAGCCCAAGGATTCAGTGACTTAGAAACCATTTACAAGTGGTAAAAACTGACCCAATGTCTGTTTCTCCCAAAGCCAGTCCCTGGCAGCACTGCAGCATCCCTGCACTCTGTGTCTGTGTGACAGCTTATTCCCTCTGATGCTGACATTCAGCACTGGATATAACTCAAGTGGAGATAGGGGAGATCTGTCAGCCAGGCCAGCCTCCCCACCAAAGCTCCCAGCTCCCAGGGCTGCAGCTGCAGAGTCTCAGCCTGCTCGGGAAATGAAGGTGGCTGCAAACCCATAGAGATGTGAGATACATCACAATGAGAGCCATCATTTCTGAGAGACCATGATAAGCAACAGGCTCGCGTCTCAGTGACCCAGTGGGCAGAAAACCGATTTTATACATACATATTTAACTCTGTCCAAGCACCTACATGCATGTGTAAATAAGCACCTTTTACACGTGACATTTCCCCACAGAGGCTCACAAAGGACCTCTCCATCCTTCTGCCTCCCCCACCTCCATGCTCTGGCCTCCCCTGGCTCCATCCTCCCCTTTCTGTTTGCCATCTGGTACCCATCAAAGGCAGTTAGACCATGACACATGTGTGCTCACCAAATCCTTTAAACCTAACTAGAGCACTGTTTTGTTTCCTCTTCATCAGAAACCACAAGGAACCCTTATTCAGTACATCTGGACCTTCTAATAGGGTAACAGCCTGATTGTGCCAACTCTGCTTTCTGTCTGACTCCATCTTAATCATTCACAAATCACAAAAGGATTGGGAGAGGAGAGAGTCAGCACAGCAGCACCACAAGGATGGCAGCTGAGAACAAAACAGTGGCCACAGATAGTGTTTGGATGAGTGCTGGTGCACAGCAAACCAGGATATATAACATTCTTATTTCTACACACGTCCCAATGCTCAAATTTGTTGGTCCCTTGTCTGGTGACTGGTGTTGCCAGCAAAGCTCCCAGGTTTGCAGTTTGCTATGGAAAATCAGCCTGATACTTCCTACATGAAGGTGCTACAAGGACAGAAGTGCAACTGGCTGCAGGAACCTGTGCTCAGATGAGATGCTACATTCCCAGGGAAATGTAAGGAAATGCAAATAGCTCCTCCCAGCTTTAATCAGCACATTCATTTAGTGCCCTGCTGGTAATGCCAGGGACTTCATTGCAAAGGTTTCCACAACTAGCTTTTTCTTTACTCCAGCTACTCTTTTTTAAACTACCTTTCCAGGAATCATGTGGTCTGGGACTCTCAGCTTCCAATAAAAAGAATTTCTAAACATCAGAGAAGAACTTGAAAATGTAACCTAGTGACAGATTTAAAGTCCTCTCCTTCCTTCCTTCCTTCCATTTGGATAGTTATTAAAGTGGCATCACACCGTTATGTGGGGCTCAGCTCCTGAGTTTTACAGGGCTAGAAACACTGTAAGTCAAAGAGCTGATCCCAAGGATTACCTCCAGTTATCCCTGAGCCAGCAGGGAGAAAGAACCCCAGCACTGCACAGCACAAGCTCAGCGCTGTCAAAGCCATGCAGGAATACAGAATAAGGAGCAGCACTGCATTATCATTGCACTGAAAAGATCCCCAGGTTTTCCTTCCCTCCATCTGCTCCACTCTACCTTCAGCCCCTTGTACACACAACAGGAACTCATTGCACAGATTGCCTGTGGAGCAGCAATATAACACAGCTTGTACATCAACACAGCCCTCTCCCACTTTCCTCTGATCCCCAGACCAACACAAAAGGCAGAATAAATGTCTGAAGATAACCCAGAGCTGCTGCTCCCCATGGGCAGGTGTTCAGCTTCCCACCCTGTGGCTGTCCTCTTCATTCCTAAAATGGCCACTTTCTCCTCCAGGCACACACACACACAAGGATGGGTGGGTTTGATGCTTGACCAAAATAGGCCAATAAAGACAAGACATTAATCTGTCTGAGAAATAGAGGGAGGAGAAAAAAAAAAAGCTCAACAAAACAGAGGAGGGGGTCTTGACTTCCTGCCAGGAGCTTGAGGACTTGTATTTATTTATGCTTTTCATGGGAAAGCCGTTCAGAGGCAGTAATCCATGACATCTGGCAAAAGAGTAGGAAAGGACCTTTACTGCAAGTTGACTGATATTAAATGCAAAAGAAAAGGAGGGGAAAAAGCTCTAATTGCTGGTTCTGCAAGCAATTGCAGCTGACAGGAGACCTCAGCAGGCTCTGTATGCACATTCCAGGCTGGGCCATGGGAGTGCCCCACCACAGCACTGAACACTGCCCTGGGCACGTGGAGCGTGGTGACTCCACAGCCTGGCTGCAGAGTCAGGACAGAAAGCAAAGCCAGAGGGAGCAGATGAAGAAATGGCACAACAGTCTGTCTGAACTTCTGACTGCAGGGCTGGGAGCACACCTGAAATTCCCCAGCTCAGGGAGAGCCTTTGAACAGGCTGAACTTCCCCCTGGCAGCTCGGGCTCGTCACCAACCCATCTCTCCTAGCCTCCACGTGGGACTCTGGTTTCTGATACAAAGCAAATAAACACGAGGTATTTCTTTTTCAAACAATAGGATGAGCTGAAGTGGTGTGCAGCTCTGCAGGGCCAGATACACATCAACTCAAAGTCTGAAATTAATATGGAAAGTGATGCATAACAGGAGGAGACAAAACAAGCCTATTCATGCTACTCCATGTCAAGCCATCTTATAGCTGTTTTGGATCCAAATCCTCTCTTCTTTTCCAAAACCACAAAGAAAAGCAAACAGATGTCAGCCATTGCAGATCTGCAAAGAAATGAACTGAACAGCCCATAATAGCAGTGTTTTTCTTGAGCTCTTTGCAGCGAGGGCTAGGCAGGCATTTGTGGGAGCCCTGCTGTGTGTGTCGGGGCTGCCGTGGTCGTGGGGCTGAGCCAAGGCCATGCCTGATCCATCTGGGACCAGGCACAGTCCCACGCCCAAGCTCCAAGGCTTCCAGCACATTATTTCCTGTGGAGACACTATGGGATGGGAAAAGACACCCTGTCAACAGGCAATCTAGAAAAATACAAGTATTTCAGAGTTAAGGAGTGATTTCAAAAGCACATACAGGGCTCAACCCTGGAAACTCCATTTTCAAAAGCTGCTTTGAAGCATGACAGCTTAGGCACCGCTGAAAGTCAGTGAGGGAGACAGAACCCAAATTGCTTTACAAAACCTTATCCATATGCAATTAACATCATTGTGAAATACTTTTGATTTTAGTCTTTTTAAAATATGCTGGGTATAGATATTATAGCACTAGAGCCCATCACTCCCTTCAGTGATTTAAGAGATACCGATTTCTAAAAAGCAAATCTAAATATTGAGTGTGTTCAGAAACTCTTTGGTTATACACAAAAGGATTCTCTATTATTGAGTTATTCCCTTCTTCTCTCATCTATCTCATGGCAAATTTTGGGCTGCTAAGGGCTACTCTTGAAGACCAATCCACAAGTGCAGCCTGTGTGGTGTGAATATCCGGGGAATCTGAATTCTGGCTGCTTCTAGAACAAGTGTGAGCAGCACTATTTCACTCAGATTCTGCATTTCCCTGCCCTGTGCTGTTCCTGATTTTCCTGCATTTGTCACCATGGCATGGCAGGAGCTGTCACCAGCCAAGGCTGCCACACTCAGCTATGCACGGCAGGGATGGGCCAAGGGAAGCTGCCATGTGACATGGCAGGGGACAATGGGAACAGCCAGACCCAGCTATCACCGTGTGCCACAGAGCTTTCAGGTCTGCTTGACAGAAATTAAGGGCAGAGAGCTGTGTCAGGAGCTGCTATCCCCCAGGAACCCCCGATTCCAGGCAGGGTTACAGCCCAGCCCTGCTGCACCAGCCCAGCTCCCTCCTGCAGGCAGGTCCCCACACACACACTCAGCTGCAGGGGTTACAGAAGAACTAAAGTGAGCCATGGCTGGATTTTATTTCTTTTGCCTACACCAGAACAATTACCTATTGTTTGCCTCAAAATGCATTCAGGGAAGTCAGGAGACTGAAGGAGACAGTCTTGTAGAAACCACTTCTTCATTAACAGCCATGGGAGCTAAGTACCCATTTAAACCATGTTTGCTGTTCAAGTCTTCTCCTTTTAAGAGGATGTACATCTCTGTATTACTCAAATTACTAGGATTACCTCGTTTAAAAAAATATAAATCCAAGACTACCATTTTTCACATACCCTTCCCCTGCATAACTTACTTTAATTTGTAATTTACAACTATAAAACATAATCTTACATTAGAATTTGCATAAAAGCAAGCAGACCTGCCGCAAGATATTAAATTTTAAATTTGCATGCCAGGTTGGCCAAGGACTATTACTCTATCCAAGAAGTTCCTGCCTGTAAATTTGAGAGCTAGTACGTGTAATGAGAGCAGAATTTGTACACCTGAGTGAAAGGAAGCTGATTAAAAGGCTTTGGTGTGGCTGTTACAGAGCAAGGATACAGGCTGCACATGCAGAGAGCAGGGCTGCTGCACACCAGTGTGCCACCCGATCCACCATTGTGTGGCCAGGGCTGGCCCACACAAGCAGTCTAAAAAAAAAAATAATAATAAAAAAATTTAAACCACACTGCTAATAAAGATTTACAGCATGTTGCAGGCTGGAAAAGCTCAACATGAAACCACTGGTAAAATTTTCTTCCTATTTCCAGCTTCTGCCTGTCAAATGAACAGGCAGGGCTGCCTTAGCACTGGGCACTGCTGCCTTTTCCACACTGCAGTCCTGGTTTGTCATTCCAGCTTTGTTGAGTAGGCTGTGTCCTGGCCAGAGCCGTGTGCTCACAACTGGGGGCTGCTGGTGAGATGTGACAGAGCAACTGCACGAGGAGAGGAACAAACAGGGCCTGAGCACTGCCATTGCTGGGGTGTCAAACCAATGTCACATGAAAGCCTCCCCCTCAAAGCCCACCAGACAGCAAACATGGCCCATCACAATTCCTGTTCTGTCCTGCCTGGGGTCAAAACCTACTACAGCATGCCACTGGAGAGCTTCCATCTCCTGCCGGCCACCCACAAGGCTGGAAGGAAACCAGAGCCAGGGCAGAGGCTGAGCAGATTACAGATGTTGTATTCCAGCCCTTCCCTTGGGGTCTCACAGGTACAGCCAGGCTGGGGCACTGAGCAGCACGTTTGAGAAGTGTGAAACCTGAAGGGTTTCAGCCCTGAGCTGCAGGAGAGCCCCCTTCCCTCCGTGCCCAGAGCTGCTGCTGCTGAGCCCAGCCCTGCAGAGCTCAGGGCTCTGTCCCCACAGCCCTCTGCACCCCTCACTCCTCCCTGTGCCTGAACGCTGCTCTCTGAGCACCTCTCCTCTGGGATCAAAAGGGACGAGCAATCACTGCCACGACAGGCACTGCTTTGTTCTCACCAGCCTGGTTCTTGCTGCCAGACTCCCTTTGCTGGTATCTCCAGACTTCACTCCGTGCCTCTGTCACCACATCTTCTGTACTCAGCTGTCACACACACCTCGTTCTGCTACCAGCTACCTACTTTCTAAAACTTTGTTAGCTCAGTTGCACACTCCAGACTTCCATTAAGTTGTCTTTGCCACAAAGAAAACACAGGCTTAACAATCCTCTCATTTTCTACCTGATTAAAGTACAGAGGAATTAAATTTTTTAAGCTGGAGTGTTTTTTAGTCCTCAGGGCACTACACCATTCATTTCATATCACTGGAATGATATTAAAGGCATCTTATGAACGCAGAAAAAATATAAAAAACAAACACCCTGAAACTGGGATAAATGGTCTCACCCTTCACAGCTGAATTTGTCAGCACTCACCCTCATCTGCTCTCCAGGGAGCTCCTGAGAGGCACCTGGGAATTTGGCACAAAGGACCTGGTCTCTGCACCAGTCCTGAGCCAGCAGGCAGCAGCAGGTCTGATTGTCACTGTCATAATTTTGGACAACCACTCTGACCCTCCATGAAGCCACATCATCTCTGGGGGACACAAGGCTCCCCAAGCCCAAACTCCAGCCCTGAGTGGGGTGAGCAAACACCCTGGGCTCTTGGTTCTGGGATGCCACAGAGACCACACAAACATCTTTCACTTTGCAGGTGACACAGACCAAGCACTGAACTTTAAACCAGTGTCTAGAAGGTTTGATGAACACCAAGAGCTCAACAGCCTGGGGACAAGAGTGGCTGCCAACAACCTCATGACAGCCACTTCATGTGGAACATGTCCTTGAACAGTGCAGGGCATCAGAAAGCATGTGGAGGTAAGATGTAAAAACTCTAATGGGTGGCAGCTCAAACTGAGAGGAAACAGAGGAGGATCTGGTATCTTAATGTCACTCCCTCCTTTGTATGGCAAGAACTTTGCTATTTACACAAGTCCCAAACAAATCAGAAACAGCCTGTGACCTCCTCCAGCTTTGAGCCTGACATTCTCAGTCCCACTCCAGCACAGAACTGGTGTGATATCCATGTATGTCTTTTTCCCCAAAGTCTCTGCAATGTCCCCAAAGAACAACATGTTACTGCAGAGCTGTGTGATGACCCAGCTGCTCCAGCTACATCATCAGTACAGACCTCGCAGGGTTTCCTCCTTTTGAAGGGCACCTTCAGGTTCATCAGCCATAACTAATTATATTAACAAAAATCAGTAAGAGGAATTCTCTAATCAAGAAAATTATTCCTTTAAAATAAGACACAAAGAGTGTCTTAAAGACACTTATATAAGAGAGATCTTAGATGTAAGTTAAAGACAAACATACAACATTAAAATGTTCACAGACTTCCATGATTTCCTTCTTTTCTTTACTTGAAAAAACCCCACTGCCACATTTACACATTAAGCCCCACATCCCTCTGAACCACTGAGAAACTCCTAAGGGTAGTGTTTGTAACAATGGTGATTTTCAGAAGGCTGTACCGTAACATCTAGGAGACCTCTGATGGGTAACAAAGAAAATTCAGCTCATGCCAACAAGCTTAAATTCCCTACATTTACCTTGAGGAAAACAATGAGCTCTGAAAATAAAGGCAGCACCTCCAGGTTAGTAAAGCTAAAGGTGAAAATCACCACAACAATTAAGGCACTTATGACTAAGGGCTGTGGGTTCAGCTTGTAGCGCTGGTTCGTTCCTAGTCCTTATCCTGTGACCTTCACCGTGCTCTGCAGAGTCTCTAGAGATTTCTGCATGCAGTGACCTGGCCACCTAAGCTAGGCTTAGACTTCTAAATACCTTCAAGCATCTGAGTCTAAACCCCTTCATGGCTTCAGATACACATCATCAGAACAGACATTAGTATTCCTTCCTCCTTTCCACCCTATTTGAACGGTAATTGTTTTAAGATACTGACCATGTCTCTGTGCACACAATCCTCTGAGCTCAGCTCAGCGTGGCATATCCGTGTTTTTAAATCCCCTCTGCTGACACGTATCCGAACGAGAGCAGTGTGCCAGCACAAAAGAACTCGAGTGAATCTGATTGCTGTCATCACAACGTTCAACTTGAGTGACACATTAAACATCTAAAACTGAACAGCAAAGAGTTGGGGACTAAAAACTAAATCCTGGCACAGGCTGAAACACAGCCAAGGGCTTATTCTGCCTCTTGACTTTTATCTTCAGCATGATCTTCCAAAGTGTGGGCAGGAGGAGGGCAAAGAAGCTGCTCAGCCATGACATGACTCGTCCAAGTGACACAGCCACGACTGCGTGCACAGCCCCTGTGAGGGGTGCCCTGAACAGAGCCTAGCAGTTTCAGATTTGCCATCCTTCTATTCCCACACTCATTAATACAAACCCAGATCATTAATGAGCATTTGTAGCAATCAAAGAATGCCTGGGAACAAGAGCTGCAATTTTCAGACGACTGGTTCAGTTCACCTACAATGTGGCACCAATGCACACTCAAGCAAATATAATGTGCATATATGCATGCCAGGACATGCTAAACACCAAAACTCATCACCAACCTTCAGTTCTTCCATCACTGCTCCAGTTTGTCACTTCCCTGAGGTCAGCAGTGGGCCAGAGGCTGTCTGCACACTGAGGCCAGCTCAGAATGCCCATCAGGGTGAGTGGTACCATTGGTAGCAGTAGTACCAGCTCAGAGGCTCACAGCTCCCACACCCCTGGAGTGGATGGATGGCAGGATAAGGATTGAGAGAGCAAAGACCTTCCCACTGAAAGCAAAGCCAGGTTCATGACCACCTGAGGAACCTGAATGTGCACAAGTCTATAGGACCTGACAAAATGCATCCCAGAGTCCTGAAGGAACTTGCTCATGGAGTTGCCAAGCCGCTCTCCATAGTATTTAGGAAGTCATGGCAGTCAAGGGCAGGACTGCAATTACCAGCTGTGGCTCATGACGAGCAAAACCCACTGACACTGCACCCCCACAAGGGCTCGTGTGCCTCAGGAGCAGAAGAGATGCTGGCACCACACCTCACCAGGTGCCAGGGAGGCCCAGACCACCTCACAGCACCACCAGCCAAACCATGAGCCCAAACAGCTCCACACTGGCCTCAGCCATCCTGTCCCACTCCAGACTGCAGGAACCAGCTTTCTCATGGCCACCAGCAGTGCCTGAGCTCCTGTCCCTGCACTGTAACCCAGCACCCTGTGCTGCCCACGCTGTCTGTGGCCATTTCCACACACATCCATGCACCAAGTGCCTCAGGAGCACGTCAGGAGGGGAAAGGCTTGGACACTGCACATTTTAACTGAATTTGTGCCTCCAGCACAGACTGAAAAGAAACAGGAGAAGGGAAGAGCTCACCATTGTCATTGCTGACAGCCCAGCCCTGGAGGAAAGCTCTGCATCCCACTCCAGATCTACCAGTGATGCAGCAGCAGAGAGAGCCCCACGCAGGACAAGGCAGGTTGTGCTGCCCACCCCACTGCAGGCAGTTTTTATTTACACTGCTGGCACAGGTTAACCCACAGTCTTTAACGAGACCCAACGCTCTCAAGCAGCCTCTTGGCACAAGCTCTCATCTGTATTTCTGTATTTTAAATTCATGCTTAAGAAGGCCAAACGTGCTCCAACACTGCTGTTGTGTTGGCTGCTTGCTTTGATTGCCCTTTTTGGCCAAAGTGCAGGCGAGATGTCGATGCCACCACCCAGCACAGATGTGCAGGGCACACAGCAGTCAATTAGTTTCAAATAGAGCCATACATGTTTTTCTGGAAAACATTATGAAGAAAAGCTGTCAGTCCTGAATGCATATTATCTCTAATTAATCCCATAAAAAAAAAATTAAAAGGATGGTTGCCTGGTAGCGTTGCAAGAACCGTTTTGTAATTAATATGACCTTCATCTCCATATGGTAATTAGCAAACATTTATATTACCATTAAAAAGACCACGTTCATTACATAACCTCACTTTTTTCTATTAGCTAACAGAACCAGTAAAACCAATTTAGTCAAAGCCTTGAACTTTCACAAATACTCTCAAATACATTTAAAGCTACTTTTTTTTCTTTTTTTTTTTTTAATGGACACTTGCTGGCTGATGTGAAAACCAGCAGCTGATTCCTGAGGCTCTGGCAGGAGAGTTGCATGCTACTCCTCCTCCCAAGGAAAGGGCTGGCACACGGGTGGCAGGGCAGGAGTGTCCCTCAAGGAGCTCCTGGTCCTGCTGACGTCCCAGAGCCCTGTGGTCCCTGCACCCAGATCACACTGTGCCAGTCCCCTGCCTTTCCCAGGACACAGCCCCACACCCAGGGGATGGACCCTGAGCAGGGACAGTTCCCAGCTCTGCTGCCAGCACATGGAGCAGCCCCTGCCAGCTGTCTGTCCCCTCATCCTCGAGCACCACCAGTGCCACCTCCTCTCTAAAGGCCAAACAGAAACATCTGCAGAAAAAACTAAGGCTTCATTGCTAATACCAACACTAATTTATTTTCTCCTCCTCGAAGCCAGGTTGTTCTACTTCAGGGAACACTGATGGTCAGCATTTCTATTGATAGTTTCTCTGCTTATATTAATCCAAAATTTCCTATGCTGGTTTTTTTGTGTGCTGCAATCACTCCTACTCTCTGGAGTGACTCACCATTTAACTGGTTTGCTAACAGAGGACCTGATGTACCAGTCAACAACAACAAAAACCCATTATCACACTGTACTTGTTTATCACAGAGGTGGGAGAACTTGTGATAAGTCATTCAACAATGCCAGAACTGAAAATGCAGGGGAGAAATATGATCAAAACCAAAAGGCACACTTGCCCACACACTTCCCTACTCCTCTAAGACATCTGCAAATGAAAAGAAAAAAACCCAACCTTCCCATAGTTTGAATTCTGCTAATAACAGTTCTGCTTTACAAACATGCATTTCCTGCTCTGATGAAAGCTGACAGCTCGTGTGGGGAGCAGCACGGGGGGAACGACACCAAATGACTCGTGCTAATCAGTGCTTTCATCAAAGAGGACGACATGATGTAAATCTAATCCAAGGGAGCTTTCTCTTTTACTTGCAAGATGAATATTGACAAAAAAAAAAAAAAAAAAACTCTTTTCTAATTGGAAAGATGACATGAAAATGCTAATAAGGTTGTTAAGTTGACAGGGCTGGGAAAATGTAAATTTTATATACATGTGTGTATATATATTTCCAATAATTCTTGCACTATAAATGATTTAACTAGGACTAACAAAAATATGTAGAAATGAGAAAAACGTCTGACTGAGAACTGCAGAATAAATTCAAAGACTCCCAGGCCCCCTGGAGCTCACCAAAGTCAAACACCCAACTCGTGCCATTTTTCTGAAAATTCCAGCAGTTTGATTTTCCCACAATTTCCCATATTCCACGTGGTTCAGGCTCCCACTAAGCACCTCGAATGCATGAGGTTACAGAAATGCAGGGACAGGGTTGCTCCCCCAGCACACTGACACCCTGAATGCTCACACTCAGCATGGGCAGATGGAAGCAGCAGCAGCTCCAGGAAGGTTCCCTTCAGAATTTAACCCAGAAGAAACACACACCTCGTGCATAAACACTACACAACACCTCAAAGCAGCTGCCTTTTTTTTTTTTTTTCTGAGCAGCCAAAAAAACATGTAGGATTGTGATAGCAATGTACTGTAAACTTATCATAAAAGCAGGATAGAGAAACCAGCTACCAGCTGTGAAGAATATTTGCAACTGTAAATATTGTATTTCAACTGTAGAGAGGGTAAATACCATGTTATGGAAATGCCTCCTTTATCGATCAGCTCATCAGAAAGGAGAAGGAGAGAATATAATTTGGTAGTTTTCAGCAGCACAGAGTTTTGCAGACATTGAGAATGTATTTTTGAGATACTGCCTTCCATGAGCAGCAACAGAGATCAGCTTGCTGATGAATGAATGCAATAACTTCCATTCCAACACCTTGCTTCCACTTATTTTGGAAAAAATGCAACTTGAAGAATCAAAGAATCATGAAAGTTTCATTTCTATTGGTTTTATTTATTTCTGCTTGATGGTATCTCTTATGACACCAATCCAGGGCAAAGTCCACATGGAAATTTTCAAGTATTTTAAGAAACACCACAGGCCTACCCTGCTGAGTTAAGTCCACTTGGAGCAGCACATAAGTGGGGAGGATATGACTAAACTAATCATATGCACAGTAATGCCCATCATTTAAAACTACAAGTGGAAAATACATTTTTTTCATCTTTCTCTGAGGTTAAAAAAAAAAAAAGAAAGAAAGAAAAGAATAGAACCCTTGACCTAAGTATGGAGATTAATGCAACCATCTTGTTTTTATGATCCAACTCTAAGACCAAGAGAGATCAAAGCAATTAGGAGCTTGCCCAATACCAGAATTTTATGACTGTAAATTTTACCAACATGAGCATTCTCAATGCACACTTTGCAGCCTCTGCAGGGTAAATCCTCCTGATGAAGAGCTGCGAAAGGGGAGCCTCCAAAACAGCCATTTATTCTTTAAAAATTACCTTCTCTGGTAGAAGGTAGCAAACAAATGCCAATATTACACTGTAGCCTATCGACATGAATGACACTGTAGAAACACATCAGAGCCCTGGAAGCACCAGAAGGGACAAGAAGCTGCCAAAAATCCAACTGTACAAATGAGCTTGTTCAGCTGAGGGAGTGTCTGCACAACAAATCTCTCTCACTTCTCCTCACCTCTTTTCCACAAGCAGAGCCAACATCCATGCAGATCTAAGCTCATTCTACACAGCTTTAAATGAAATTTCAGTGACACAGAGCAGGGAAACTCCAGATTTTCAGGTCTCCCTCCACACTGGACAGCAATGGCAAATGTCTGTCACCCCTAAGGACAGCACATCTGCCATAATTCCAAGTGAAACCAAGTGGAAGGGAGGAGAATGTGTATTAGAAAATACAGCACATTCTTTCATTAGTTTGTCAGAATATAACGAGTTTGGTGAAACCATCTTTCATTTTATAACATCCCCTACACAGCTGAAAACTTGGCAGCTACTGGGGAAGGTATTGGGTGCCCCTCTGGAGCAAGGGAGGTCTGAGTGTTTGGGACTCATCATGTTAAAAGCCCTGCTGGACATACCAAGGTCAACTTGGCAGAAATCCTCAGTCCCAGGAGCCTGTCTCAGCTGGTTCATTGACTCTGCAGTGACAGTTCCCTACCTGGAACCAAAAACAGGGCAAGATGGGAGAAAAATGTCCCCCCGAGGTGAGGTGAGACTGCTATCCACCACGTTCTGAGGAGCCACTTCTTTCCCATCAGCAGTGTAAAACCAGAGCAGAGTTAGAGTCCAGCTCCTCACTCAGGAATATTTTGTGAATGAATCATCCTTGGTTTGTGTTGGCTGCAGGGACCTGTCAGACAAGGGCAGCTGTTCCAGCGGGCGGGAAATCAAACGGAGACCTGGACAGGGCTGAGGGAAAGGCTGCAGCAAAGGCAGAGAGCAGCAGCTCCATGAACCAGCACAACGGCTCCAGGCATGCCTGGGAAACTCACACTAAGTGGAATTTAATTTCTGGCTTAATAATTCCTTTCTTTATACATGAATTTTGCTTCAGAGAACATCAAATCCCATTTTCATTGGGGATGGCTGCATTGAATCAGCAAGCTGAATGGAAACTGTGTAATGCAGCTCAGCAAAGGATTGGGGTTTAATTCTGCAGCCCAAGGCAGGAGCAGCCTCTACATGGGCCAGTCCCAGGGCAAGACTTCCCAGTTTGCATTTTACCAACTCGACTCACAATGCACTGCATTAGAAGACTCCTCAAATCCAATTGTTTTTTGGCTTTTCACCTCTGTCTTCACAGAGTCTACACTATCATCTGTAACTCTGGGATAATGACAGGTTCCAGTAACCACTGCTGGCTTTGGGGATGTTATACAGATATTTTCTCCTGCTCTGAGGTTCTCTGGTGCACCATCATTATACAACTCAGAGCTGTATCCTGTTGCACAGCAGCGATTTTGAAAAGTAAAGCAATGATCAAGAAAAGGTCAATGACCTGTCCAAGGCCAGGTCTAGCAGAAGCTGTCCCTGCCCACAGCACAGGGTGGAACTAGAGCATCTTTACAGTCCCTTCCAACCCAAACCAGTTGGTGATTCTGTGAAATTGGATCAAGCACAGCACAACCATCACTCATCCCAGTCGTGGGAGAGCTGGTTCTTATCAACCAGCTTTAATCCATTTCAAAGAAAATACTATTATTCAGAAATTTTTGTTGTTGCTTTCAAACAAAAAAAAAATTGTAACAACACACCTATTTGTCTAAAACCCTCATAAATGGTACAATTCTCTTCTAGTTCAAAAGACAAATAAATCAGGTTACCTGCATCAGCTTCCCAGAAAACTGGGAAGAAATGAAGTGGCATTCATGACTCCCCTCTCTGAAGCCCTTCAAGGCTCCTTGCTCCCAGGTAATACAAGCATGCATTGCCAGAACCCAAAGCTGTAAACCCGTGAAAGCTTGCTGCTTTCCAGCAAGATGCTGCCCCGACCACTCGCCGCTAAATCCAAATCAGGGATGGATTTTCCATGCTGGCAGTGTTCAGAAAAACACTCAGAAATCTGGTGTTCATCCAAAATGTTACCATTGTGAGGCACACAGATACCAGTCACTCTCTAGTGAAGATTTTCCAAATGCTGAGCAGGGAAGCTGAGATTAAAGGTTCACTATTCCCTACTGAAAATTAATTTTCTACAGTTGTTAAAAAACTTGTTTATCTAGGAAAATGACTCACTTGACTAGATAAACACTTCTCTCTCCTCTAGGAAAACGTGTTTCCTTGAACCTTGTGACCTTACATTATACAGCTTAGTATCATCACAGAACAGTACCTTGCTTTTCATGCAATTTTAGAAGGTAAAATCCCAACGACCACTGGGAAAACATTTGAAATATTTTTTAACGCTGCTTTTAAAGAATTAACACACTTGTTTTCTCTCCCAAACCTGCCACCATCTTGTTAATTACCAGGCATGTTTCATGTGCATTTTCAAAGTGGAGAACAAAAGAATTAGGAGGAAGAGGAATTTAGTGATGCATAATATGTCCTGCTGAAAACAGAAGGTGTTTTTCAGTTTTTAATCTAACTTGGATTTTAATTTGTACTCCACACCTCCAGCATGGACATAGATTATTGTCTTGTGCAGCAACAGGCTGGGGGGAAAGGCAGAGCTCCACGTTCTCCAGCAAAACCACAGGCAAATGAAAGTTTTGATGTGAACAACTGAGCCAGGACTCGGGGTTTGGGGAAGGCCACGCTCTGAGCACCTCCCCAGGCCCCCTCCATCAGGGTATTCATGTGTTCCCAAAGCTTGGACTGCTCCATCAGGACTGGAGCTTTGCTTGTGCTCAGCATTCCTGTGGGTCTGAGCTCTCTGTGGGAATCAAAGGCCCAGCCCTGGCTCCAAAAGCAGGGGGATGAAGGCTCCATGTGAGCTGGAGCCATGCAGCAGCAAACCATCTAATTCATTATTTGGCTGATAGATCTAGATCCAGCAGGGATAGAAAAGTCCTTTAGAAAACACAATATTCAATTTCCTTTTCATCTCAGGGATGCAAGCCAGGCTTGGTACCTTAAAAACCTGGTGCTGCAATAATCTTTTCTGTCTTTCTTACTTTTTTTTTCTTCTTCTTTTTTTTTTTTTTTTTTTTAATGAGGAAACACTGTTTTCATTCCCCTCTGGAAGGGCTGATCTGAGCGAACAGGCACCAACGACACCAGCGCTGCAANAAACACTGCTTTCATTCCCCTCTGGAAGGGCTGATCTGAGCGAACAGGCACCAACGACACCAGCGCTGCAAAGATTTTTTTTGAAGGAAGCCAAAACCAAAGTGTAAGAGATTAAAGAGACAACTCCCTCACAAGCCAAATGATTAAAGCCTTCACTCTTTGAAACAAGCCTTTCCTTGAAATAATACAAAACAAAAGGAAGACTAACAGTGCTCCAGGTCTCCACCAGGTTTTTCTTGGAGCTCTCCACACACATCAGACACCCCGTGGAAATCACTTATGGATACAGCAGGATCTGAAACGGGGCCACAGCTGGAATGGAGGCTTTGGCATTTCCTTCACATGCAGAACAGATTAAGAAGAGTTTTCTTTGGGATCTGGATTATGCCCCAGAGAAGTGGAATTATCAAGAGCCTGCAAGCACCAAGGTCTAGTCCTTGTCATTCAAAGGGAAAGTTCTTGGGGATTCAGGATTTTCCCATTGCAAGGAGTGACGTGGCTGCAGCAGCACAATAACAATATCCAGAATCTACCTCCCTGCCCCAAGCTGAAAACATCTTCTATCATTATCTTCTAAACAAATTCCTAAGTGCCTGTTTGCCACAGGACAATTTGTGGCAGTCTATAAAGGTAAGATTAATGTCATCCAAGTGCTCATCCTGTGAGCAGATCTGCTCCTTTGCTCCCAAACATGCAGGAAATGCAAAGAAAACATGCATTCTCCTGCAGAAAATATTAATTACTTTACCGTTTGGATTTATGTTCATTTCAAAACTGCAATTTTCAGGAAAAAATGTGTTTATTGTGAAAAAACCTCACAAGTAGGTACAGTTTAGGGGAGGAAAATTAAAAAAAAAAAAGAAAAGAAGAAAAAAGAGGCTAACCTCTATTTTGTAATAAAATCAGAGGACAGTCCTCTCTTCTGCAAAGTGCATTGCCTGGTGAGAACAATTCTGTTCTTCCCTTGGTAACATTACTCTGTCTTTTTTAATACACTCTTCATCCATTAACTTTGACTCCCTATGTGTCTAATTCACAGCTATACACCAAACAAATTATCTGGAATTAAAAACATCTCACTCATTTCCTCTTTCCACACCTCCTCTTACAAAATCACTTTGCCATGAGATGTCATAAGGAATTACCAATTCCTTTGCAGGGGGGTGGTGGGAAAGGCAGATTCCCTTTGCATGACACAATGGTCCTATGGCCAAGGTTTGTATTTGGAGGATTTGATTCAGTTTAGCCCCCCTAAAAAAGAGGCTGCCCCTATTTTCTGCCTACTTGATCAGCAGAGAAATGCTGCTGATTCCTGAGCTGTGGTGTTTTTCCTCCTCCCCTGTCAGCACAGCCTCCCACATCCAGCATAAGAAATGACTGTAGAAAAGTCCACTTAATCACCTCCAAGCTTCATTTCCATTTCATATCCGTATCTCATCTGCCTAGCTCCTCCCTATTCTACAGCAACTTCTCAATCCATCACCTGCTTTTTTTTTCTCTGCAATCACCACTTCTGTTTTTAATTTACACTGTGTTCTCGCCCCAGGAACTGTGCCCAAGGAGGGCACATGCAGGATGAATAGCACTGCTGCACCCCTGGGACTTGCTCCATTTTCATGGACCTCCCACCACCACTGCCCAGCCACACCTGTGCCCATGAGCATTCAGGTACCTGTTGAGCACTAATGTATTCCTGTTTGACCTGTCCCTGTGAGCATGCCAAAGTTACTGCATTGGCTCCCTGCAGCTCCAGCTCAAACTCTTCCCCAGCTCCTCCAACTCTTTCACTCCATGATCATCAGCTTATGTGGCAATTTCCTTTAATTGATTTCCACCCACCAGCATCACTTCCTTACAGAATAACTCCAATAACTCCAGCACTGCTGTGAAGGAACAGATCTGTTCTGTGGTTGGGATCAGTCCCACCAGTACAGACCCACCACAGGAGACAACTCCTGATGGACTGAAACCATCCCAGCTGAGCCACATCACACACACTGACACAATCTCTGCTCCAACACTGACTCAGCCTGGAGAAACCTCCATCACCTTTGCCAACTCACACAGATTTTAGTGCAGCAGAAGGAGAGACTGGAGAACCTTTCACCCTGGCCCTGCATCAGCCATCAGCCCACGTGAGAACAGCACACAGGAGGTGCAGTGGGGCCACTGCACAGCAGTGACAGCAACATTCATTCCTGGTTTGAGCCTCACTCACTGCACAGCCTTAAAAAAGTCATCTGAGCTCTCAAGACAAAGTGGAGAGGTGACAGCAGGGCCAATAGATCCAGCAAGGAGCCTGCTGGTCTTTCCACAAGTGTTGAGGTCCTCTACTCCCACCGAAAGATTTTGACACCAACTGAGCATAAAACTAGAAAAGGGGAGAAAAATCAAAACAAAACAGAACAGATTATGTCACTTCAGCTAAAATGATGTTCCAGTTCCCTGAGCTATATAAGATCTCTGAATCTGAACAAGATAGCCTGAACTCCACAGAGAGCCTGGTCTTGTTCAAAACGTCTCCACTCACACGTGGAGCCAAAGACAGCAACCTTCAGAGCAGCCCATCCCAGGGGAAGGAGGGCTGTGCACAGAATCACAATGCAGGACTTGCACATCATGCCTGAAGAGTAGGGAAATGTAGCAGCTTCCCCAGGCTGAAACATAACTGACCCTGCAAAAAAGAAAGGGAATGAATGACTTAACAAGGTGAGAAAGAGCCACTTCTGGGAGGTGACGTTCTGGGTGGGCAGCTACATTATGGAAGGCAAACTGGTGGTAGTATTTTTAGGTCTTTGTTTGTAATTTTGGACACAACTTCAGCAGGAAACATTCTTGTTTTAAGAGGGTAACTTTCCATGGCTTATTTTCAGACCATGGATCCAGATCCCTCTGCAGAGCTTTCCTGCCTTTCAGTAGACCAATGCTCCCACCCAACCTGGTGTCACCTGCAGACTGACTGAAGGTGCCCTCAATCCCCTCACCCAGACCATCGACAAGGACACCAAACTGGGCTGGCTCCAACACTGAGCCCAGGGACAGCACTTGTGACCAGCCCTGGCTGGTGTAACTTCACTGCCCACCATGCTCGGCCATCTGCCACCAGAGCAGTGTCCAAGCCATGGCTGACAGTGTCCCCAGGAGAAGGCTTTGCTGAACCCCAGCTACAATACACCCCAGCCCTTCCCTCAGCCACCAAGTGGGTCACCCTGTCATCAAAGATAGGTTAGTAGCTCAGGGTCTGCCCAAAGCCCTGCTGGTGCCCTGTGTGTGCCATGTGATGGCACTGGGAGTGATCTGCTCTGTGACCTTCCCCAGCACCGAGGCCAGGCTGACAGATCATCCTGCTGCGTAACCCAGTCACCTGGGGCCTCCCTGCTAGCCAGGGCTGTTGATAAATGATGGGAAGGGGCTCAGTGACACTTCCAGCAGTCCCTCAGCCCCTTGGGTAGATCCCATCTGGCCCCAGGGGACTCTGTGTGTCTCTAGGGTGCAGCAGGTCTCTGATCATTTCTCCTGGATTATGGGGCTTTATTCTGCTCCCTGTCCCTGTATTCCAGCTCAGGGGCTGGGTCCTTTGAGGACAATGGGTCTTGCTATAAAAGACTGAGGCAAAGAAGGCATTAAGTACCTCAGCCTTTTTCTCATCCTTTGTCATTGCGTTTTCTCCTGCATCAAATAAAGAATGGACATTCTCCTTGGCCCTCCTTTTGCTGCCAATGTTTTTATAGAAACATTTCTTTTTCTGTTTTATGGCAGTAGGCTGATTAAGTTCTAGTTGGGCTTTGGCCCTTTTGATTTTCTCCCTGCATAACCTCAAGACATCCTTGTAGTCTGCCTGAGTTGGCTGCCCCTTCTTCCAAAGGTCTAATGCAGAGCATTAGAGGAGATTTATGTTTACTGCTGAGTTAAAGGTCAGGAATGGAGGCTTCCTCCCTTCCCCATCTCTCCCCTCCTCTCTTCCATGAAGAGACTAAGGCTGCATAATCTGCTGCGTTTGTTTTCATACAAGAGCTGCTTTTAAGCACTGCCCTGATGATCACACAAGGGTAAGCAGATGAAATCCAATAAGTGGCTCTACAGGACAAGACACATGACGAGACAGCCTGCCAGACTCCTGCTCTAATGTACACGCTGAAAAGAAGCTTATGCAGAGCCTGGGTAAAGAATGCTTTGTTAGGGAACACAGGCAGCTCACACTGCAGTGTCTGTTCTCCATTAGCCATCCATTTAAAAACACTTCTGATTATTTTGGAAGTACTTGCATTGCCCTTCTTGAACTCAATATTTGCAGTTAATTGCATAACTAGTGCAGTTGCCTCCAATTTAAAAGCACATTAAACCCAATTTTTATTTAAAACAGCCATGTTTCCACTCAAGTGCTGAAAATAAGGGCAGATCCAGAAGACATTGTTTTAAAGAAGACACCTCTGCTTCTGACAGTGTACACATGCACTTCTCAGTGCCTGAGTGACTGAAATATGACAGAGGACATGGCAATATAGACCAGCACCTCCAGGGTTAAAGAGGAAACCAGCCAACATGTGCTCTTGTGCAAAAATCTAATCTAAGAACGCACTGCACAACAACAGTGGGCAAGGGACTATTCTTTGCTGGATGGAGCTGTCCCTGTGCTCATCTAAGCACCCTCTCACACTATTTAGGGAAGGCTGTCTCCATCCTGGTCATTTATCCTGCTGGAGGCCGGACAGCAGCCACAGAGAAAAGCAGATCATGGGAAAACTAATACCTTTTGTGTGTTTTTATGTATCCATTTATATAAAACATAACTATCAAACCTATCATCAAGATTTTTGGGGTTTATTCTTTGTATTTATGGGAGAGTTTAACATGGGCAAGGCATAACCATGGCTCTGGCAGACCCCTGCCCTCTGCCTGGCACACACCTCTGTCACATCTGGGCGTGGGGCATTCACCACCCCGGCCTTCCTAAACCCCTGCTGTTGATGTTCATCCCTCTCCTCTCCCCAGCCTCACCTCCCAAGCAGCTCCTCAGCATTCTGCACACACCATCAGCCACCCCAGCAGCTCCTCCGTGCTGCAGCCTTTGAAAATCACAGCCAAACAAGTTTTATACAAGCATCATCTCAGGAGGCATAAATCTCCCCTTGGAAACTTGACTGAAGTGCTGACGTTACTGGCTTGTTGGAGTGATGTGTTTTGTATTTACTGGTGCCCTGGTCTTTTTCTGTTTAAATAAAAAGTGCCCAAAATGATCAGATTTCTGCATCTATATCAAGAATTATTTGTTCAGCCAGTTCAAGCTCCCCCAGCCTGCCTAGAAGAACCAGAATTACACCAAATCTCACAAATACATGCAGAGAGGGCCAACATCCATGTCACCTGGCATGGCCTTACTGATGGCACTGCTGCCACCACCCCAGCATGAGGGGACCTGACCCCCAAAAACAGAAACAGCACCAACACCCACCTCCTGTTCCCTGTAATATCAGTAGTTAGTGCATTGACTTTGCTTTCTTTAAATACTTTTCAAAAACTTCCAACATAAATGAGTAGAAATGCTTAATTATGATACTGGATATTTAAATTCCTTTTAGAAAAAAAAAAAGAATAGCCTAGAGAAAGTCCAAGTATTGCGTTTCAAAAGGATGCACTCCCGTGAAACTAATTAAGATTTAAACCATGACAAGCTGCAAGTATCTCAGCGTGCTCTATCCAAATGCAAGCACCAGACAGGCAAAGGACCTAAGAACAATTTGGAAATTACTTCTGGGAATTAAGAGAGTTGCATAATCTGATTTAGTTGTTGCTTTTGTCAATAGAAAGATATGAAATGTCTTGAATTTTCATGAGAGTCTGAGTGTAAGTGGGAGAGAAAAAAAAAGAAAAATAATCAATAACCTAATCTATAATTTCATTGATGATGAGGGTGACAGCTTGTGCAGGGCAGGGGAGGGTTTGTTGTCAGAAGAATGATTTGCTCTTGAGACCCAAGGCTATCTCAATCTAAGTATATAAAGCTCTCAGTCAATGCAGAGAGGCTACGTGTGCCTTCCCAGGGCTCAGGCTGATCTCTAATGTCCTGAAAGGATAGATTTGCAATAAAAATATGTGAAAACATTTAGAGACATTAAGTTTACAAGATGACTCTGATCCTGTGGATTAGTGTCGAGTCTGCAAGTGTGCTGAAGCCTGCCAGGGAGAATAAAGTACTATACTGTCCTTATACTAAGAGCAATTTAATTTGTATGTCCAGATGTTCATTTCAAGATTTTTATCCATTTTGAAGAGTTATATCTCCTTTGCCTTGGAATAAAAACATAATTATGTGCAAGCCATTTACAAGATTCCTGTGGCAAATATTCCTAACCCTGCTGGGTTATTTTAGGGCAGTGAAGCCATAGTTAATACAAGGGAGGAGGAATGTTTGACACAACTATTGAAATAAATAAAAGGACTCACTCAAAATGCACGTCAAAGCATGTGAAAACCTGAAGGTTACTGAAGCCCAAGAGATCCCTCCATCTCTTGCCAGGCCCTGAACTGTTGGGAAATGTTTCAAGCAGCAAACTGTCCCACTTTGCATTTCTAAGAGGCTGAATCCCAAGAATAATAATGCACAGAAAATTGCAGCCCTTGGCTTTCCAGCCAGACAGTAATTCAATGAACAATGCGGCCAGCCCATCAAAACATCCTTGCCAAGTTACACAAGTACCACTTGTAGGAAGAGCTTTCTACTAGAAAAAGAGACAGCAGAGGAGAATGTGCTGGCAGAGGGAGCTGATGGGAAGGGCTGACTCCTAATGGGATGGTTAATTACAGCACATCTCCCAGGAGAGTGCTGGTGCCCAGGCACACGGGGGATGTGCAGCACCAGGGGAGCACTGCTCACACCGGGATAAAGAGGGATGGAGGGGCCAGGACATGCCCACAGCGACCCATTCCTGCCAGGACACTGCCCTCTCCTCAGCCCCATGCGATAGGGTGGCAGGGTCCTTTGGGACATCACTGTCAGGGCTCCAGGAGCACACAGCCTGGCACAGTCATGCAAAGCACCAAGTAAAAACCACCCTAAACAAGCTGCAAATTACAGGGCTTTGCTGAAAGTAGAAGGGCTTTGAATAGGCAGGGCACTGATCCAAAGGCTGCTGAGAAGCCTCCCAAGGATACGGGACATATTTCAAGAGGCAACAAAGATAAGTGTTTTCTATTTTAAGCGTCACCTGTCCAAGCCCCTAACCATTTGTGTTTGTTCTTTTTTTTACCCAGCTTCCCTAGATTCTCTCATTTTTGGCTACACTAACGCTGCTGGGAGCAAAATGCCTTTGTAACTGTGTAACATTGCTTCCCACTGCTCCAGAGCTCAGCTCCTCAAGCACACCAGCAAGGGATCCCTGCTGGATCCAGAGCACTGGGACGGGGATGTCTGCTCAGGAGGAGAGCCAGAGCATCCAGCCCATCAAGGGCATCACCAAGGCATGTGGCCAGAGCCGGGCCAAAGCCATCAGGCTGTTTGATCCAGGACACACAGCTGGGATCCCCTGGCAGGACAGCTCTCAGCACACACCACCAGGGACCCAGCCCTGGTGCTGCCATCCTGGCCATGCTCTATGAACAAGCACAATGGTTTGCAAGCACTGGTATCACCATTCCCACGGCAAATACTGTAAAGCACAGTTTGTTTTACCCTGGAAAGAACACCAGTGCCTCATTTGGGTGTTGAAAATAACCCCAGAAATCTACAGCTAAATGCATTCAGGCTTGAGCTGGGTTCCAGCTGAATCTCCAAAGGCTTTACACTATTTGCTCCAAGATCATACCATTAAGCTTCACTACAAAGCTCCAAGGGTGTGTATTAATCACCTCTGTCTCTGGTGCTGTTTGGTTAATGACACTTCATGCAATCAGGGTCTCAGGTTGCCCTAACCTCTGGGAAAGGTGTTTATTTTGAAGGATAGCTTGAAAATGTGCCAGAAACACCGGTTTCTAAACCGTGCAGTCACCGGGAGAAAGGCAAAGCAAAAAGGCCATTGCATCTGGAATTTAGGAAAGACTGAACAGACCAAAATGCAATAAATATATAGCATTTACTTGCTGTTCCACTTGATTTTGTGCTCACTTTGGCTAAGATGAAAAGAAAATGGGCCGAGATTGCAGCAGCCTTGAACCATCTCTGCTGTGCTGGGCTGAATTCCCACACTGGAGCCCTCGAGAGCAGGACATCCTCTGCTCTCCCCCCTGGAAATTCCATTCTGTAGGGCAGTACTGAGTGTGCAAGGAGGGTAGAACCAAGGGAATTTTTTGATCTTGCTTTCAAAACCAAGCACACTCAGTGCAGCAGATGTAATGCTATGTCAGCTTGCTACCAAGTCATCGGTATTGTGAAGATTTAAATTGGAAGCTCAACAAAAGGGAAGTCATCACTCAGGTGTCAAATAGAAGGTTTTTTCCAAGGCAGTTCTCTCTTTGACATGATAAGGCCAATCCCCAAACAAAGGTGTTCAAAAGGAGTTTCTGAGAAATTCTCTTTCAGAAACATCAGCTGAAAGCAGCAGTGCTTTGATTCCAGGGTCAAATCTGCTTGGATCAAAACAATAAATTAACTTTTGTGCTACAACCAACATCTGAAACACAGACTACATCCTAAAAATGAGCACAGCCTTTGTTACAGAAAACACAATTGTGCTAGCACAGAAATAAAAATATCTTGGGAAACTGTCAAAGGAGCCATCTGGAGACTCCCACCACAGCAGCAGCAGAAGGCACTAAAAGGTGCACAACCACCCCCATCTTTAATGCCCTTCTCCAAAGCACTCAAACCCAGCAGGGTGAGAACAAACAGCAGCACGTTCCTCACGTGGCAGAGGAGAAGCTGTGCAACCATGCAGGATGCAGCTGAACCCCTGCAGCAGAGAGCCAGCAGTGGGCTCAGGGCCACAGCCACGCTCTGATCTCCCACAGGAGCTGGATGTTCCTTCCACTGCTGAGAACCAGCCCAGCCTAACCCAGCACAGCCCATCCTAACCCTGCACAGCCCAGCCTAACCCTGCACAGCCCAGCCTAACCCTGCACAGCCCAGCCTAACCCGGCACACCCCAGCCTAACCCTGCACAGCCCATCCTAACCCTGCACAGCCCA